>CM061550.1:264258948-264858948 GCA_030864225.1 Capsicum baccatum var. pendulum | reverse complement strand
TGGAATGGAAAACAAACTAGTAGAACTACATAAAGAAAACGTACTAGTACGAGTAGAATGATTAATAGTAGTAATGATGATTGTAGTAGCAGTAGCATGGGTAATGCTAATAACAATTACATTTACATGATTAAAATACATAGTTATAGGAGGTTCAATAGCATTACATAATAAATTAGGAGGAGTCAGAGGAACTGGAGATAGCAGCAACAACAGTAATAATAGTGGCAGCAGTAGCATGAATAAGTTTCTTCGTCAAATTTTTTTTCTTCCCATATACATGTCGAGCAATAGGATTATACAATAAGGTGATACAATGCCTGCAACCATGTAAAAGAGAGTATTACTTTTTTTTTTTTAAAAAATTCTTCAAACTAGATATTAAGAGCTTGAAAGTAAAAAAAGTATTCTCAGATTTCTTGATTTTAAATAACTAAACATAAATTTTTTTTTGCTTTAGGATAGACCTAACTTACATTTAATTTATTGATGTTATTTCAGGAATGTCATTCACCATATTAATACATCGTCTTAATAAATGCTATCAAGTCTTTAATGTGAATGATAATTGCTATGAGATGGTAGATTTATTAGAAGATGCTCATAATGGTATACCAAGAGGTCCTTCCAGTTGGTTGGGGAAAACTATTCATTTAGAGGTCATTAATCCGAATACTGGTGTTATAATTACAGTGGATAATGATGCAAACCTAAAAAATCTGTTCGATATGTATAAGAATATGGAGATAAAAGAGATTCATATAAAACAAATATAATGAATGAAAATCTTGATGAAGTTGAAGATGAAAATTTTCAGTAGACTGACAATGAGGAGGATGAAGATATGATTGAGAATATGGTGATTCACTTGGACGAACAAAATGATGATGTTCTATCTGATTATGAATTTGATGAAAATACAGTATTTGAAGGTGTTAGCGATGATGATGAAGCAGTTGATCACCCAATGACGAAGGTAAGTGACAAAATGGAAGGTGACATTTTCAAATATATGTATGATGAGAAACTAAAAAAAGAGACTGATGTACTTAAAGAGGGACAAATATTCAATAATGTGACTCATTTTAGAGCAGTTATTGAAGAATTTGTCCGCCAAGAGGGTTTTCATATTGAGAAGCTGAAGAATAAGAGGAGAAGGTTTATTGCTAAATGTAAAGATGAAAAATGTGGCTAGAATATTTATGCTTCCCCTTATGGCAATGGAGTAACTTATAAGATCAAAAAGCTAAGTGATCCACACACATGCCTTCGAGATATGAAAGGTCATGGAGCAACTTCAAGATGGATTGCTAAACAATTTAAGCCATAGTTTAGAGTCGATTATGATTTATCTGGGGATAAGCTTTATATTTCATTGAAAGAGAAATTTGGCCTTGATGTTAGTAAGCAAAAAGTTGTTAAAGGCAATAGTAATTGAAAAAAAGATAGTTGCTGGAGATCATGAAAAGAGTTATGCCAAAATACCACAATATATAGCTATTCTAAAAGAGACTAATGAAGATGTTGTGGTAAAGTTAAAGTGTATTGATTTAGATCTATTCAATTCGACGTGCAATTCAATTCTGGACATTTTTACATTAGCTTTGAGGCGTAGGGTTATGGTTTTGTTAGTGGTTGTAGATGCGTTGTTGGTATTGATGCTTGTTTTTTGAAGGGGTCATTTCAAAGACAATTACTTGTTGTTGTTTCACTTGACGCAAATTCAGGTATTTTTCCTTTAATAGTCATGATTGCTAATAAGGAGGATGGATCGACATGGGAGTATTTTCTTGACTGCTTGTCCAACTCAATTGGAGATATTGAAGGCATCATATTTATGAGTGACAAGCAAAAAGGGTTAAAGAATGCTGTGAAATTTTTTTTCCCAATGGCTGATCATAGATTTTGTGCAAGACATTTATATAACAATTTTAAGGTCAAACATCCTAGTCCAAAGTTAAGGCAGCTTTTCTGGACAGCAGTTAAGGCCTATAATGAGCAAGACTTTTGGCAAGTTATGAATGAGATGAAAGAAATAAACAAATCTGCTTATAATTGGTTGTTGTATGACTGCAAAGAATCACTAGAAAGTTGGGCAAGGCATAAATTTGATAAGCATGTGAAAAACGATCATGTTACGAATAACATGACCGAGTCTTTCAATGCTTTTGTGGTGAAAGTTAGAGAGAAGCCAATTCTTACCATGTTGGAATGGATTAGAAGAAAAATTATGACTAGATTTCAACAAAGGTATGAAAAGGTTGTTGCCTTAGATAGTCGAATTCCACCAAAAGTGAGAGAAAGAATTAATAAAAATCAAAAAATGGGAAGAAAATTGCTTTGTTTCGGGGGAAGTGATCACTTGTTTGAAGTTTATGACTTGAAAAATTATGTAGTGAACTTAAAGGAGATGTCTTGTCAATGTAAAGAATGGCAAATCAGTGGCGTACCGTGCAAACATGCGTTATGTTGCATAACTCATATTAGAGATGATCCGAGCAGATTTGTCCATCCTCTACTTACTAAAGATTTTTACGTGAAGACTTATTCTAAAAAGATCAATCCAATTCCAGATGAGAGCAAATGGTCAACTGTACATCACCCTGTTGTGCATCCTTGTCAAGAAACAAAGAAGAAAAGAGGTCAAAAACCAAAAAATAAAAAAAGAGAAGGAGATGAACAACCAAATAACAAAAGATCAGTTTATTGCACTTGCAGAACATGTCATCAAACTGGACATAATAGCAGAACATGTGGAAAGAAAGAATCTACCATAAATAACTGATGAGCGTGGACTACATTAGTAAGTTCATCTCTTTTTTCGTTTTCTAATTTTGAGTTCGTAAAATAAGAAATAATTATTTTATGATCTTCAATTTAAAGATTTCATTATGCTATTGAACAAATATACAAGACATGATTCAATTACTGAACGTGATGGTGCGTTTTTGGAGATTTGTCATTATTCATAATCGGTCCACCCTCAAGACTTGTCTCTTTTACTTTTGGAGATTTTCTAGTTCTTAAAACTTTTATTTTTGCAGTTTAGTTTCAACAGTATGATGTTTTTATTAGTCAATTTCTAAGCTAATTATGCACTGCACAATTTTTATCTGCTGACCAGATGTAGCTATTAATGACCTTCTGCCTAGACTAAAGAAGAAATCAAGTAACTAATCCTTAAGAAATCCCAAGTAGCTACCTGTTTATAACGAAACTGCACATAGCTATCATAACAAATTAAGCAACTTAAGTATAAATCAGCTTAACCTCCACCAACAGACCACTAGAAACACCAATGCAACAATATCGTACTCCCCCCGTCTCAAAATAAGTGTCCCCTTAGAAGTTCAACACAAAAATCAGTATATTTTCCAACTAGAGCCCCATACTTCATCTTCTTGATAGCGTTGAATTTGCCATGTGGCTTCTCAACAACTCACCACGTGACTTTTTGTCTTGCTTTTAGTTTTGCTTTTATATATATATATAGATAATAATGAGGAAACACTTGACTTAAAAGGACAAAATTTCAGGCAATATAGAACCTACGTACTTTTTCTATTTACTTTTACTTGTCATGATTTCACTTTTTGAGGTCAATTTATATGAATTTTGATCAACATTTAAGGTGTATAATTTAATATTTTAGATTTAAAATTTAGATGGTCGAAAACTATACAAAAATGATATAAGTTGCAATCATTCGCATATTAATACGATGAACAAAAAATACATCTTAAAGTGTTGGTTAAAGTTCATATAAGTTAACCTCGAGAAGATGACAAATAAATATAAATAGAGGAATTATTAAGTAAACCGACATTTATTAGATATTGAGGAAACTCATGATTTAAGGGTAAAAACTTCTAATACTAATATTGAACCTACACATTCTAACGATTTACTATGACTCATTCCCTCATAGGAAACACTTGTCGTACTAAATTTTTTTTACATCAATTTGTGTAAATATGAAGTATATAACGCATAACTACTTTCAAAACAAAAACATTATGGGTCACCTAGCATGCATAAAATTTGTCTATAAGGTAAAAATAACAATATTCTTAATCACACAATTAAGTCTACTACAAATAATAATTAATCAACGAAACAACAACAATATTATTAACTTCAATCACAAGGATTGGATCATGAAGAAAAATCAAAGGGAAGAGAGAGAGGAGAGTATATACATCACATTTTTATTTGCGCGTCCTTTAGCCTAAGAAAACATTACTCAAATTACCTTTATTTATTAATTTTATCTTTTGCACTGTATTAATGTATCTCTATATTTATAATTAAAGATAAATATGGCAATAAATAATTAATTATGTGTTAATTTTCTAATAAATAACAAATATTATGTAATATCTATTTTTAACAAGGACGATAAGTATTTAGAAACAGAAGAAGTAAATTGCTAGGAATACAAGGGCAAAATGTGTTTGGCTCTACATATAAATATGTAATAAAGGTTGGTCTTTAAAGATATTAGAAAGAGGGACAAAAATTCAAGATGGAATATTTCAAGGGACACTACACATATTTTTCTAAATTAAAAAAAAGCCTAATTAAATTAAATTGCTCCTCACCTTTTGAAAACGGTATAAAAATGTTCTCCATTTACTTTTTGGCTCTATAATGCTCTTCAATTTAACAACTCGAAAATTAAACCCAGAAAAATAAAATAATTAACGACGTAGCTTCTCCAATTCATCCCCATATAATTAATTAAGAAAAAAAAAACCAACTCACAACACTTGCCCCATTACTTTACCCAACCTATGTCTATAACCTATTATGGTATTACCCCCGCCCCATTTCATTTTTTATTTTTCATTCTTGACAACCTCCTTCACGACACTCCAATTAGCATATGTACTATCACAGCCAATGAAACTGATAATGTTAGCATAAACTAAAAATGCTGAAAGCCATTTACACGAAGATGCCTTAGTTACAATCTTAAATAGCATAGAGTTACAAGAGTTATATTATAGTATTGTTGCTTTTTTCTCTATTGGTAATACATAAATGGATGCAACAAAACAATAAAATGGAGCTATTTAACATTGCCCCATTTGATATCTCTATCAAAGTTCATTATAATCTGTATCACTCAAACGATTGCAAAAATTTAATTCGATACCCAAAGTTATCGTCTTAATACACATAACTGAAAAATAAAGTAAAGCATATGAGGAGGGAAATCCACCCTTTTAAAAATGACCAACAACCGAAGCTAGCAATGACATTTTCCACACACATAGCTGTTTCATTTGCTGTTTTAAAGGTTGCCTTTATCACAACTGAATCTGCATCAAATATCTGGCCCCAACTTAATAACAACACGATCATCAATAAATGTCAGTACTATATTTCAAGTTTGTAGCACCACGATGAATTCGGCAATACACTCAAATGATTGCAAAAATATTAATTTGATACGTGAAGTTATCGTCTTAACACACATAACTAAAAATAAAGTAGAGCATATGAGGAAGGAAATCAACCTTTTAAAAATGACCAGCAACAGAACCTAACAATGAAATTTTCCACACACATAATTGTTTCATTAATGTCACGACCCAAATGGCCATGAGTGGCACCCACACTAATATTCCTGTGGGAGAACCATCTAAACCGAACCATTATTCAATCACTTAATCAATATTAAGATGATATTATCATAAAGTCAACATAGTAACAACAATTCAAAATTAATCATTATTAATACGGAAGTCAAACAAATTACTTACTAAAATCCCCAAGACTCGAGAGTCATCGTACAAGAACTACTAACAAAGATCGTGTCTAAAGAGATATTCAAAAATAAAGTAAATAAAGAATGCTTCATTGCCCGAAAGATGGACAAAAAAAATAAGATGACCCATGACAGCCTGGAGATGGAGTGCTCACCCTTGGATCAAGATCTGCTATCAAACTCTAGAGGTGAGGTCATGTGTGAGCCTCTAGAACACTTTCTGCACTCAACAAAAGAAGAGTACAGGGTAGCATCGGTAAACCACTATGTACTGATAGGTATCATAGGCCAACTCAATTTAATAGCATGTACACGACATAAATCAAATAACAAGTAGACAAACATGGTCACATAACAAATATTCAATGAATCAATAATACAACAGTAACAGGTTAAATAGTGCTCACAAACAAGTCACATAACCATCAAGAGTATCAACCATACTATAAGCATCCACAGAATCAACACAATATGTTCACACATGCTATGAGACTTATTTTTGCCCAAATAGTCATGACCTGCAGGGAACAATATATGTTCAGGTACCGTACCGTCCTGGTATCCGATTCAACACATACATATTCGTACCGACGTGGTACCCGATTCAATATATACATATTCGTACCTGCATGGTACCCGATCTAACATTACATATCTGTACTGGCGTGGCACCCGATCCAACATATACAAATCCGTACCGGTATGGTACCCGATCCAATATATACATATCCGTATCAGCGTGGTACCCAATCCAACATATACATATCCGTACCGGCGTGGTACCCGATCCTTCATATACATATCCGTACCAGCGTGGTACCCGATCCAACATCTACATATCCGTACCAACGTGGTCCACTACTAAAAAAATAAAAATCGACCACAAAAAATTGATCACATGTTCTGGTCGCAAAAAATCGACCACAAGTGGTCGGTTTTTCGTAATATTTTATAATTTTTTTTAAAAACGACCACAAATGGTCGCTTTTTTTTTTAAATAATTATTTCAATAATTTTTATATTAATTATTATTTATTTTACAAATAAAAATAAAAAATAGCAAAACTGACCACTAGTGGTCATTATTTTAAAAATTTAATTGAAAAACATTTTTAAAAAAGTGGTCGGTTTTTAAAAATTCTTTTTAAATTTATTTTCAAAAACACCGACCACTAGTGGTCAGTTTTTAATATTTAAAAAATAAATAAAATATTTTTAAAAACCGACCACTTGTGGTCGGTTTTTAAACTAAAAAAAATTTAAAAGTAAATAATTTTTAGTAACCAATAATTATATATATGTAATCAAATATATATATATATTATTTTCATTAAAAATAATTATATATATATAATGTAATTTATATATAATTTTTTGAAATTACATTGATCACACGTGGTCGATAACCAGTATAATAATAATAAAAATCAATCATTCTTAGATTTTGTAAAAAAAAGTTACACTAAAAAATATATCAAATAAAATAAATAAATTACGCTAAGCATAATATTTATCTTTTACTTATGTTTCAATATATGGAATAAATATTTTCCTTGTATATACATTAAATGACGTTAGACATGCATAATCTTTGTATAATGAATATGCGTATATATAACCGATAATTCATTAGAATATAGTGAATGTGTTCTATTATAAGGTAATATACTTGTGGATGTGATATATATAGTACGTATTCAAGAGTTCATATATATATATATGTATATCATGTAGTGATTGATTGATAAACGATTTAGTCAGAACCTGGTGTATTAAGCTAATCAAATATAATAAATCGATCACTCATCTGAGTATGTTTATGAAACACGTCGCATTATATTATTGAATAATATACTTGTGTACGTATGCGATATATAATATGTATTTAGAACTTGATATAGTCGATAGTGTGTGTATGTATAGGTATATATATATATATATAGTGTATACATATTAATTATATAGTGAAGGTATATTAATGGCATAAGACAAAACTAACCGATTATTCATCTGATCTAAATATGTGAAATACGTTATATATTATTATGGGATAATATATTAAAATCATGTATGTGATGTTTATAGTACTTATTAAAATCGTCTCGTGTAGTGACGTATGCAGTAATCGAAAACTCGATAACTGAATCTATATATCAAAATATTTTGAATAATACATTGATATCATACTATTGAGGAAATATATATACTATTTAGTGTCAATATGTAGATACACGTATATTGTTGAAGTTGTAATAACGTAAGACAAGTAAGCAATAATTTATTTGATTAACATATTCTATTACGAAGTATATAATAATATCAACAAATTTTGTAATTTACGATAATTTTTTGGTTAATTAACAATTAATTATGATATTATATATATATATATAATATCATAATTAAAAGCTAATTAACCAAACATTTATCATAAATTATAAAATTCATTGATATTATTATACGATTGAGAAAATATACTACTCGTGTTATTGTTATAAATATTATAATAATTTATTAAAAAATTAGTTTGTTTAAAATTAATTTTAATTTTATTAATTTATTGATTTATTAATAGTAGTAATTAAAATATTTTTTTATTATTTTATTAAAAACCAACCATTTTTCTGATTAAAATATCCAGAAAACCAACCACTTGACCACAAGTGGTCGATTTTCAACAAAATAACAAAAAAGTATTTTAATTATATAACTCCTACCCGACCCCACCCCCCACATGACCCTACCCGATCTAATCTAAACTAGCCCAAATCGATCTAAACACACAAACGCACACATAAAAATCACGTACACACAAAAATACCCTAAACACACCAAAAATAATTTTCTAATCGCAAAATGCATTGCTCCGGCAAGTGCTCCGGCGATGATAGCTCAACTCAGGTATGAATTTTGTTGTATTTTGTGAAATTTGTGCTTTTTGAGGTTGATTTATAGGTGTACTAGTTTATATAATTGTGAAATTTATAATGGTGAAGATTAGGTTAGTTTGAACTAGTTTTTTTAAGCTCGTTTGTAGCTCGAATTTTGTTTAGTTATTTGCGAAATTTTTGAGCTATACACATAATTGTTTGAACATGTTTTGATTGTTTAGCTTCTTGTTTTAGATATGACTTTTGCTTGATTGAAGTTATTTACTTTAATTTAGGCCAAGCAAAGGTAAGTTAATTTCTCTCGATTCACTATTGTTGTTATCTTCTTGTTATTGTTCATATTGAAGTCTAGTTAAGCCGTGTGTGACCTTGTTCGATTCACTAGCATTGTTGTTATCTTCTTGTTATTGTTCATATTGCAGTCTAGTGAAGCCGTGTGTGGCCTTGTTCGATTCACTAGCATTTTTGTTGACATCTTGTAGGTCTTGTTGTTGCTTGTTTCTTGAATGTGGTTTTCTTTTGATTCTTAGTCACTTGAAAATGGTTAAGTGTAGGAACTTTAAAGGGGAATTTTTTGTTTTGAATGTGCTTTGGTGGGTGACTTAGTTAGTTGAAAATGGTTAAGTGTGAGGACTTTCAAAGGGATTTTTTTGTTTTGATTGTGGTTTGGTAGGTGACTTAGATGGTTGAAAACAGTTAAGTATAGGGACTTTAAAGGAAATTTTATTTTTGAATGTGATTTGGTTGGTGACTTAGCTGGTTGAAAATGGTTAACTGTGAGGACTTTAAATATGATTTTTTTTGTTTTGAATGTGGTTTGGTAGGTGACTTAGTTGGTTGAAAATGGTTAAGTGTGAGGACTCTAAAGGGAACTTTTGTTGTTTTGAATGTGATATGATAGATGACTTAGTTGGTTGAAAATGGTTAAGTGTAGGGACTTTAAAGTGGATTTTGTGTTTTGCATGTGGTTTTGTTTTGATACTTAGTTGGTTGAAAATGGTTAAGGGTAGGGACTTTAAAGGAGATTTATTTATTTTGAATGTGGTTTGGTAGGTGACTTAGTTGGTTGAAAATGGTTAAGTGTGAGGACTTTAAAAAATGGATTTTTTTTTGTTTTGAATATGATTTGGTAGGTGACTTAGTTGGTTGAAAATGTTTAAGTGTAGGGACTTTAAAGGGGATTTATTTGTTTTAAATGTGGTTTGATAGGTGACTTAGTTGGTTGAAAATGGTTAAGTGTGAGGACTTTAAAGTGGATTTTTTGTTTTGAATATGTTTTGGTAGGTGACTTAGTTGGTTGAAAATTGTTAAGTGTAGGGACTTTAAAGGAATTTTTTTTGTTTTGAATGCAGTTTGGTAGGTGACTTAGTTGGTTGAAAATGGTTAAGTGTGAGGACTTTAAAGGGGATTTTTTTTTAAATTGTGAATGTTGTTTGGTAGGTGACTTAGTTGGTTGAAAATAGTTAATTGTAGGGACTTTAAGGTGGATTTTGTGTTTTGAATATGGTTTTGTTTTGATACTTAGTTGGTTGAAAATGGTTAAGTGTAGGGACTTTAAAGGAATTTTTTTAATATTGAATGCGGTTTGGTAGGTGACTGACTTGGTTAAAAATGGTTAAGTGTGAGGACTTTAAAGGAGATTTTTTTTTGTTTTGAATGTGGTTTGGTAGGTGACTTAGTTGGTTGAAAATGGTTAAGTGTAGGGATTTTAAAGTGGATTTTGTGTTTTGAATGTGGTTTTATTTTGATACTTAGTTGGTTGAAAATGGTTAAGTGTAGGGACTTTAAAGTGGATTTTGTGTTTTGAATGTGGTTTTATTTTGATACTTAGTTGGTTGAAAATGGTTAAGAGTAGGGACTTTAAAGGGAATTTTTTTATTTTGAATGTGGTTTGCTAGGTGACTTAGTTGGTTGAAACTGGTTTAGTGTGAGGATTTTAAAGGGAATTTTTTTATTTTGAATGTGGTTTGGTAGATGACTTAGTCGGTTGAAAATACCTTCTTGTTTTGAATGTGGTTTGGCAGGTGACTTAGTCGATTGAAAATAGTAAGTGTGAGGAATTTAAAGTGAATTTTGTGTTTTGAATGTAGTTTGGTAGGTGACTTAGTTAGTTGAAAATTGTGAAGTGTAAGGACTTTAAAGTGGATTTTGTGTTTTGAATGTGGTTTGGTAGGTGACTTAGTTGGTTGAAAAAGGTTAAGTGTGAGGAATTTAAGGTGGATTTTTTTATTTTGAATGTGGTTTGGTAGGTGACCGAGTTGGTTGAAAATGGTTAAGTGTAGGGACTTTAAAGAGATATTTTTGGTTTTGAAAGCGGTTTGGTAGGTGACTTAGTTGGTTGAAAATGATTAAGTGTGAGGATTTTAAAAGGATTTGTTTTGTTTTGAATGTGGTTTGGTAGATGACTTAGTTGGTTGAAAATGGTTAAGTGTAGGGACTTTAAAGTGGATTTTGTGTTTTGAATGTGATTTTGTTTTGATACTTAGTTTGTTTAAAATGGTTAAGTGTAGGGACTTTAAGGTGGATTTTGTTTTTTGAATGTGATTTTGTTTTGATACTTAGTTGGTTGAAAATGGTTAAGTGTAGGGACTTTAAAGGGAATTTTTTTGTTTTGAATTTGGTTTGGTAGGTGACTTAGTTGGTTGAAAATGGTTTAGTGTGAGGACTTTAAATGGGATTTTTTTTTTGTTTTGAATGTAATTTGGTAGGTGACTTAGTTGGTTGAAACTGGTTAAGTGTGAGGACTTTAAAAGAGATTTTTTTGTTTTGAATATGGTTTGGTAGATAACTTAGTTGGTTGAATATGGTTAAGTGTAGGGACTTTAAAGTGGATTTTGTGTTTTGAATGTGATTTTGTTTTGATACTTAGTTGGTTGAAAATGGTTAAGTGTAGGGATTTTATAGGGGATTTTTTTGTTTTGAATGTGGTTTGGTAGGTGACATAGTTGGATGAAAATGGTTTAGTGTGAGGAATTTAAAGGAGATTTTTTTTGTTTTGAATGTGGTTTGGTAGGTGACATAGTTGGTTAAAAATGGTTAAGTGTGAGGACTTTAAAGAGAATATTTGTTTTTTGATTGTGGTTTGGTAGGTGACTTAGTTGGTTGAAAATGGTTAAGTAGGGACTTTAAAGTGGATTTTGTGTTTTGAATGTGGTTTTGCTTTTGTACTTAGTTGGTTGAAAATTGTTAAGTGTAGTAACTTTAAAGGGGATTTATTTGTTTTGAATGTGGTTTGGTAGGTGACTTAGTTGGTTGAAAATGGTTAAGTGTGAGGACTTTAAAGTGGATTTTTTTGTTTTGAATGTTGTTTGGTAGGTGACTTAGTTGGTTGAAAATGGTTAAATTGTTGGGACTTTAAAGGGATTTTTTTTATTTTGAATGCGGTTTGGTTGATGACTTAGTTGGTTGAAAATGGTTAAGTGTGAGGACTTTAAAGTGGATTTTTTTAATGTGGTTTGGTAGGTGACTTAGTTGGTTGAAAATGGTTAAGTGTAGGGACTTTAAAGAGAATATTTTTTGTTTTGAATGAGATTTGGTTGACGAATTATTTGAATTTTTGTTCTAATTAGTTTAATCTGATTGGTTGCGTAGATGGAACCTGATTATAGCTGGATATAGCAACGGAACAATGATAATAGAATGGGTATTAAGGAGGAATTTGTTGAAGGTGTCAAGAGATTTGTTGAACAGGCTAAGACACTTGATGTTTGGACACGTTTTGGGGCTATTCATTGTCGTTGTTTTAGATGTGATGGTATAAATCTTGTAAGTGAAGAAGTTGTAAAGGATCATCTTTATAGAAAGGGGTTTCACGAGGGCTTTTTAAGTTTACGTGGTATTCATGGTGATGTTGCACAAAATAACTTTGTTTTTGGAGAAAGTAGTAGGTCTGCAGGGATCAATATCAAGATACTAGGATGACAGAAATGGTGTACGATGCTTTTGGGATGCAGCACGGGAGCGACTTTAGGGAAAATATCGAAGATGTTCATAACAGCGAAGCAGACAAATTCTATGAATAGTCCCTGAATTCCCTGCTTTTCCTCTTTTTGTCAAATCCTTTACCTTTTCCACCAAATGTCGCCTTTCCCCCTGAACGGTCTCCGGGTGACACACCAGGTCTCTTCTTATTTGATCTCTGAAAGGGTTTATTAGCATCTCCTCCATCAAAATCTAAATCTAGGCCGCTAGCATCCTCTTTATCGAAGCCGCTCTGCTTCCTCCACTTTTTAACAAACTCAATCTCCTGTTTCTTCTGCTTAGTTCGCTCTTTCATCTTTTGTTTCTTGTACTTCCTTGGCAAGTTTCTTGTTCTCCCTGGCCCTCCTCCTCTCCTCAGACTCCTCAATGCTCTTCTTCTCAGCCAAGATCCGGCTCTTAACTTTCTCCATGTGAACGTCAGACTTCACCATCTCCGCAAAATAATCAGACGGCCTCAGAAATGGTTCACCGGTCGAATGAAAATTGGCATACGCTTGGCGTATACCCTCCAACCCCTGCGTGTAGAAAGAGTGTTCCCTCACCAAGTCATCATTCACGTCCACCTCTTCTTGCTCCTCCCTATCAATGTTAATCCTGTGTGTCCAATCCAAATCATCAGGCCAACTGATATCAGCCAGCCTTTCAAGCAAACCATCCCGGTTATATACAACAGTCTTTGAAGGTTCAGCCAACTTTACAACTTGTTGTTCTTCTTCATCTTCTTCTGATTCAGTTTTTGGATCAAAATCCTCATTCTCTAGGTCTATCATGGCCAATTCATCCTCAACTATCATAAAATCACACTTTATAAAAAGAACAGAGAAAGGATAAAATTAGAGTCATAGACCAACTCAAATTACCCAACACAAGCTCAAATAAAGCAGTTGGGTTGGGGAAACATCAAACATAAGATTATCAACAACTGAGTTCTCTAGCAAATTAACAATAACTCATGGACTCATTCAGCTACACTAATTCAGACTAAAGGGGGTCTCAAATTCTTATTTATGAATACGGTATATACCTTGTTACCCATTGTTTAGCCTCTAGAACCAAATGAAGCTTAAGTACAATAACAATAAGAACTACGCCTTAGTCCCAAACAATGAATGATATTTACAACTTTCACCCCATACGATATACCTTTTTACCCATTTTTTAGCCACCAGAAATCAAGAAGGCTTAAGTACAATAACAAGAAGAATTACGCCTTAGTCCTAAATAATGAATGAAATTTACAACTTTCAACCCAAGCACTGAACATGAACAATACAAAAACAAATAATCAAGGTTTTCCTAATTCCACCAACCACAAAATCACTGGGAAAATGAGAGAAAGAACTTACAAACCCATACCTTTAACAAACTCATATCTTTTTCTTTGTTTCTTTTACTTTTCTCACTCCATATTGTAACCCATTGTTTAGCCACTAAAACACTAGAGTAAATAATTGAAATTTACAACTTTCAATCCAGGAACTAAACATTAATAATACAACCAAAAAAATTGAACTTAACAGATTAACCGACGAACCAAACTCTTGTGATACACAAAACTTACATCTTTTTGAGATAATGTAACCAGAACTTGTCTTTCTAACAAACCCATATCTTTTCTTTGTGTTCTTTTCCTTTTCTCGCTCTATTCCCAACCCATTGTTTAACAACTAGAATGCTTAAGCAAATGACTGAAGTTTACAACTTTCATTCCAGGAACTGAACAGTAACCTAGGTTGTTCGGACTCTTCAAAAATGTCAATGAGTATGCGTCGGATTCTGCAAAAGTGGTGTGTTTTTGGAGATTCCGACACATGTACGGTATCGAAAGTGAAGAGTCCGCGCAACTTAGACAGTAACAATGCAACAACAAAAATTGAAATACAAATTAAAGAAAGAACCAAACACTTGTAACATACAAAACTTACATTTTTGCTGAGATATGTAACAAAAACCTATCTCTTTAACAAACCCATATCTTTCTTATTTGCTTTCTTTTCCTTTTCTCACCCCGTATTTGCAACCCATTGTTAGCCACTAGAATGCTTAAGTAAATGATTCGAATTACAACTTTCAATTCAGGAACTCAAAACAAACAACAACAAAAATTAAACTTAATAAACTGACCGATGAACTCTTATGATGAACAAAATTTACATTTTGTTGAGATATGTAACAAAAACTTGTCTTTTTAACAAGCACGTATCTTTTCTTTGTTTTCTTTTCCTTTACTCGCTCCACATTTTGTAACACATTGTTTAACCACTAGAATGCTTTAGGAAATGATTGAAATCTGCAACTTTCTATCCAGGAACTAAACACTAACAATACAACAACAAAAACTGAACTTAACAAATTAACCGATGAAGCAAACTCTTACGAATAAAACTTATATTTTATGAGATAATCTAACAAAACTTGACTTTTTTAACAAGTACATAACCCTTTCTTATACAATAGACCCTTGTGGTCCGGACCTTCTCCGGGCCCTTTGCATAGTAGGAGCTTTAGTGCACTAGGCTGCCTCTTTATTTGTAACCCATTGTTCAGTCACTAGAACTACTTAAGTAAACGATTGAAATTTGTGAATTTCAACTGAGAAATTGAACACTAACAAGACAACAACAAAAATGAAACTTTACATATTAACCAACTATCCAAACCCTTATGACACACAAAACTTGTTAATTTTTTGAGATAGCTTGACCAAAAACCTATCTCATTAACAAAAGCCTATATCTTTTCTATATTTCTTTTCCTTTTTTCACTCCATATCTGTTAGCCCACTGATTAAATGATAACAACTTTCATCCAGGAACTAAACACGAACGATACAACAACAAAAACTTAATAAATTTCAACGAAGGAACCAAACACTAACTATACACCAAACAAAACCAACGCCTTTTTTATCCATATGTAACAAAATCTTATATCTTATTAACAAGACCATATCTTTTCATTGTTATTTGTAACCCACTATTTTGCAACTAAAACACTAAGTAAATGATTGAAATTTACAACTTCCACCAAAAAACTAAACACTAAGGGGTCGTTTGGTAGAGTGTATAAGAATAATGCTGAATAAGGTATATTCACAACACTTGTATTATTAATGCAAGTATTAGTAATGCTGGTATTAGTTATGCAGACATTATTTCTTATACAGTGTTTGGTTTGATGTATTAAAAATAATATATATTTACATATTTTTTATAAAATAATATTGATTTACCGAAATACCCTTTTTATATATGAGCACCAACAATTCTATACTACTATGTATACTTAGGAACACCGATATGTTTGAAATACACAAATTGATAATTTTCTAACATAAATTTTTTTTCAAAAAGCAAAAACGAAAAGGAATATGAAATTCAATGTAATTCCTTTTCATGAATAAAAAGAAGACCTTTGTCTTTGTCTCACAACTAACATCAAGCTACTGCATTGTAAGGGAAAGATTGTCAGCTAACTGGTACCCGAGGAACCAAGGCAAATAGTGGCACCCTAGCTGGAGCACATCTTGATACTAGCCAAACAGCTCCTCTGGTTGTTTGGCATGAAAACAAAAATAGAAGCAACCACCACCAGCTGGTGTATCCAAATACCGAAATATCCAATCATTTTCATTGTGCTGTATCCAAATACCCAAATATCCAATGAATTAATTTGTTCATTTTCATTGAAAAGGAAATCTGAGGAAGGTATACAATCTAGAAAATTTAATTTTTACTTCTTCTCTAAATTTACTTTTCTTTGAAAACCCAATTTCACGTATTCTCTATATCCAAAAGACTTGAAACTAAAATTGATGGAATTTGATCAGAATAAAGAGAAAGAAATCAAAATAAAAGAAGATGTTTGATTAAGAAGAAGAAGAGGAGAAATGGTGGGAAAAAGAAATTAGTTATTTTGAGGGGTAAAGTTGTCATTTAATAATCCAATGCATGTATTAAAATGCTTTGTATTACTAATACATGGAAAAGAGTGGGTATTAATAATGCATAGCCGAATACACAATTTAGTGTATAACTAATGCAAAGCATTAGTTATACAATGACAAAAAAATGAACCAAAGCATTGACCCGACCCAATCTCCGGCTCCGATCTTCGGCCACCGGCGCCGTCGCCGACCTTTGGTGCCGACCTTCGACGTTGACCCGACCCGATCTCCGGCTCCGATCTCTGGCCACCGGTGCTGACCTTCGATGTCGACCTATCCCGATCTCCGGCCCCGATCTCCGGCCCTAGGCACTGACCCTTCCCCCCCCTCCACCGGCTTCGGCGAGATCCAACCCCCTCGGTCTCCAACAGCTGTTGCCTGGTCCCCAGCAGCCGCCGATCGGTCCCCAGCAGCCGCAACTCGATCCTCAGCCAGCCGTCGCCGCCGCCGCTCAGACTCCAGCCGCCGATTGGTTTCCAACAGTCGTAGCTCCTTCTTCACCCGCTGCTCGGTCGCCAGCAGCCGCAGCACCTAGACGACATCGACCAGTTCCCTCGGTCTCCAGCAGCCGCAACTCCATCTCAGCACCGAAACTCCCCGGAACCCGGTCTACGTTGGGTTCTGGTTTTTCGGCTTGATCTACAAGCGTAACCCGGTGACCTCTAACCTTTGTTATTTCATTCCTCGTATTATGCTAGTTTTATCCCCTACACCTTGACTTGCATTTGATTTGATGATATTGTCCGTTGTCTATTGTTGTTGTTGTTATGGTCGTTTCTTGCACTGCTTTTGATTGGGTTATCTGCTTTTGATTTGTTGATATTGTCTGTAGTTTGTTGTTGATATTGTTTGTTGTCTGTTGTTGTTGTTGCTGTTGTCTGTTGTTGCTGTTGTTGTGGTCGTTTCTTACCTTTGATTATATTTTCTTATATTTTGCTGTTGTAGTGGCTGTGGGCGGTAATGGTTGGATAGGGTCATGTTCGAGGGGGTTGGGGCATGGGGCCGTTGTGGGGACGGGGGATGAGGTAAGGGCGGGAGTGGGAGAGAGGCCAAGGTTTGGCCGCGGGGGTGGTAGAGGAGGGCGTGGGGATAGTGATGGTAGGCTGAGGGTTGGGTCTTGGAATATAGGGACCCTTCAGGGTAAGTCCATAGAGATTGTAAAGATTCTTAGGAAGAGGAGGATCAATATCGCGTGTGTTCAAGAGACCAAGTGGGTAGGGTCTAAGGCTAGGGATGTGGATGGTTACAAGCTGTGGTACTCTGGGAGCGAGCGGCGGAGGAATGAAGTTGGCATCTTAGTAGATGAAGATCTTAGAGTCCAGGTGGTAGAGTTGAAGAGGATCAACGATAGGTTGATGACTATTAAGTTGGTCATTCGGGGGTTTACCCTGAATGTGTGTAGTGCCTATGCGCTGCAAGTGGGCTCGGAGGGGGAGGAGAAGATGTGGTTTTGGGAGGCTTTGGAGGAGGTGCTGAGAGGCGTGCCTATCTCGGAGCAGATTGTTGTAGCAGGAGATTTCAACGGGCACATCGGGGCGTTATCGAGAGGCTTTGGTGATGTACATGGTGGTTTTGGCTTTGGGGTGAGAAATGAAGAGGGGTTATCCTATTGGAGTTTGCGAGGTCCTTTGGGCTGGTGGTGGTGAACTCGGGTTTTTCAAAGAAGGACGATCACCTGATCACCTTTCGAAGTGCGATAACCAGGACCCAGATTGACTTTTTGTTGCTCAGGAAAGGGGATAGGGTGTTGTGTAAGGACTGTAAGGTCATCTTGAGTGAGAATCTTTCGACCCAGCATAGGCTCTTGGTTATGGACTTGGGTATAAAGAAGAATAGAAAGAGGAGGAGTAAGGAGTATAGACCTAGAATTAAGTGGGGCGGCTTGACGCCAGTGAATGCGTGGGAGATAGGGGAGAAGTTGGCGGGAATGGGGCTGTGGGAGTGTAGGGGAGACGTTGATAGTATGTGGGATAGGGTGGCTAGGTGCATCAGGGATAAGTCAAGTGAGGTGTTGGGTGTTTCTAGGGGCCGAGCCGGGCAACATTAGGGGGATTGGTGGTGAAATGAAGAGGTGGAGAAGAAAGTGAGGACCAAGAAAGGGGTGTATGCTAAGTTGGTTGAGAGTAAGGACGAAGAAGAGAAACGGGTAAACAGGAAAGAGTACAAGCTAGCTCGGAAGGAGGCTAAGTCAGCAGTCACGGCAGCTAAGACGACCGCTTTTCAGAGCTTGTATGCAGGGTTACAAGGGAAAGGAGGGGAGAAAAAGTTGTTTAGACTTGCTAAGGCTAGGGAGAGGAAGGGACGTGACCTTGATCAGGTGAGGTGCATTAAGGGGGAGGACGGCAGAGTGTTGATGGAGGACATCCACATTAAGAATAGATGGCAGTCGTACTTTCATAGGTTCTTGAATGACGAAGGGGATAGAGCTATTGTGTTAGGGGAACTGGAGCACTCAGAGGAGTGTCGGGATTTTAGTTATTGTAGACGTTTTAGGGTAGAAGAGGTTAGAGAGGCTGTTCGCAGGATGCGGAGGGGTAGGGCGACGGGGCCGGATGAGATACCGATGGAGTTTTGGAAGTTCGTTGGAGAGGCTGGTGTAAGGTGGTTGACTGGTTTGTTTAACGAAATCTTCAAGACGGCAAAGATGCCCGAGGCATGCAGGTGGAGTACCATGATCCCTCTCTATAAGAATAAGCGTGACATCCAAAGTTGCAATAACTATAGGGGGATTAATTTATTGAGTCACTCTATGAAGATTTGGGAGTGAGTGGTCGAGGGGAGGCTGAGACGGATAGTGTCTATTTCGGAAAACCAGTTTGTATTTATGCCTGGCCGCTCGATGTCGGAGGCAATTTACCTGGTACGGAGGCTGGTGGAACAGTATAGGAAAAGGAAGAAGGACCTGTACATGGTGTTTATCGACCTAGAGAAGGCTTACAACAAAGTTCCCAGGGAGGTGCTATGGAGATGCTTGGAGGTGAGTGGAGTCCCGATGGCTTATATCAGAGCAATTAAGGATATGTATGATGGAGTGAAAACTCAGGTGAGGATGGCGGGAGGAGACTCAGAGCATTTCACTGTCTTGACAGGATTGCATCAGGGATCTACTCTTAGTCCTTTTTTGTTTGCTTTGGTGATGGATGTGTTGACGTGGCGTATTCAAGGGGAGGTGCCTTGGTGTATGCTTTTTGCAGATGATGTAGTTCTGATTGACGATACCCGAGGGGGTGTGAATGACAAATTAGAAGTGTGGAGACAAACTCTTGAGTCTAAAGGGTTTAGGTTGAGCAGAAGCAAGACAGAGTATTTGGAATACAAGTTTAATGACGTGAGGCTGGAGAATGAGGTGGTAGTGAAGCTGGAATCACAGGAGGTAGGTAAGAGGGATAGTTTCAAGTATCTCGGGTCCGTGATCCAGGGTAACGGTGAGATTGACGAGGATGTCTCGCATCGTATTGGGGCGGGATGGTTGAAGTGGAAGCTCGCGTCGGGGGTGTTGTGTGATAAGAAGGTGCCGCCCAAGCTTAAAGGCAAATTCTACAGAGTGGTAGTCCGTCCAGCTATGTTGTATGGAGCGGATTGTTGGCCAGTTAAGAACTCTCACATCCAAAAAATAAAGGTGGCGGAAATGTGGATGTTGCGCTGGATGTATGGGATGACTAGAGGGGATAGAGTTCGGAATGAGACTATCAGGGAGAAGGTTGGTGTGGCTCCGGTGGAGTGCAAGATGCGAGAAGTCCGATTGAGATGGTTCGAACACGTGAAGAGGAGGGGCATGGATGCCCCGGTTCATAGGTGTGAGAGGATAGCATTAAATAGTTTTAGGCGGGGTAGGGGTAGGCTGAAGAAGTACTGGGGTGAGGTGATTAGGCGGGACATGGAGCAGTTACAGATCACCGAGGACATGACCCTAGATAGGAAGGCCTGGAGAACGCGAATTAGGGCAGAAGACTAGGGCCAGTTTGGGTCGCTAGGGTAGGGAATTACTTGGTGGGGGTATTATTCTTGTTATTCTTCCTATTCTTATTCTTATTCCTATTCCTATTCTTATTCTTGTTATGATTCCGTGTTCCATGTTTTATTACGAATCTGGATGCTTTCCGCTATTTTCTATTACTTATGGGTACCGTATTTACGTTATGATGTGGTGTCTCGTGTCTTGAGCGGGGGGTCTATCGGAAATAGCCTTTCTACTTCTTTAGAGGTAGAGGTATGGTCTGCATACATCTTACCCCCCTAGACCCCACTAGGTGGGAATACACTGGGTTTGTTGTTGTTGTTGTTGTATTATTTTGATTAACACACACTACCAAACGACCCCTAACAATACAACAACAACATATCAGTGTGTAAAGTGGGGTCTAGGAAGGATAGTTGTACACAGACCTTACACTTACCTAGGAGGTAGAGAGGCTATTTCTAATAGAACACAAGAATTTAAACTTCACCAAATTTCAACTGATGAACAGAACACTAACAACATACCAAAATATTTATCTTTTTAACAAACTCATATTTTCTCTACATTTTATTTTCCTCTTTTCACCTCTATGTACAAGATTATTCTTTTTCAATCCATTATCACAAGAAAAAACATATAACAGTACAATTTTAGTAGTAAAATACAACAACAACAAACCCATTGTATTCCCACCAAGTGGGGTCTGGGGTTAGAATGTACGCAGTCCATACCGCTACCTCCGAAGAATTAGAGAGGCTGTTTCCGATAGACCCCCGGCTTTAGTAGTAAAAAAAATCACCAAAAAATAAAAAGACTTAATCTTTCTAACAAACCCATATTATATTTTTTGTTTTTACCTCCACATTTACAAAGATTACTCATTTTTCAAGCCACTATAATAAGAAAAAACATATAACAGTAAAAAAATCACCAAAAATAAAAAGACAATTTTTCTAACAAACCCATATCATATTTTTTGTTTTTACTCCATATTTATAAAGATTATTCTTTTTTCAAGCCACTATAACAAGAAAAACACATAACATCACAAATTTAACAGTAAAGAAAATCACCAAAAAATTAAAATGAACTAAACTTTTTAACAAACTCATATCATATTTTTTGTCTTTGCCTCCATATTTACAAAGATTAATTTTTTTCAAGCCACTATAACAAGAAAAACATATCACATAACGAATCTAGCAGTAAAAAAATCACCAAGAAAACAAAAAAAATAAGAATAACTAATAGCATTAACAATAAAAGACAAGCGAAAAAGAGAGAGAAACTTACAGAAAAAAATGGAAGAAATCGAAAGAGAGGGAAAACTGTGAGATTTTGGAAAGAAGGGTTTTAGGGTTTTAGTGATATAATTAATGGGCTGTAATTTAATGGGTTTTGAATAAGAAAATTAAATTATATAATGGGCTTGAAAGAATTTGGGCTTTGTATTGGAAGTTCATAAGGCCCTTGAAAGGTTGATTTTATGGCAAACAACATAAATCTAGACAGCTTGAAACTTAGTTACAAAAAATCTCCATATTTTGCATAATTATGAAAAATTACAATTTTGGATCTATTGAGATGCATGATTAGCTTCCGATGCATTCGACGAAAATATATTTTTTTCTTTGTAAAGATACATAATTAGCTCCCAATACATTTTTTTTTATTTGGGTTTGTCGAGATACATATACATCCAAATGAAGATATGTTTTTTCTTTTGTAACGATACATAATTAGCTCTCAATATTTTTATTTTCGTTTTGAATTTATTGAGATACATAATTAGCTCCAATAAGTTCAACGAAGCTACATAATTAGTTGAAATACAAAATACTTTGTAAGGGGTGGGAATTTGTGTAAATATGACAAGTTAAAATGTATGTATATGTTATTTTCCTTGATTTTACATAGGCTAAAATGTTGGAAAATTAACATAAACATACACCTTAACTTATCATATTTACACAAATCTCCAACCTTACAAAGTAAGTACAAAAATTACAACTAATTATATTATCGAGAGCTAATTATATATCTCGATGGATTTAAAATTGAAAAAAAATATAAGAAGTTGATTAAGTATTTCATTGGATATATAATATATTACGTATCTCGACAGATCCAAGTCAAAAAAAATATATATTGAAAGTTAATTATGTATCTTTACAAAGGAAAAATGTATCTTTGTTGGATGTATCGAGAGCTAATTATATATATTGATAGACCCAGAATTGAGTTCGGTAATTATGCAAAATATCGAGTTTTTCAGTAATGAAGCTCGAAGCGGTCGAAATTTATGTTATTTGCCCTAACCTGTTCTATTTTTAGACAATTATTTCTCTTTTTATGCAACCATTTCAATTTCGTTCCTATTTTTAAAATCTGTTAGCATATTTCCCTTAAGATATAAGGAGATACTGTTAGACTCGAGTATAATATTGTGCATATATTAAGCCTGTCAAACGGGCCGGGTTGATCTGGTCCAACCTGACTCGAACCGGCTCGTTTAAAAAAATTGACCCAGTTTGATCCGCCTCAATCAGTCCAGGGCTGTAGGGTACCGGATCCCGAGCCGATTTATTTTTTTGGTTGGGTTAACCGGCCCAGTTTACTTTATGAAAAAAAATAAAATAAAAAATTGGGCTTTGGACCGTTGGGCCCAAACTAGCCATTGGCCCAACGGTTATATAGCCGGTTTTCGGTCCAAACGACTAGTTTGACATTTTTATTAAAAAAATAAATAATTTTAATTATTGTTTAACCCCCAAAAAATCCTATAAATACCCTACACTTTCAAATCATTTTTCACACAATTTTTCATTCTCTCAATTCTGATTCTCTCTCAAATCTCAATTCTCAAACATTCTATATATTTAATTTTCTAAATTGTTCACTTTAATTTTTTAATTTTGCTATTGCAAAGTAAGAGTGGAAGTTTCTAAAGTCGCAACCTTCGAATACTTCCAAAATTTGGTATTGTCGTTCTATCTCTTACGTTTAATTTTTATTTAGTGTATTAATTGTTGAATATTTAATTTTATTATATTTCTGTATTTTGATTTTTTTTAGTTTAATTTATATTATGGATAAATAAAGAAACCTCGCTACAAAAGGTGTTAAATTTTTTTGTCCCAAAAATGGTAGTGGTAGTAAAAAGCGAATTACTAGCGGTATAGGTACTTCAAGTACTAGATATACCTATGTGCCTCCGGCACCGCTTAGTCAACCTTTTGAGGAAGAAGTAGGCGTACCTTTAGGTGTAGGTGCCCACGACATAGATTATGTAGAAGCTCAAGAAAATTACGGTATAAAAGAAGAAAATGAAGTAGATGCGGTTAATTTAAATGACTATAATGAAAATATTGGCGAGACACTCGCAGTAGGAATGGTACGTATATATGTGTATATATCTTCTATTGACGTATATATTTAAGGTATACATGTGTATATGTTTTATAAATTAGTATATAACTATATATATATATAGTGTATTTATATATTGTAGTATATTTTATTTAAAGTAGTACGTATATTGTATGGTACGTATATATGTGTATATATCTTCTATTGACATATATAATTAACGTATACATGTGTATATGTTTTATAAATTAGTGTATAACTATATATATAGTGTGTCTATATATTGTAGTATATATATATTGTAGTATATTTTATTTAAAGTAGTACGTATATATTGAATGGTACGTATATATATGTATATATCTTCTATAGATGTATATATTTAATGTATACATGTATATATATTTTTATAAATTAGTATATAACTATATATAGTGTGTGTGTATATATTGCAGTATATATATTATAGTATATTTTATTTAAAGTAATACGTATATATTGTATAGTATGTATATATATGTATATATCTTCTATAGACATATATATCTAACGTATACATGTGTATATGTTTTATAAATTATTATATATATCATTATATTGTAGTATATATCTTGTAGTATATGTTTTATTTAGAGTAATATAGATATTTAACTAACGTATAGTCGTATACACGATTACATGTGTAATTGTGTAGAAGTGTATATATTTTTTAAATTCTAATGTAGTATATACATTATATATATAGTGTATATATATTGTTTAATGTATTTAAAATATATATAGGTGGGTATATATAGCGTATATTGGAAAAAACTTTTTTGTTTGTTTTTTGACCGAATTTTTAACCGGGTTTGATCGGGTTTAGGTGGGTTAGACCGGGTTGGGCTAAGTGAGTCGGTTCAGGGTTGTTTTTTTAAAAATTACTGTTGAACCCTGCCCCAACCCGGCCCACAACCCAGCTAAATTTGACGGGCCGATTCCGGATTAACCCGTCCCGACCCACTTGTCACCCATAGCATATATTATTCAACAATATGAATAAATAAGATTAGATTATTGTTGAATGTTCGGAATAACTTACAAAGGTTTTAGATTACGGTGTAAATAATTTTTCCATATGGAGAAAGGTTTAAAATCCTCATGATTCATGAACTATGACATTTGGTCCAATATTGCCTTATGTTTATCTTTCGAGTTTCGGGCCAAAAATGTCTTTGACACTAACCTTTCGGCTGAAATGTCTTTATTTCTATCGGTTCCCTTAAAAGTAAAGGTAATTAAGTATTCTTTATTACGTGGCCTAATCTAAGTAGTCCAAATTTAAACTCTTTCCAAATAAAGAAATACTCTATCGTCTCAAATTATTCGTCCCAAATTTGCTAATTTGATTTCTTATTTTACTTGTCTTTTTTCATTAATCAAGAAGAGACAATTTTTTTTTTCATGTTTTACCCTTTGCATTAATTATTTTTCTTTAAATTAAAATGTAAACATCATTTAATAGGGGTATTATGGTAAACTAATCATGTTATTAATTATTTCTCTTACTCAATGTATCATCTTAATTTGGGACGGATAATTTAAGACGGAGGGAATAGAAACTATCAATGACCCATATATTTGACCCGATCCACTTGAAAATTATATCTAAAAAAATTATTAATTACATGATATCTTCCTAGTGGTATATTTAGATCAACCCCTAATTTATTAGAATCAAAATCATAGCTTGGGATCCAACTAAAATTCATACATGTTGTCCCATCTGAATAAATTATTACTCCGCCATGTCAATTTATGTGTCATCTCGAAAATTCAAACAAATTTATCTTTGATCGTAATTTTTTTATATATATTTTAAATATTTTCAATTGTCAATTATTGTTTCACTTATAACAATTTTAACGTAGTTTTTTAAGGAGTATATAATTTTATTTCAAAAAAACAATTAAGATTTCATGCCTAAATTTACGATAATACTTAAAGTTTGACTCTCTGAAAGCAAAACATGTCATATAAATTGGATAAAAAAAATTATTATTTTTTAATTAATGTGAAGTGTTTTATCAATTACCATTTGTCTTATTCATTGGTTAACTTGAACCAAAAAGTTAACGTCCAAGACATTTTTGACTCGAAAAGTTGATGTCAGTGGCAATTTTAATCCGAAAGATAAAAGGAAGAAAATATTGGACCCAATGTCATAGTTCAAAGGCATTTTAAACCTTTCTCCATTTTTATATGATTTTTAGATAATTCCTAAGCTAGAAAACAATGTCAATTAGAGGCTGATTTAAAATTCTTATAAAATACATTTATGTGAAAAGTAAAAGAGGAAACGTTACATTAATAAGTAGGTTTGATGTACAAATTTCTTTTGATTACAAAAATCTTAAATGAATTTCAACTACACATTATGAGAAGACAAATAAAATATTTGACTTGAAGTGGTCTAAAAATCAATGAAAAATTTCTTTAAAATGTTCCATTTTTATCTTTATACTCGTATGATAAATCATAATAATTGTCTTATTCTATGATTAGATTTCGTAGTCCAATAATCAATTTTCTCAGCAATTATTTTGACATCTTTAAAGTTTTGTTTGGTGTTTGGTCAAAAGTAGTGTAACTTCTTTTCTTATAGATTTTTGTGCAATTAAGTTTTAAATAGTTGAGTTATTTGATTGAATAAATGTATGTTTAGCTAACTTAAAGAAGCGAGTAACTGATCATTAAAGTGATTTAAAATCAACAAAAATCATTTAAATATTCCATTTTTATCTTTATACTCGGGTGATAAAGCATAACAATTGTCTTATTATAGGTTTCAATTTCGCAGTCCAATAATCAAATTTCTTAACAATTTTTTGACATCTTTCAAGTTTTGTTTGGTGTAATTTGGTGAAAATAGTGTAACTTCTTTTTTTATAAATTTTTGTGCAATTAAGTTTTAAATTGTAGAATTATTTGATTGAATAAATGTATGTTTAGCTAACTTAAACAAGTAACTGATCATCAAAGTATTTTAAAATCAATAAAAATTCCTTTAACAATGTCATTTTTATCATTATGGTCACCTCGTAAAGTATAACAATTGAAATTTCACAGTCCAATAGTCAAAATTCTTAACATATGTTTATCAAATTTTATTTGGTGCAATTTGGTCAAAAGTATTAGAACTTCTATTTTTACATAGATTGTTGTTCAATCAAGTTTTGAATAATTAATTATTTGGTAGCGAAAATATATTGTATCATTAATTCAAAAAAGTGAGTAATTGATCATTGAAATGTTTTAAAATTCATAAAAATCACTTTAAAAGTTGTCGTTTAAATCTTCTTAGTGACCAGATAAAGCATAACAATTGTCTTATTATACGTTTCATTTCATATTTCATGAGTAAAATTTCTTGGCAAACTTTTTGACATTCTTTAAGTTTTGTTTGATGCAATTTGGTCAGAAGTGGGGTAACTTCTTTTCTTATAGATTTTTTTGCAATTAAGTTTTGAATAGTTGAATTATTTGACCGACAAAATGTATTATATTGCTTATTTAAAGAAGTAAGTAATTGATCGTTAAAATGTTTACAAATTGATAAAAATATGAGTATGATATCAAAAATGAAAAGTTTGCGCAACTTAGCTCCATACCACTTTTTTTAGAGGCAAAAGTTAGATGAAGCAATTTAAAAAATAACTTATCCACCACGAACAGCACGGTACACTACATGATTTATAGCCTATTTGGTTAAATTTTGAAAATCGACTTATTTTGAGAAGTGTTTTTCATAGAAATTCTTTTTCTCACACTTTGTGTTTAGCCAGAAAATTTTAAAAAGCACTTTGAGCAACAATTAGTGTTTGACCAATCTTTTAAAAGTATTTTTAAGTATGTTTTATTCAAAAGTGCTTTTAACAAAATGCTTTTGGAAATAAAATACTTTTTTAGCTTATGAAAAACTGATTCTGCTGCTCATAGAACCACTTATTTTCACTCAAAAACTTGACCAAACACATCAATTTTTAAAAATAAATATTTTTATAAAAAAAATAATCACTTCTAGAAAAAAATAATTTAATTAAACAGACTATTAGTATAATTTTATTTTCCCAAAGAAAATATTTCTAGCAATAAAGCAATATATATAAAGAAACTTATTAAGATCTAACCGTGCTGTGAATTACTGCTATCCTATAGGAAATAGTCGTCGTACTAAAGCAACTAGTATACGTATCCGCGCGATACACGGATGATATTAATTTTTTTTTTAATCTTTTCATTATGAAATATCGTGTTCAAATATGCTAAATGATACCACCTTTAACATAAAGTTCAGCTTTCATTTTCTTTCCCAATTAAATGTGGAAAAAAGAAATCTATACTCCACCCACTTTCCACTCCTACCCCCACCTCTGTGTCTATATCCATATGGGGAAAATCCTCCCCCCCCCCCCTCCGAAGTTAGTCTTAAAAATCACCCCCCCAAACTATCAACAGTTATCAACCTCCCCTTTTATCATAATTCAGCCATTTGACCGGCAACTTTGCAAATTTGACCAATGACTAGATAGGTAAATAGTACTTTCCACTTTCTTTCAATCTAATTAATCTAATTAAGTGACTTAATTTATTAATATTACCTTATTAATTAAGGACCCTATTAATTAATATTACCCTTAATATTGTGTTTCATTTTCTACAACAGTGATCTTCTTTTTTTTGTTCATGCAGAAAACACGACTGATTATCTTCAACCTCTCAAAATCAAGGTAAACAATTTGAATAAACTTCACTTATAACCCAACTACTTTGTCATATATTATGCCTTTTCAATTACAAAATTATTGAACAATTTTTTTTTTCATTCTTGGATTCGTATTGCTAAACTCTATCATCAATAATATCAATGATATATAATTTATCCATCATATCCATCAAAATATATAATACAATATAATCCTATATTATATAAATCTGCTAGCTATTGAATAACTGGAATGGAAAACAAACTAGTAGAACTACATAAAGAAAACGTACTAGTACGAGTAGAATGATTAATAGTAGTAATAATGATTGTAGTAGCAGTAGCATGGGTAATGCTAATAACAATTACATTTACATGATTAAAATACATAGTAAAAGGAGGTTCAATAGCATTACATAATAAATTAGGAGGAGTCAGAGGAACTGGAGATAGCAGCAACAACAGTAATAATAGTGGCAGCAGTAGCATGAATAAGTTTCTTCGTCAAAATTTTTTTCTTCCCATATACATGTCGAGCAATAGGATTATACAATAAGGTGATACAATGCCTGCAACCATGTAAAAGAGAGTATTACTTTTTTTTTTTTTAAAAATTCTTCAAACTAGATATTAAGAGCTTGAAAGTAAAAAAAGTATTCTCAGATTTCTTGATTTTAAATAACTAAACATAATTTTTTTTTTGCTTTAGGATAGACCTAACTTACATTTAATTTATTGATGTTATTTCAGGAATGTCATTCACCATATTAATACATCGTCTTAATAAATGCTATCAAGTCTTTAATGTGAATGATAATTGCTATGAGATGGTAGATTTATTAGAAGATGCTCATAATGGTATACCAAGAGGTCCTTCCAGTTGGTTGGGGAAAACTATTCATTTAGAGGTCATTAATCCGAATACTGGTGTTATAATTACAGTGGATAATGATGCAAACCTAAAAAATCTGTTCGATATGTATAAGAATATGGAGACAAAAGAGATTCATATAAAACAAATATAATGAATGAAAATCTTGATGAAGTTGAAGATGAAAATTTTCAGTAGACTGACAATGAGGAGGATGAAGATATGATTGAGAATATGGTGATTCACTTGGACGAACAAAATGATGATGTTCTATCTGATTATGAATTTGATGAAAATACAGTATTTGAAGGTGTTAGAGATGATGATGAAGCAGTTGATCACCCAATGACGAAGGTAAGTGACAAAATGGAAGGTGACATTTTCAAATATATGTATGATGAGAAACTAAAAAAAGAGACTGATGTACTTAAAGAGGGACAAATATTCAATAATGTGACTCATTTTAGAGCAGTTATTGAAGAATTTGTCCGCCAAGAGGGTTTTCATATTGAGAAGCTGAAGAATAAGAGGAGAAGGTTTATTGCTAAATGTAAAGATGAAAAATGTGGCTAGAATATTTATGCTTCCCCTTATGGCAATGGAGTAACTTATAAGATCAAAAAGCTAAGTGATCCACACACATGCCTTCGAGATATGAAAGGTCATGGAGCAACTTCAAGATGGATTGCTAAACAATTTAAGCCATAGTTTAGAGTCAATTATGATTTATCTGGGGATAAGCTTTATATTTCATTGAAAGAGAAATTTGGCCTTGATGTTAGTAAGCAAAAAGTTGTTAAAGGCAATAGTAATTGAAAAAAAGATAGTTGCTGGAGATCATGAAAAGAGTTATGCCAAAATACCACAATATATAGCTATTCTAAAAGAGACTAATGAAGATGTTGTGGTAAAGTTAAAGTGTATTGATTTAGATCTATTCAATTCGACGTGCAATTCAATTCTTGGACATTTTTACATTAGCTTTGAGGCGTAGGGTTATGGTTTTGTTAGTGGTTGTAGATGCGTTGTTGGTATTGATGCTTGTTTTTTGAAGGGGCCATTTCAAAGACAATTACTTGTTGTTGTTTCACTTGACGCAAATTCAGGTATTTTTCCTTTAATAGTCATGATTGCTAATAAGGAGGATGGATCGACATGGGAGTATTTTCTTGACTGCTTGTCCAACTCAATCGGAGATATTGAAGGCATCATATTTATGAGTGACAAGCAAAAAGGGTTAAAGAAAGCTGTGAATTTTTTTTTCCCAATGGCTGATCATAGATTTTGTGCAAGACATTTATATAACAATTTTAAGGTCAAACATCCTAGTCCAAAGTTAAGGCAGCTTTTCTGGACAGCAGTTAAGGCCTATAATGAGCAAGACTTTTGGCAAGTTATGAATGAGATGAAAGAAATAAACAAATCTGCTTATAATTGGTTGTTGTATGACTGCAAAGAATCACTAGAAAGTTGGGCAAGGCATAAATTTGATAAGCATGTGAAAAACGATCATGTTACGAATAACATGACCGAGTCTTTCAATGCTTTTGTGGTGAAAGTTAGAGAGAAGCCAATTCTTACCATGTTGGAATGGATTAGAAGAAAAATTATGACTAGATTTCAACAAAGGTATGAAAAGGTTGTTGCCTTAGATAGTCGAATTCCACCAAAAGTGAGAGAAAGATTTAATAAAAATCAAAAAATGGGAAGAAAATTGCTTTGTTTCGGGGGAAGTGATCACTTGTTTGAAGTTCATGACTTGAAAAATTATGTAGTGAACTTAAAGGAGATGTCTTGTCAATGTAAAGAATGGCAAATCAGTGGCGTACCGTGCAAACATGCGTTATGTTGCATAACTCATATTAGAGATGATCCGAGCAGATTTGTCCATCCTCTACTTACTAAAGATTTTTACGTGAAGACTTATTCTAAAAAGATCAATCCAATTCCAGATGAGAGCAAATGGTCAACTGTACATCACCCTGTTGTGCATCCTTGTCAAGAAACAGAGAAGAAAAGAGGTCAAAAACCAAAAAATAAAAAAAGAGAAGGAGATGAACAACCAAATAACAAAAGATCAGTTTATTGCACTTGCAGAACATGTCATCAAACTGGACATAATAGCAGAACATGTGGAAAGAAAGAATCTACCATAAATAACTGATGAGCGTGGACTACATTAGTAAGTTCATCTCTTTTTTCGTTTTCTAATTTTGAGTTCGTAAAATAAGAAATAATTATTTTATGATCTTCAATTTAAAGATTTCATTATGCTATTGAACAAATATACAAGACATGATTCAATTACTGAACGTGATGGTGCGTTTTTGGAGATTTGTCATTATTCATAATCGGTCCACCCTCAAGACTTGTCTCTTTTACTTTTGGAGATTTTCTAGTTCTTAAAACTTTTATTTTTGCAGTTTAGTTTCAACAGTATGATGTTTTTATTAGTCAATTTCTAAGCTAATTATGCACTGCACAATTTTATCTGCTGACCAGATGTAGCTATTAATGACCTTCTGCCTAGACTAAAGAAGTAATCAAGTAACTAATCCTTAAGAAATCCCAAGTAGCTACCTGTTTAAAACGAAACTGCACATAGCTATCATAACAAATTAAGCAACTTAAGTATAAATCAGCTTAACCTCCACCAACAGACCACTAGAAACACCAATGCAGCAATATCGTACTCCCCCCGTCTCAAAATAAGTGTCCCCTTAGAAGTTCAACACAAAAATCAGTATATTTTCCAACTATAGCCCCATACTTCATCTTCTTGATAGCGTTGAATTTGCCATGTGGCTTCTCAACAACTCACCACGTGACTTTTTGTCTTACTTTTAGTTTTGCTTTTATATATATATAGATAATAATGAGGAAACACTTGACTTAAAAGGACAAAATTTCAGGCAATATAGAACCTACGTACTTTTTCTATTTACTTTTACTTGTCATGATTTCACTTTTTGAGGTCAATTTATATGAATTTTGATCAACATTTAAGGTGTATAATTTAATATTTTAGATTTAAAATTTAGATGGTCGAAAACTATACAAAAATGATATAAGTTGCAATCATTCGCATATTAATACGATGAACAAAAAATACATCTTAAAGTGTTGGTTAAAGTTCATATAAGTTAACCTCGAGAAGATGACAAATAAATATAAATAGAGGAATTATTAAGTAAACCGACATTTATTAGATATTGAGGAAACTCATGATTTAAGGGTAAAAACTTCTAATACTAATATTGAACCTACACATTCTAACGATTTACTATGACTCATTCCCTCATAGGAAACACTTGTCGTACTAAATTTTTTTTACATCAATTTGTGTAAATATGAAGTATATAACGCATAACTACTTTCAAAACAAAAACATTATGGGTCACCTAGCATGCATAAAATTTGTCTATAAGGTAAAAATAACAATATTCTTAATCACACAATTAAGTCTACTACAAATAATAATTAATCAACGAAACAACAACAATATTATTAACTTCAATCACAAGGATTGGATCATGAAGAAAAATCAAAGGGAAGAGAGAGAGGAGAGTATATACATCACATTTTTATTTGCGCGTCCTTTAGCTTAAGAAAACATTACTCAAATTACCTTTATTTATTAATTTTATCTTTTGCACTGTATTAATGTATCTCTATATTTATAATTAAAGATAAATATGGCAATAAATAATTAATTATGTGTTAATTTTCTAATAAATAACAAATATTATGTAATATCTATTTTTAACAAGGACGATAAGTATTTAGAAACAGAAGAAGTAAATTGCTAGGAATACAAGGGCAAAATGTGTTTGGCTCTACATATAAATATGTAATAAAGGTTGGTCTTTAAAGATATTAGAAAGAGGGACAAAAATTCAAGATGGAATATTTCAAGGGACACTACACATATTTTTCTAAATTAAAAAAAAGCCTAATTAAATTAAATTGCTCCTCACCTTTTGAAAACGGTATAAAAATGTTCTCCATTTACTTTTTGGCTCTATAATGCTCTTCAATTTAACAACTCGAAAATTAAACCCAAAAAAATAAAATAATTAACGACGTAGCTTCTCCAATTCATCCCCATATAATTAATTAAGAAAAAAAAAATCAACTCACAACACTTGCCCCATTACTTTACCCAACCTATGTCTATAACCTATTATGGTATTACCCCCGCCCCATTTCATTTTTTATTTTTCATTCTTGACAACCTCCTTCACGACACTCCAATTAGCATATGTACTATCACAGCCAATGAAACTGATAATGTTAGCATAAACTAAAAATGCTGGAAGCCATTTACACGAAGATGCCTTAGTTACAATCTTAAATAGCATAGAGTTACAAGAGTTATATTATAGTATTGTTGCTTTTTTCTCTATTGGTAATACATAAATGGATGCAACAAAACAATAAAATGGAAGTATTTAACATTGCCCCATTTGATATCCCCGTCAAAGTTCATTATAATCTGTATCACTCAAACGATTGGAAAAATTTAATTCGATACCTAAAGTTATCGTCTTAATACACATAACTGAAAAATAAAGTAAAGCATATGAGGAAGGAAATCCACCCTTTTAAAAATGACCAACAACCGAAGCTAGCAATGACATTTTCCACACACATAGCTGTTTCATTAGCTGTTTTAAAGGTTGCCTTTATCACAACTGAATCTGCATCAAATATCTGGCCCCAACTTAATAACAACACGATCATCAATAAATGCCAGTACTATATTTCAAGTTTGTAGCACCACGATGAATTCGGCAATACACTCAAATGATTGCAAAAATATTAATTTGATACCTGAAGTTATCGTCTTAATACACATAACTAAAAATAAAGTAGAGCATATGAGGAAGGAAATCAACCTTTTAAAAATGACCAGCAACAGAACCTAACAATGAAATTTTCCACACACATAATTGTTTCATTAATGTCACGACCCAAATGGCCATGAGTGGCACCCACGCTAATATTCCTGTGGGAGAACCATCTAAATCGAACCATTATCCAATCACTTAATCAGTATTAAGATGATATTATCATAAAGTCAACATAGTAACAACAATTCAAAATTAATCATTATTGATACGGAAGTCAAACAAACTACTTACTAAAATCCCCAAGATTCGAGAGTCATCGTACAAGAACTCCTAACAAAGATCGTGTCTAAAGAGATATGCAAAAATAAAGTAAATAAAGAATGCTTCATTGCCCGAAAGATGGACAAAAAAAATAAGATGACCCATGACAGCCTGGAGATGGAGTGCTCACCCTTGGATCAAGATCTGCTATCAAACTCTAGAGGTGAGGTCATGTGTGAGCCTCTAGAACACTTTCTGCACTCAACAAAAGAAGAGTACAGGGTAGCATCGGTAAACCACTATGTACTGATAGGTATCATAGGCCAACTCAATTTAATAGCATGTACACGACATAAATCAAATAACAAGTAGACAGACATTGTCACATAACAAATATTCAATGAATCAATAATACAACAGTAACAGGTTAAATAGTGCTCACAAATAAGTCACATAACCATCAAGAGAATCAACCATACTATAAGCATCCACAAAATCAACACACTATGTTCACACATGCTATGAGACTTATTTTTACCCAAATAGTCATGACCTGCAGGGAACAATATATGTTCAGGTACCGTATCGTCCTGGTATCCGATCCAACACATACAAATTTGTACCGACGTGGTACCCAATTCAATATATACATATCCGTACTGGCGTGGTACCCGATCTAACATTACATATCTGCACCAGCGTGGCACCCGATCCAACATATACATATCCGTACCGGCGTGGTACCCGATCCAATATATACATATCCATATCGGCGTGGTACCCGATCCAATATATACATATCCGTACCGGCGTGGTACCCGATCCATCATATACATATCCATACCGGCGTGGTACCCAATCCAACATCTACATATCCGTACCAGCGTGGTCCACTACTAAAAAAAATGAAAAACCGACCACAAAAAATTGATCACATGTTGTGGTCGCAAAAAATTATATACATGTAATCAAATATATATATTATTTACATTAAAAATAATTATACATATATAATGTAATTTATATATAATTTTTTAAAATTACATTGATCACACGTAGTCGATAACCAGTATAATAATAATAAAAATCAATCATTCTTAAATTTTGTAAAAAAAATTACACTAAAAAATATATCAAATAAAATAAACAAATTATGTTAAACATAATATTCATCTTTTACTTATGTTTCAATATATGGAATAAATATTTTCCTTGTATATACATTAAATGACGTTAAACATGCATAATCTTTGTATAATGAATATGCGTATATATAACCGGTAATTCATCAGAATATAGTGAATGTGTTCTATTATAAGGTAATATACTTGTGGATGTGATATATATAGTATGTATTCAAGAGTTCATATATATATATATATATATATATATATATATCATGTATCATGTAGTGATTGATTGATGAACGATTTAGTCAAAACCTAGTATATTAAGCTAATCAAATATAATAAATCGATCACTCATCTGAGTATGTATATGAAACACGTCGCATTATATTATTGAATAACATACTTGTGTACGTATGTGATATATATAATACGTATTTAAAACTTGATATAGTCGATAGTGTGTACATGTGTGTGTATGTATAGGTATATATATATATATAGTATATACATATTAATTATATAGTGAAGGTATATTAATGGCATAAGACAAAACTAACCGATAATTCTTCTGATCAGTATATATGAAATACGATATATATTATTATGGGATAGTATATTAAAATCGTGTATGTGATGTTTATAGTACTTATTTAAAAGTTGATAGACAATTGAATATATGTATATATATGTATATCTCGTGTAGTGACGTATGCAGTAATCGAAAGCTCGATAACTGAATCTATGTATCAAAATATTTTGAATAATACATTGATATCATACTATTGAGGAAATATATATACTATTTAGTGTCAATATGTAGATACATGTATATTGTTGAAGTTGTAATAACGTAAGACAAGTAAGAAATAATTTATTTGATTAACATATTCTATTACGAAGTATATAATAATAGCAACGAATTTTGTAATTTACGACAATTTTTTGGTTAATTAACATTTAATTATGATATTATATATATATAATATCATAATTAAAAGCTAATTAACCAAACATTTATCGTAAATTATAAAATTCATTGATATTATTATACGATTGAGAAAATATACTGCTCGTGTTATTGTTATAAATATTATAGAATTTATTAAAAAATTAATTTGTTTAAAATTAATTTTAATTTATTAATTTATTAATTTATTAATAGTAGTAATTAAAATATTTTTTTAATTATTTTGTTAAAAACCGACCATTTTTCTGATTAAAATATCCAGAAAATCGACCACTCGACCACAAGTGGTCGATTTTCAACAAAATAAAAAAAAGTATTTTAATTATATAACTCCTACTCGACCCTATCCCCCATATGACCCGACCTAATCTAAACTAGCCTAAATCGATCTAAACACACAAACACACACATAAAAATCATGTACACACACAAAAATACCCTAAATACACCAAAAATAATTTTCTAATCGCAAAACACATTGCTCCGGTGAGTGTTCCGACGATAACAGCTCAGCTCAGGTATGAATTTTGTTGTATTTTGCGAAATTTGTGCTTTTTGAGATTGATTTATAGGTGTACTAGTTTATATAATTGTGAAATTTATAATGGTGAAGATTAGGTTAGTTGGAACTAGTTTTTTTAAGCTCGTTTGTAGCTAGAATTTTGTTTAGTTATTTACGAAATTTTTGAGCTATACACATAATTGTTTGAACTTGTTTTGCTTGTTTAGCTTCTTGTTTTAGATATGAATTTTGCTTGATTAAAGTTATTGATTGTATAAATCCTCAAAGTTGGAATCTTTAATTGTGATTTTGTAAAATTCTTGAATGGATTTTATGGTTTGGCTTGTTGTTTTTTATGAGGGTTTAGCTTGTTGTCTTTAAAGTGAATGGATTTACTTTTATGGTTTAGCACTTTAGCTTGTTGTTTTTTAAATGAGTTTTGCTAAATCACTCAAAGTTGGAATATTTTGTCTTGATATTTTTAGGTTTTTGATTCGGTGACCCGTTATCTCTTTCACTTTAACTTAGGCCAAGCAAAGGTAAGTTAATTTATCTCGATTCACTATTGTTGTTATATTCTTGTTATTGTTCATATTGAAGTCTAGTTAAGGCGTGTGTGGCATTGTTCGATTCACTAGCATTGTTGTTATCTTCTTGTTACTGTTCATATTGCAGTCTAGTGAAGCTGTGTGTGGCCTTGTTCGATTCACTAGCATTGTTGTTGACATCTTGTAGGTCTTCTTGTTGTTTGTTTCTTGAATGTGGTTTTGTTTTGATACTTAGTCACTTGAAAATGGTTAAGTGTAGGAACTTTAAAGGGGAATTTTTTGTTTTGAATGTGGTTTGGTGGGTGTCTTAGTTGGTTGAAAATGGTTGAGTGTGAGGACTTTAAAGGGGATTTTTTTGTTTTGATTATGGTTTGGTAGGCGACTTAGATGGTTGAAAAGGGTTAAGTATAGGGACTTTAAAGCAGATTTTTTTATTTGGAATGTAGTTTGGTTGGTGACTTAGTTGGTTGAAAATGGTTAAGTGTAGGAACTTTAAAGTGGATTTTGTGTTTTGAATGTGGTTTTGTTTTGATACTTAGTTGGTTGAAAATGGTTAAGTGTAGGGACTTTAAAGGGGATTTATTTATTTTGAATGTGGTTTGGTAGGTGTAGTTGGTTGAAAATGGTTAAGTATGAGGACTTTAAAGGGGATTTTTTTTTGTTTTGAATGTGGTTTGGTAGGTGACTTAGTTGGTTGAAAATGTTTAAGTGTAGGGACTTTAAAGGGGATTTATTTGTTTTAAATGTGGTTTGGTAGGTGACTTAGTTGGTTGAAAATGGTTAAGTGTGAGGACTTTAAAGTGGATTTTTTGTTTTGAATGTGGTTTGGTAGGTGACTTAGTTGGTTGAAAATTGTTTAGTGTAGGGACTTTAAAGGAATTTTTTTGTTTTGAATGCGGTTTGGTAGGTGACTTAGTTGGTTGAAAAAGGTTAAGTGTGAGGACTTTAAAGGGGATTTTAAATTTTGAATGTGGTTTGGTAGGTGACTTAGTTGGTTGAAAATGGTTAATTGTAGGGACTTTAAAGTGGATTTTGTGTTTTCAATATGGTTTTGTTTTGATACTTAGTTGGTTGAAAATGGTTAAGTGTAGCGACTTTAAAGGAGTTTTTTTTGTTTTGAATACGGTTTGGTAGGTGACTTACTTGGTTAAAAATGGTTAAGTGTGAGGACTTTAAAGGAGATTTTTTTGTTTTGAATGTGGTTTGGTAGGTGACTTAGTTGGTTGAAAATGGTTAAGTGTAGGGATTTTAAAGTGGATTTTGTGTTTTGAATGTGGTTTTATTTTGATACTTAGTTGGTTGAAAATGGTTAAGTATAGGGACTTTAAAGTGGATTTTGTATTTTGAATGTGGTTTCATTTTGATACTTAGTTGGTTGAAAATGGTTAAGTGTAGGGACTTTAAAGGGAATTTTTTTTATTTTGAATATGGTTTGCTAGGTGACTTAGTTGGTTGAAAATGGTTTAGTGTGAGGATTTTAAAGGCAAATTTTTTGTTTTGAATGTGGTTTGGTAAGTGACTTAGTCGGTTGAAAATAGCAAGTGTGAGGAATTTAAAGTGGATTTTGTGTTTTGAATGTTGTTTGGTAGGTGACTTAGTTAGTTGAAAATGGTTAAGTGTAAGGACTTTAAAGTGGATTTTGTGTTTTGAATGTGGTTTGGTAGGTGACTTAGTTGGTTGAAAAAGCTTTAAGTGTGAGGACTTTAAGTTGGATTTTTTTTTATTTTGAATGGGGTTTGGTAAATGACCAAGTTGGTTGAAAAGGGTTAAGTGTAGGGACTTTAAAGGGATTATTTTAGTTTTGAAAGCGGTTTGGTAGGTGACTTAGTTGGTTGAAAATGATTAAGTGTGAGGACTTTAAAGGAATCTTTTTTGTTTTAAATGTGGTTTGGTAGATGACTTAGTTGGTTGAAAATGGTTAAGTGTAGGGACTTTAAAGTGGATTTTGTGTTTTAAATGTGATTTTGTTTTGATACTTAGTTTGTTGAAAATGGTTAAGTGTAGGGACTTTAAAGTGGATTTTGTGTTTTGAATGTGATTTTGTTTTGATACTTAGTTGGTTGAAAATGGTTAAGTGTAGGAACTTTAAAGGGATTTTTTTTGTTTTGAATTTGGTTTTGTAGGTGACTTAGTTGGTTGAAAATGGTTTAAAGTGAGGACTTTAAAGGGGATTTTTTTGTTTTGAATGTAATTTGGTAGGTGACTTAGTTGGTTGAAAATGGTTAAGTATGAGGACTTTAAAGGAGATTTTTTGGTTTTGAATGTGGTTTGGTAGATCACTTAGTTGGTTGAATATGGTTAAGTCTAGGGTCTTTAAAGTGGATTTTGTGTTTTGAATGTAATTTTGTTTTGATACTTAGTTGGTTGAAAATGGTTAAGTGTAGGGACTTTAAAGGGGATTTTTTTGTTTTGAATGTGGTTTGGTAGGTGACTTAGTTGGATGAAAATGGTTTAGTGTAAGGACTTTAAAGGAGATTTTTTTTTGTTTTGAATGTGGTTTGGTAGGTGACTTAGTTGGTTGAAAATGGTTAAGTGTGAAGACTTTAAAGGGAATATTTTTATTTTGAATGTGGTTTGGTAGGTAACTTAGTTGATTGAAAATGGTTAAGTGTAGGGACTTTAAAGTGGATTTTTTGTTTTGAATATGGTTTTCCTTTTATACTTAGTTGGTTGAAAATTGTTAAGTGTAGGGACTTTAAAGGGGATTTATTTTTTTGAATGTGGTTTGATAGGTGACTTAGTTGGGTGAAAATGGTTAAGTGTGAGGACTTTAAAGTCGATTTTTTTGTTTTGAATGTTGTTTGGTAGGTGACTTAGTTGGTTGAAAATGGTTAAATGTTGGGACTTTAAAGAGATTTTTTTTTTGTTTTGAATACGCTTTGGTTAATGACTTAGTTGGTTGAAAATGGTTAAGTGTGAGGACTTTAAAGTGGATTTTTTTAATGTGGTTTGGTAGGTGACTTAGTTGGTTGAAAATGGTTAAGTGTAGGGGCTTTAAAGAGAATATTTTTTGTTTTGAATGAGATTTGGTTGGCGACTTGATTGAATTTTTGTGACTTAATCTAATAAGTTGAATCTGATTGATTGCGTTGATGGAACCTGATTATAGCTGGATATATCAGCGGAACAATGATAATAGAATGGGTATTAAGGAGAAATTTGTTGAAGGTGTCGAGAGATTTGTTGAGCATGCTAAGACACTTGATGTTTGGACACGTTTTGGGGCTATTCGTTGTCGTTGTGTTAGATGTGATGGTATAAATCTTGTAAGTGAAGAAGTTGTAAATAATCATCTTTATAGAAAGGGTTTTCACGAGGGCTTTTTAAGTTTGAGTGGTATTGATGGTGATGTTGCGAAAAATAACTTTGTTTTTGGAGAAAGTAGTAGGTCTGCAGGGCATAATGAATATCAAGATACTAGGATGACAGAAATGGTGCACGATGCTTTTGGGATGCAGCACGGGGGCGACTTTAGGGAAAATATCGAAGATTTCATAATGGCGAAGCAGGCAAATTCAATGAATAATTGCATGATGCTAGTCATCCTTTGTTTGACAGGTGTTCGCACTCTCGCTTGTCTCTTGATGTTAGATTATTAAGTATTAAATCTAACTGGAATATTGCTGAAGGGGGAATGGACTCAATGATAGACCTAATTAAAGAGTTTGTTGACCCTGGCTTGGAGGTTCCTGATTTTTTCTATAAGGCAAAAAAATTAGTGTCAAAGTTAGGTCCCTCCTCAATTAGATTTGATTGTTGTGAAAATGGATGCATGTTCTACTTTAAGGAAGATGCCAAACTAGAGACCTGTAAGCTTTGTCAGCACCCTCGATATAAGCGTGGTTCTAGGGGAAATCAAATTGCTATTAAGGCGATGTATTATTTACCTCTAATACCAAGGTTGAAGAGGTATTATGCTTCAAATAGCTCAACTCCTCAGATGAGATGACACAGTGAAAATAGAAAGCCCACTCATGTTATGTGTCATCCATCTGATGGAGCGGCTTGAAAGCATTTTGATGAAACTTATCAGATTTTGCAGTTGAGCCACGAAACATTCGTTTGGGATTATGTGCGGATGGGTTCTCTCCTTTTTAGTTGGTTCTGCGCCATATTCATGTTGGCCTGTATTTATCACTCCTTATAATCTTCCTCCTAAAATATTGATGACTAGTCCCTATATATTTCTGAATTGTGTTGTTCTTGGCCCACGTAATTCAAAAAACAGAATAGATGTCTAATTGCAACCTTTCATTGATGAACTTCAAATTTTATGGCATGAGGGGGTTGAAACTTGTGACATCTCTCTTAAAGAGAATTTCAATCTGCGTGCATATCTAATATGGACTGTTAATGATTTTTCCTCTTATGGAATGTTGTCTGGGTGGATGATAGCTGGAAAGATGGATTGTCCATACTATATGGAAAAAACAAAGTCTTTCACATTGAGACATGGTGGGAAAATTCCTGGTTTGATTGTCATCGTTGTTTCTTGCCACCTGATCATGAATTTAGGAGACTCAAGAATACATTCAGAAGGAATAGAAGGGAATATGATGGTCCACCTCCAAGGCTGTCTGGTCATGACATATGGGAGATAGTTCAGAATTTTCCCAAGGCCTACGAAGAACCATTGTATAGGCTTGATGGATATGGTGTTTCATATAACTGGACTAAGCAGAGTATATTTTGGGAGTTAGAATATTGGCCAGATAATTTACTTAAAAATAATATTGATGTCATGCATACTGAGAAGAACTACTTTGACAACCTGTTCAACACAGTTATGGATGTCACTGACAAAACAAAGAATAACCTTAAGGCCAGACTTGACTTACCAGAATATTGCAAACGTCGCGAAATATACTTACAGGAGGGGCCCAATGGCAATGTTCTTAAGCCCAAGGCCAGTTTTACATTCAAGTTGACCAAAAGCGTCAAATATGTTAGTGGGTCCAAAGTTTGAAGATGCCTGATGGATATGTCTCAAATTTTGGAAAGAGGGTTGATATGACACAAGGAATATTACATGAAAAGAAAAGCCATGATTGTCATGTTTTCATAGAACAATTACTCCAATTGCTTTTATTGGTTTACCTGAAAACATATGGAAACCAATAGCAGAGATCAGTTTGTTCGTTAAAGACTTATGTGTCACCACACTAAAAGAAGAAAATCTGGCGCGAATAGAAAGTAATATTGTTGTTATCACAACCAAGCTGGAGAAGATTTTTCCACCAACGTTTTTTGATGTGATGGAACATCTTCCTATTCACCTTGTGCACGATGCTCGGCTAGGCGGTCCAGTTCAAACTAGGTGGATGTATCCATTCGAATAGTAAACAATTGCAACATATTTAAATTCATACATATCTTTTTTAAATCTAGTAAACATCCAATCTTAAAATTGTGCAGGGCAGTTGGAAATGTCACACCCCTTTTTCAACATCCAAAAGATTCGTTTTAAGTTCGAAAGGATTTTTATTATCAAAGTGACAAAGTGAAGATTTGTTTTGAAAAGGAATTTTTATATTCAAAACTCAGAGTCGCCATTTGATATAATCCGGTGTGCCAAGTCACCTTTGCAAATCCTTTTCAAAATGGTTTTGACTCTATAGCTGATCCGCGAACAGATATTCCAACTAAGAAATTCTGTTGACCGAGGGGAAGGTGTTAGGCATCCCTCGATCCCGTGGTTTGACCACGGTCGCTTTATGGAGTGTATCAGCTAATTTGACATTACAAATGTATAAAACACATAAAACAACCAATCAAACACACAAAATAAAACAAATCCAAAATTTAACATTCAGTCCAATTATACAGTCCAAATAAATAAAAATGCAAAAATAAATCCTATCTAACCTACACTAATCCTAACTACACTCTCGTGCTTTACCCGATGCCTCGGGCCTTGATCACGAACGTCCTTTGCGCACATGATCCGTCGGGACATTCTTTGATGAATAAATATAATGTATCTCGGGGTATTTACCAACTAAATAAATACATTTGAATTAAATACGATAAACTAAAAAGAAATATTCACACGCACATTCCACATTAAACAAAACACCCAAGTTCTAAATTTGCTTACCCAACCTACGTTTGCCTATCAATTGTCAGCCTAAACATAAAACTATCACAATTAACAACATCGATGAATTAAAAGAACAATATTCACTTTATCAACTTTTAATCTCAATCCCATCCCAATTCATTTACAACCACACGATTAACTAATTTAAATAGAGAACCAACCGATCAAGTCACGACAATTATAGAAGCTCAAACACATAATCCGAATCATATCATCAAACACATACAACTCATGTAATTAACATCAACACACCACATTAAAATAAAAATGAAAGTAGAAAAGAGTTGAAGAAATGGACCTCAAATGATGTTTCGCAATTATAATGATATCAGCATCAACAATAGACGAAAGGACTAACTTCTAACATGGAACCTCGAACGAAAACCAAATTCACAAATCTCGACCCCAAAATCTATTTTTCCCAAATCCGTTTTCTCTCTGTATTTTTATTTATAACGTGGGAGAGGGATCTAGACAGAGCTGCTGTGTGTTCATCGATTGTACATGGCATTCACCGGCAATTCAGATCTGACCGGAGTGATAGAGAATGGGATTTTATAAATAGATTTCACCGATGGTGATGGATTTTTGGAGTTCTGCGGGGTTTTTGGTCACTGGTTTTGCTGCCAGTGGGGTGATTCGGTGATGAAATAGTAACAATAGGGTGATTCCGGCTAAATACCAGTGAGTTTCTCACCAAAATAATCAATATCCGCCTATTCTCTCTCTCCGATCTCTCTATATCTCTCCCTAATTCCTTATCTTTCCCTTCAATGTCTCTCACTCGATCCTTTCTTCATGTCTATAGTGCGTGTGACTGTTGTTGAGAGTGATGGAGAGTATGGGTGGGTGTGAATTCATGGTGAAGTGAAGAAACTTTTTTTTTTCGCGAGCTTTCTTTTGTAAAGAAGATAATGGAGAATATCCCCCTTTTGAGAGTGTGCAAAAATGGTGTCTCCCCCTTATTCTTGATGGAAAAATGGAATATGTGTGTATGAAGTTTCCTAGAAGTTCCTTATGGCCCCACCTCTTTTTTCATCATTTTTATTTTGTCTTGTGTGTATGTTGTATTTATCCTCTTCCTAGTACTTTCTTTTGAACAAGAAAAAAAAAAGGGGGGGGGGGGGGATGTGGCATGGGGTAGGGTTAGGTAGGGGTAGGGAGGTGGTTTATTTTGGTTGGGTAGGTTGTTAAGATGTTAAAAAGAATAAAAGTTTGTTAGGGATTTTGTTGAGAGTTGTTTTTTTTTATATTTTTTGTGGGATGTAATTATATGGGTGAGGGTATACGGTATGATAAGGTAAAAATGGGTAAAAAGTGCTATCGGGAAGGGACAAAATTACGTGTCTACATCATGCCCCCTTTGAGTGCAAACACGCAGTGTTTTCAGACAAAGAAGTAAACAACGAGACCAATTTTTGTCCCAATCATTATTCAAAGAGAGTAGTAAAAGAAAGAAGGACAATCGAATTCTGTCGGACACCCTATCTACCAAAGTCATGAGGAATTCACAAGTATCTCAAAGGGCTGGAAGAGAAGTGGACTATACCAAGTTGGAGAGTCGAGTGAGGTTCCATCGAGGTTCTGATCCGTGGCTCTGTCATTACATTAAAAATGAAAGTTACAAGTTAAAACATAAATGAAATTACAAAATACTATCTATACAGCTTCTGTTGTCTCTTGACTCAACTTTTATCACTCTATTCTTCAGGCGGGTTCGTGACTTGCAATTTCTTTCAACTTGTTGCTTGGCTTTCAATTGATTCACTTTGTTTCATGACTTTTCATTTCTTCACCCTATTCTCCAGGCCGGCTCCTGACTTGCTATTTCATCACTTTGTTGCTTGACTTTTCATTTCTTCACTTTGTTCTCCAGGCGGGCTCCAGACTTGGTATTTCATCACCCTGTTCTTCAGGCGAGATCCTGAAACCAAAAATTAAAACTAGAACAAAAATTATCCCAAACAAAAATTATAGTAAAGTAGTATTTCATTTTTGAAAGCGTTGTCCCATTTTCCCGGAGGGTCCTGAACAGAAAGTAAAGTCTCATTTTTCAGGAGGTTCCTGAACTGAAAGTAAATTCCCATTCTTCAGAAGGGTCCTAAACATAAAGTAAAATCCCATTTTTCAGGAGGGTCCTGAACAGAAAGTAAAGTCCCATTTTTTGGAAGGGTCCTGAATGGAAAGTAAAATCCCATTTTTTAGGAGGGTCCTAAACATAAAGTAAAATCCCATTTTTCAGGAAGGTCCAGAACAGAACGTAAAATCCTATTTTTTAGGAGGTTCTAAACAGAAAGTAAAATTCCATTTTTCAGGAGGGTCCTGAGCAGAAGGTAAAGTCCCATTTTTCAGGAGGGTCCAGAACAGAAAGTAAAGTCCCATTTTTCAGGAGGGTCCTAAACAGAAAGTAAAATCTCATTTTTCAGGAGGGTCCTGAACAGAAAGTAAAATCCCATTTTCAGGAGGGTCCTGAACAGAAAGTAAAATCTCATTTTTCAGGATGGTCCTGAGCAGAAAATAAAGTCCCATTTTTTTAGGAGGCTCCTGAGTAGAAAGTAAAATCCTATTTTTTAGGAGGGTACTGAACAGAAAGTAAAATCCCATTTTTCAGGAGGGTCCTGAGCAGAAAGTAAAATCCTATTTTTCAGCAGGGGCCTGAACAGAAAGTAAAGTCCCATTTTTCAGGAGGGTCCTGAACATAAAGTAAAGTCCCATTTTTCAGGAGGATCTTGAGCTTTAAGTAAAATCCCATTTTTCAAGAGGGTCCTGAACAGAAAGTAAAATCTTATTTTTCAGGAGGATCCTGAGAAGAAAGTAAAATCCCATTTTTTCAGGAGGTCCTGAACAGAAAGTAAAATCCTATTTTTCAGGAGGGTCCTGAACATAAAGTCAAGTCCCATGTTTCAAGAGGGTCCTGAAAAGAAGGTAAAATCCCATTTTTTCAGGAGGGTCCTGAACAAAATATAAAGTCTCATTTTCCAGGAGTGTTCTGAACAGAAAGTAAATTTTCATTTTTCAGGAGGGTCCTGAACAGAAAGTAAATTCCCATTTTTCAGGAGGGTCCTAAACAGAAAGTAGAGTCCCATTTTTCAGGAGGGTCTTGAACAAAGGTAAATTCTTATTTTCTAGGAGGGTCCTAAACTGAAAGTAAAATCCCATTTTTCAGAAGGGTCCTGAATGAACAGTAAAACCTCATGGATGTGCATTTCGAATGGTAGCTGAATTAAGTGAAGCGAATTTGCCTCTATTTCAACAAAAAAATTTTTTTAGTTAAAAACCTTGTGGTGGCTTGCAGCTCTTGGCTTCTCAGGTATCTGTCCTTGCACTCATTCCTTTCATATTTGTTCCAAATCACTGACACTTGCCCTGTCTTGCTGCATCATTGACTCGGATCCAAATTGAGGAAAATGAGTTCTGACTCAAACAATGGGTTTTTATTTTACCATGGCTCTGAGGTACACCCTTTTTCTAAATCAGAATGCTTCCACAAATCCAAAAGCCTATCGGTTGATAGTCTTCCTTTACTTCGTGTTGAATTATGGTCATATTTATTTCATGTGCTGTTCCTTTGCTTTTCCTCATATAATTGGAAAGACTGATAGTAAATTTTGAAATCCTTTATCGCTTGTTTTGACACAAACTTGACTTAAAATATAAAGAAATGATGGTGACTTTTATTTTAATAAATGACATAAAAAGACAAAAAGCATGTATATTTAAATGAAAGAAAAGATCAATGCCCTATATTCAAAAAGAAAACTTATCTGAATATGGCAACCAACTCCAATGAGTATGATATGGATTTTGGATTAAGCTGCCTGATCTTCCTATCCAAACTCCCCATTTGTTGTTGAGTTCGTGCCGTTGCCGCTTTTTCAAATCTATTGGACTCATACATCACATTCAATTGACGACATCTTAAAAGACTTTTGCCAACAAATCTCTTTCTTTTCACTTTTCACTTTTCTCTTGAACTCGCCATCGTCTTACGGTGCCCGTGAGGGATTTCACCAATAAGACTCTCTCATTTTTATTTCTCTCCACTCACCATCGCCTTATGGTGCCTGCGAGGGTTTTCACCAATAAGACTCTCTCATTTTTATTTCTCTAAACTCACCATCACCTTATGATGCCCACGTGGGTTTCACCAATAAGACTCTCTCTGATTTTGTATTTCTTTCCTGATTTTTTACGCTGAGGGAGACAAGTGGTACCTCACAATGTATCATCATATCCATTTCATGCTTAGCCTTAAAATTATCAACAATTGATCTGAAGGACTTTATTTGGTTGTAACTTGGCTTTTGGATAAAGTTAGAAAAGGATGGCAAGAGGTTCAAACGACACTTAAAGTGGGGTGGGACTTACAACTTTTGGAATAGACTCAAACAACACATTAACTCATGCCCCAATTTTTTGTTGACTGGGTGACTCTAAAATCTTTATTTGGTTGGACCAAGCCCAAAATAGGGCAACCTACGTATCTCACTCCCGAGAGAGGAGAATCAGGTCGTACGTAGTTCCATAAGTTTGTTCTTTGTTTTGATTTGATTTTTTTGTTGGACCTCTTTCTTTTATTCTTATTTTCTTGATACTTATCTCTGACTCTATTTTGATTCCAAAAGAGGGATATGAAAGAAAAAATAAAATAAAGCTCAAACGGGTTAGCAAAGGATGACATAATGTTTGGATAGAAGAATAAAATGCCTTCATCATATCAATTTTTAAAATGCAAGTACTAAACATGCACTAAAATCAACAAAGGATAAAATATCATACATAATATCTTTTGACCGCATCAGCATTGATAGCCATTTCTTCCATTTTGCCTTCAATATCTGCCAAATATAAGGCTCCATTGGGCAATACTTTCTTCACAACGAAAGGACCTTGCCAGTTAGGGGAGAACTTGCCCTTCGCTTCAACCTGGTGAGGAAGGATACATTTCAATACCAACTGACCGACTTCAAAATTCCTGGGACGGACCTTTTTATTATATGCTCGATCCATCCTCCTCTGATACAACTGGCCATGACACAGACGTTAGCCTTTTTTCCTTAATCAAACTCAAATGCTCCAGTCAGGTTTTTACCCATTCGTCATTATCAATCTCTGCTTCTACAATGACTCAAAGAGAGGGAATTTCAACTTTTGTAGGGATGACTGCTTCTGTCCCATACACCAATAAATATGGAGTTGCCCCTGTTGAAGTACGAACAGTGGTGTTATAACCTAGCAATGCAAACGACAACTTTTCATGCCATTGTCTAGACCCTTGTACCATTTTTTGTAGTATATTTTTTATATTCTTATTGGCGGCTTCTACAGCACCATTGGCCTTTGGGCGATATGGAGTAGAATTTTGATGTGTGATCTTAAATTGTTGACACACTTCTTGCATCAAATGACTATTAAGATTGACAGCATTGTCTGTAATGATCATCTTAGGAATTCTAAACCTACAAATGATGTGGGCATGAATAAAATCTATCGTAGCCTTCTTTGTCACTGACTTTAAAGTTACTGCTTCTACCCACTTTGTGAAGTAATCAATGGCTATCAAAATAAATCTATGTCCATTTAATGACTTTGGCTCAATCGGTCCAATCATATCCATTCCCCAAGCCACAAACGGCCATGGAGCGACCATTGCATGCAATTCAGCAGGAGGAAAATGTATCAGATCACCGTGTACCTGACATTGATGACACTTTCGAACAAATCGAATAGAATCCTTCTTCTTAGTAAGCCAGTAATAACCCGCTCGAAGAATTTTCTTTGACAAGACATGACCGTTCATATGCGACCCACATACTCCAGAGTGAATTTCAACCATGATTGCCGAGGCTTTTCTTGCATCTACACATATCAAAAGTCCCAGATCTGGGGTTCTCTTATATAAGATCCCCCCACTTAAGAAAAATCCACTAGCCAAATGCCTAATCGTCCTCTTTTGATTGTTGGTGGCATATGTTGGGTATTCTCCTGACTGCATGTATCGCTTGATATCCAAGATCCAGGGTTCTCTATAGAACTCTTCTTAGACCACATTACAGTAAGCATGCTGATCACAATTCTATATATGCACAGGATCGATGTAGGCTTTATTAGGATATTGGAGCATTGAAGATAGAGTGGCTAAAGCATCTGCAATTTCATTATGAATCCTTGGAATATGCCTAAATTTTACTAACACAAACCATTGACATAACTCCTGCAAGCATTGTAGATATGGGATGAGCTTTAAATCTCATGTCTCTCAATCTCCTTGAATTTGATGGACGAGCAAATTTGAATCCACAGCTCCAATAATTCCTGGACTCCCATATCAACAGCTAACCTCAAACCAAGAATGCAAGCTTCATACTTTGCGATATTGTTAGTACAGTAAAATCAAAGTTGTGCTGTTACTGGGAAATGTTGTCTTAATTTAGATATAATAACCGCACCTATTCCGACTCCTTTCATATTGACAGCTCTATCGAAGAACAACTTCCAACCTGGATCAACATCTATAATGAATTTATCGACACATAACATTTCTTCGTCAGGAAAATATGTCTTTAATGGCTCGCACTCTTCATCGATGGGATTATCAGCAAGATGATCTACCAAGGCTTGGTCTTTCATGGAGGTTTGAGTCACATATACAATGTCGAACTCGATAAGTAATATTTTTCACTTTGGCAATCGACCTGTTGGTATAGGCTTCTGAAAGATAAACTTCAAAGAATTCAGGCGGGAGATGAGATAAGTAGTATAGGATGAAAGATAATTCTTCAACTTCTGTGCTACCCAAGTTAGGGCATAACACATCCTTTCAATAAGAGTATACCTAGCCTCATATGCGGTGAACTTCTTGCTAGTATAATAAATAGCCTGCTCCTTTTTGCCTGTGACATCATGTTGACCCAGGAAACAATCAAAAGAATTGTCCATGACTGATAAATATAAAATCTAAAGCCTACCAGGCTCCAGTGGTACCAGCGCAGGCGGATTTGACATATATCTTTTGATTCTGTCGAACGCTTCCTGATATTCTTCAATCCATTCTACCGCAACACTCTTTTTCAGCAAATTGAATATGGGCTCACAAGTGGTTGTGAGTTGAGCAATAAACCTGCTAATGTAGTTCAGTCTACCAAGCAAACTCATTACCTCCGTCCTATTTTTAGGTAGGGGAAAATCCTGAATGGCTTTGATTTTTGAGGGATCCAATTCAATCCCCCGACGGCTGACCACAAACCTCAACAGCTTTCTAGATGGAACTCCAAATACATATTTTGCCGGGTTGAGATTGAGATTATAACTGCGAAGCCTTTCGAAGAACTTTCTTAAATTTTTAACATGGTCGGCCCAACTTTTTGACTTAATAGTCACATCATCCATGTATTCCTCAATCTCCTTATGCATCATATCATGAAACATAGTGGTCATGGCTCTCATGTATGTTGCTCCAGCATTCTTCAAACCGAACGACATCACTCGATAACAATAGGGCCCCCATGGTGTGATAAAATACGTCTTCTCTGCATCTTCATTATCCATAATGATCTGGTAATATCCAGCATAGCAATCCACAAAAGAGGCAACCTCGTGTTTAGCATAGTTGTCTAGCAAAATATGGATGTTGGGCAGTTGAAAATCATCTTTCGGACTTGCTCTGTTCAAATCACGGTAATTAACACATACTCAAATTTTGCCATCTTTCTTTGGTATAGAAACAACATTGGATAACCACATGGGATAACGATCCACTCAAATTACTTTGGCTTCAAGTTGTTTCATGATTTTCTCTTTGATTTTAATACTTACATCAGTTTTAAACTTCCTCAACTTCTATTTGACAGGAGGGAATGCGAGGTCAGTTGGCAATTTGTGAGCCATTAATTAAATGCTTAAACCAGACATATCATCATAAGACCATGCAAAAATATCCTTATAATCAATTAATGCTTGAATCATTCCATATTTTAGCTGTGGCAAAGCGTGTACACTGATTTTAGTTTCCCTAGATTTATTGGCTTAGTCTCATTCAAATTAGGATTCGATTTGTCTTCAAACTGTTCCAACTCTTTGCTTATTTCTTCTAGTGCTTCTTCTTCATCATATTCCTCACCCTTCTTCATTACATCTTGATTAGTTTGGATTTTAAGATCAGGCTGAAAATTCCACATGCATGTCATGTCATTAGAATCAGTATAAAGAGAACTGTATCTAAAAAAGAAAAAGAAAATATATTAGACATAAAACAAAAGGGACATTGCATTTTATTAAATAAAAAGATACAAGGGTTTAAGCATAGATGCCAACATAACATAAACAAAATAAAATCCGAATTACAACCCTGAAATAACTCGGATAAAAAGAAAAAAAAACAAAATAAACTACCAAAACTCCCTCTTGACGGGGAGATGAGTGACTTCCCAATTATTGAGTCGGATGACTGGACCTATGAATTGCACGTCTGCCATACTGGTGCCTTCTTCTGCTTCGACCATATCAACTTCAATTAAAAGGTTCTGGCAGTTATCAACCAATTCAACTTCAAATTCCACATGATTTGTGACACTGCTCTTAACAAATAATTCACTGAGTAGAGGCATTAGGCGAGGGAGTGACCATGTTTCCTTTTTCCTTCCCTTGGTTTTCTTCAAATCTTCAGCCGTAGGCTAAAATCCTAGACTAAATGTGCCCACGTTTTCACTCGAACATATGGAACAAACTATACCATGCAGAGACGCTCCTAAAACCTTTCCTGGATCAAATCCATATTTCCAAAGTTCACTCACCATCATGATAGAAGCGGAAGACAATTGCGGTCTCGGTACCTGCCATTTAAGGATATGATTCACTGGCACTGTATTAAAAATTTGATAGATGAATGTCTCCTTTATGTTATTTGCTTCAATAAGAGACAAGGAAGAATCTTCACAGGCAGACAAATCTCCTTCACCGTGAATAACCACTTCTTGCCTATCATGCTCAAACTTAATCATTTGGTGCAGTGTAGATGCAACCGCCTTGGCGTTGTGGATCCACGACCTTCCCAACAACAGATTGTAAGAGGAGTCTATATTCAATACTTGAAACTCTATGGCGAATTCAACAGGCCCTATGATCAACATTAGTTCTATTTCGCCAATGGAGTTTGATTTTGTACCATCGAAAGCCCTGACATATACATTGTTGGGCCTGATCCTCTCAGCACTAATATTCAACTTTTGCAAAGTAGAAATAGTGTAGATATTTTCACCTGAACCTCCAACAATCATAACATGAGTGACGTAGAAATCTTCGCACTTCACTGTAATGTGAAGGCCTCGTTTCTGCCATATACCTTCAACAGGCAATTCATCGTCAGAAAAGCTGATCCGATTGACCTCAAAGATTTTTTCGACCATTTTCTCAAGCTGATTGATTGTAAACTCCCTAGGAACATATGCTTCATTTAATACCTTCAGTAAAATACCACGATGCTCCTTGGAGTACAACAACAAAGATAAGAGGGAAATTTGAGCAGGGGTTTTCTTCAACTGGTCTATTATTAAATACTCTGGTAATTTTATCTTTTTCAAAAATTCTTAGCTTCTTCTTCGGTGATAGGCTTTTTGATAGATGACGGTCCACTCCCAATTGGCTTGGACTTTCTTAAACTTTTAGGCACAAAGCATCTTCCTGACCTAGTCAAACCCCTACCTCATCTACATCTTCCACTACTTCTTTCCCGTGATAGGTCATCACAGTCCACCCATAATTCTAGGGAACCCTTTTTGTATCAACTATCGGAGGTTGGGTCACTAGTTTTTGGACAATAGGTGCTGCTAGTGCTCCTTTTAGAGTCAAGATGGGCTTACTTGGAGCTCCTACAACTTTCAACTTAGGTTTATCCTGACTTAAATCAACATACCTTCTGACACCTTGCACAATGATCAGGGGTTTCTTTATTCTTTCTTGGGCTTTATCCTCTCTCATTCCTTTCTGGATCAATGACATTTCTTTCAAAGACTCTGCTACATTCACCGATTTCTCCTTAATGGCCTGTATCTTGACGATAGGCTTATAACACCTTGATGACTCTTTCCCATCATATATAAATTCTAACATATTGGTTTCAGCATGGGTTGGCAGCGGGTTCTGGTTAATGTTTGGACCCTCTGGGGCCTGGAATCAGGTCGATGTTATACTGAAAATATTGCACAAACTCAGAAACTAAGTCATCCCAGCTATTCCACTTGTTGATATCTTGATCAAGAAACTATTCTAGAGCTAGATCAGAAATACACTCGCCAAAGAAAGCCATGAGCATCTCTTCCCTTCCTCCTGCAGCCCTCAATTGGTTGCAATAATGTCTCAAGTGTGCCACGAGATCACCGTGCCTTGCATACTTCTAAAACTTAGGCATTTTAAAATCGAGGGGAAGGTTGATCGGTGGGAGCTTTAGGTGTTAGCGGAGCCATGAATACCGTTGTGATCGGTGGTGCCGGCTAAGCAACGGGTCTTGATTGGGTAGATGCCAAGGGCACATTAGGACTGGCAGGATAATAATGTCATAGAGTGAATCCTGAAGCGTGATTAGGTGACTCAGTAGGAACAGATAATTGTTCCTAAGAGAGCGGTGGGCAATTGGAGATATTCCCAAGACCTTCAGAGAGTGGAGGAGGAGGTATTCCGCTGGCCCATGCCCGATGCAAATCTATTCATTGTTTCCTAAGACTTACTACCTCATTATTGTGTTCTGAACTTTCTTCCCTGTGATCCTAATCTGGGTCAATAAGCGAATTTTCAATCTCCCTGCTAGCCATGGCGGGCTTTGCTTTCGATCTAGTGAAGTATGGGTGATTAGCCAGAGTGCTGCAAACCTACCACTTCGATCTGAAGGAACATGCTCATCAAAGACGACATCCGTTAGGATTAGGGAACACAACAAGCATGGGAATCATATTGGTAAAATTGTCCTAAATTCATGTTTATTTCTACCAGCTTTTGAGGGTAGCGAGGTCATTTTAACATCATCCCAATTTTTATCTACACTTATTTGCTTCTTTCCTCCAAACACACTCTCTTTTTTTCGCCCTTCTTTCCCTCTCTCTTTTTTTTCCTTTTTTTGAATCAGTCTCTATTTTTTCCTTTATTGTCTTATCATCCTTTCTTTCTTTTCTTCTCTCACAATCTACCTTTATTTTATCATTCTTTATGGCTTTTGTTTTTTCTTTAAAAGAGGAAAAATAATGAAACAAAATGATTAGATCGAACCCAAAAGTAGGTTGCCTACATATCATGTTGTACATGAATCAAATCTTGCATAGTTCGGGCAGCATATGCATAAACATCACATAATTGAATTTTTTTTCGCGGAAATGAAAACAAACAAACAAAAGAAAGACGTAACCTCATAACATTTTTATGAAAGATAGAAACAAAACATTCAACGAATTTAGGACTGCTTTAAAAACTAAACAACAAATACAAAATAACATTCTAGACCCCTAAAACGACATATGTGAAATTACTGATAAAGACCCTAATACCAAAAACAACTTGACTCCGACTTAAAACAGATGCCACCCTACAATGGCAGAAACATAAAAGAATCAAATTGAATAAAGATAAGAAATGCTCTTTCAAACTGGTGCTCTGCGTGATGACCCTGGCTGAGATGGACCTACCTGTGAAGTTCTCTTTCTCCCATTCAAACTTTGTAGCATGTCCTGCAAAGACACCCTGATATTGAGGAAGAAACTTTAGGCCCGTATTCCTACCTCATGAGGAGTGCAATTAGAAAGATTATTCTAATACCTTTCTACAATCTTGAACAAGTCTGCTAATTGAACTCTCAGTATCTCCACTTTGGACCCCGTACTTTCATCCTGATGGTCGTTAACTATGCATTCTTCCTATATTCTCCCTCTAAGTTACGTTGGTAAGGGTTGATTGATAAACCAAGGGATAGATTAAAGCCAAACCCTATATCCCTAAGTGTACCCTGGATTATCCAAACTTTCTTTGAATGTGTCCACACCTAGCTTTGTTGCATGCTTCCAAAACTGCTCGTACTTGCTCTTACCTAAGGCTTGGTCCTTGAAGTACTCAACATCCTTCAGAAGATCCACTGCTGGTGGCAAGTCCGGTAGCCTACCCAACTGGCGCATTACCCTAGAAGGACTGTATGGTCTAGTGCAATTGAACCCTAACATAACTAAAAGGAGTTGCGTCTGATAACCAAACAAGATTATCTTTGGTCGAAGCCACAAATAAGTCCACAAAATATTATCCCCAATTCTTGACTCAAGAAATTCAATCCAAGCTTCGACTCCCACGGGTAGCGAGAATTTATCCAAACGCAACCTGAAGTCCATGGCTTTCACTCGATAGGGAATACAACGATCAACCACTTCTAGTCAAACTAAAGAAGGGGCATGCGTATGCTCCATCATCCATAACTGCAATATCAGGTTACTGCCCTAAAAAAATCTCATCCCCCCATCACTTTGGTTAAAGCCTTATATGTTTCTGTTGAGATCATGGTTATGAGAGTGAACCTGCCCTTTTGATCAATGACCTTCCCCATTTGAATAGTGCCCTTGTCATTTTGATCTTTATGAAATAGAGCCATCACCATAGATTGCAAACGGGTATTAATACGTCTTTCTTCTAGTGGAAACACTAAAGTACCTAACAAAGCGAGGGTGAAGACTTCACGACGCTTTCTCACCCACTTCTCCTTAGTCATATGAAATTCATCCCAAAAGCAATAAAAACCTTCCGAGGACCCAAATCTAGCGAATAGAAAGTCTAAAGAAATCCATGATTAATTCAGACAACCTAAATATCCGTTATTACTCTTAAAACCACACCCTTGTAGAAACCTATTGCCCAAGTGATTCCGAATCATACTTTTGTCAATATAAGGCAAATGAAGCAGACCAGATAATTCTACCAACGTAGGCATCATTTCACACTTTCCAAACCTAAACACCAAATTACTAAGATCCCAAAAGGTCAGCACAACATCTATTAGGTCTGGACGGGGTGGGACATACAGAAGTTCCGTAAGATCACCTAATATCTTAAATAGATCTTGCTGGTCAGCGTAGTTGAACATGCTCCACCACTTAATTAACTTTTTGGGCACTTTGGAAACCATCAAGACTCTAGACCCTGTAGGCTTCATCCTGTAATAACAAGCCAAACTTACAACTCAAAAATTCAAAACAAGACAAGGAATTCCTGACCCTTGGGAATTTATCTTAGAAAAAATATCGTGTGACATACAGGGACAGACTGGCATATAACTCAAATTCACCGAACAGTACCACTGAATGAAATCAGCCTACTTGGCAAGAATTAATTGACAACACTAGATTACGAGAAGGAAAACCCAGGCTAAGAATAAGACAAAGGCCAAAAAATAAAAATAAAAATTACCTAACCCACCGAGGGTTACCTATGTATCCCGCCCCAAGGGACGGGAATCAAGTACGCGTAGTTCATTCAGATTGGTCAATTAATGATTAAATAACAGGCTAGAACCTGACTTAAGAGATACAACCAAAGACAGACGATGAACCATGTTAATAAAATCTTTTGAGTTTTCATTTTGATACTTCACAAAAAAATGACATCAACAACTATGAAAGAAAAATCTTTTTGGTATTTTCGTTATACGAAATGTAAAAAATTTCTAACACCTCTTTTTTTTGCATTTTCTTTTATAAACACATCCTATGAATGAAAAAAATCATTTTTGAAGTTTTTGAATTGTGAATGCATGCTAAACGATACAAAGAAAAATCTTTTTGATGTTTTTGAGAAAATGAGTGCGATAGGTAAAAAAAAGTCCTTTTGAATTTTGGTCCTTATGAATTTTGGAATTGTGAAAAATAAAAGCCATAAAAAAATCTAAAATCTACGAAACACTTTTTTTTTGTTTTTTTTCTCTCTCTATTTTTTCATTACCCACACACTTTACTTCTAACACATGTTTTTTCTAAATCAGTCCGTCAAATGACCACGTTATCCTCAAAGATGCAACATTTAGCACGTGGGGATGCTTTAGAGGTGAGTCTCTTATAAAGGACCAAGTGAGCCCCACTAGGTCTCAATATGATGCACATAAGCATGACCTAAAGGATGATCTACGTTGGGGTTCACTAACAAGGCTATTCGGGGGAGCGTATGATCGATAGTGGCTGTGAAAGCTTTCCACCTACTCTATAACACCGACGGCTCCCCCCCTAAAATAAGGGTAACTCAACTAGAGGTCGTGTATAACACGTGTACTATGGACTTATTGCAGAAAGAAGGCCGGGGGTAGACACACATGATGCCAGATATAAAAGCGGTAACACATAGAATAAATACTATACACAAAGAGCACGAAAACATTCCATAATGATAAAATAATAACACAAAACAACACAAAAAAATATTTATACACCTATAGTGCCAAACATAGTCGATACGACTAAAAAATAAGCTTGAATTCTGAACAGAAATCCCCAGCAGAGTCACCAGAGCTGTCACACCCCTTTTTCAACATCCAAAAGATTCGTTTTAAGTTCAAAAGGGTTTTTATTATCAAAGTGACAAAAGTGAAGATTTGTTTCGAAAAGGACTTTTTATATTCAAAACTCAGAGTCACCACTTGATATAATCCGGTGTGTCAAGTCACCTTTCCAAATCCTTTTCAAAACGGTTTTGACTCTATAACTGATCCACGAACAGAGATTCCAACTAAAGAATCTGTTGACTGAGGGGAAGGTGTTAGGCACCCCTCGATCTCGTGGTTTGACCACGTTCGCTTGATGGAGTGTATCGGCTAATTTGACATTACAAATGTATAAACCACATAAAAAACACATAAAACAAACAATCAAACACACAAAACAAAACAAATCCAATATTTAGCGTTCAATCCAATTATACAATCCAAATAAATAAATATGCAAAAATAAATCCTATCTAACGTACACTAATCCTAACTATGCTCTTGTGCTTTACCCGATGCCTCGGGCCTTGATCACGAACGTCCTTTGCGCACATGATCCGTCGGGACATTCTTTGATGAATAAATGCAATGTATCTCGGGGTATTTACCAACTAAATAAATACATTTGAATTAAATACGATAAACTAAAAAGAAATATTCACACGCACATTCCACATTAAACAAAACACCCAAGTTCTAAATTTGCTTACCCAACCTACGTTTTCCTATCAATTGTCAGCCTAAACATGAAACTATCACAATTAATAACATCGATGAATTAAAACAACAATATTCACTTTATCAACTTTTAATCTCAATTCCACCCCAAATTCATTTACAAACACACGATTAACTGATTTAAATAGAGAACCAACCGATCAAGTCACGACAATTATAGAAGCTCAAACACATAATCCAAATCATATCATCAAACACATACAACTCATGTAATTAAAATCAACACATCACATTAAAATAAAAATAAAAGTAGAACAGAGTTAAAGAAATGGACCTCAAATGATGTTTTGCAATTATAATGATATTAGCATCAACAATATATGAAAGGACTGACTTCAAACACAGAACCTTGAACAAAAACCAAATTCACAAATCTCGACCCCAAAATTTGTTTTTCCCAAACCCATTTTCTCTCTGTATTTTTATTTGTACCGTAGGAGAGGGAGCTAGATGGAGCTGTTGTGCGTTCGTCGATTGTACATGGAGTTCACCGATAATTTAGATCTGACCAGAGTAATAGAGAATAGGATTTTATAAATAGATTTCGCCGATGGTGATGGAGTTTTGGAATTCTGCGAGGTTTTTGGTCACTGGTTTTGCTGCCAGTGGGGTGCTTCGGTGAAGGAATAGTTACACTAGGGTGATTTCGGTTATATAATGGCGAGTTTATCACCGGAATAATATACCTCCGCCTATTCTCTCTCTCCGATCTCTCTATATCTCTCCCTAATTCCTTATCTTTCCCTTCAATCTCTCTCTCTCAATCCTTTCTTCATGTCTATAGTGTGTGTGACTGTTGTTGAGAGTGATGGTGAGTGTGGGTGGGTGTGAATTCGTGACGAAGAGAAGAAACCTTTTTTTTCGTGAGCTTTCTTTTGTAAAGAAGATAATGGAGAATATCCCCCTTCTAAGAGTGTGCAAAAAGGGTGTCTCCCCCTTATTCTTGATGGAAAAATGGAATATATGTGTATGAAGTTTCCTAGAAGTTCCTTGTGGCCTCTCCCTCTTTTTTCTTTTGTCTTGTGTGTATGTATTGTATTTATCCCTTTCATGGTCCTTTATTTTTGGACAAGAAAAAAAAAGAGGGTGTGTGTGTGTGTGTGTGTGATGTGAGGTAGGGGTAGGGAGGTGGTTTATTTTGATTGGGTAGGTTGTTAGGATGTTAAAAGAATAAAAGTTTGTTAGGGATTTTGTTGAGAGTTGTTTTTTTTATATTTTTTGTGGGATGTAATTACATGGGTGAGGGTATACGGCTGGATAAGGTAAAAATGGGTAAAAAGTGTTATCGGAAAGGGACAATATTACGTGTCTACAGGAAAATTGAAAAGGGGTCCCAAAAACAAACATAGGGTGGAAGACTGTATAGTTGAGGCATATCTTGAAAGAAAAACATCTCAATTTTGTTCATACTATTTTCGTGATGAAGTTGCTTGTTCAAAAAACTGCTCGAATTGTCATCAGGACGATGTGAGTGAGCCTTATTTGAAATTGATATCAATTTTCAATCAATCTGGTTGTAAGGCTAAAAAGACCATATTTCGTCAGTTCACTCCCACGAAATGCAAAGCAACAACTTTGTATGTCTTGCTGAATTGCCCGAAAGTTGATCCCTTTCTGAAGTAAGGAGATTAAAATTTTAACATATCTTATTTGTTTACTCATTCCCTTAAAGAAACTAATTGTATTTCACATGTTGGATCTTCACTTCATTTAGAACTTAATTCCACGAAAATCAAGTGTACGCATCCTTTGCAACATGGTTTACATATGAGGTTCGTAGGTGTATTAGTATTTCTATAAATTTTAAACATTTACACATTCCTCAACTAACATATATATATATATATATGTATGTATGTATAATACTTTTAGGTACACCACTCACCAAATGCAACTGCATATGATCAACTCTTGAGAGATATTTCTTTGGGTCCAGTTGAAGCTCATACAATGTCCCATTACACAGTAAATGGGTTCAAATTTTCCACCAAACAACACTTCAAAATAAGGAAAACAAACAATAGTGGTGTTTGGATTAAGGGTGATGATGATGTTGATTAATTTGGCATCATACACGAGATCTTAGAACTGGAGTATGCTGGTTTCCCAATAAAAAAAATTATCCTCTTTCAATGTAAGTGGTTTGATCCAAGCTCAAGAGGCACAAGAGTACATAAGGAGCATAACATCATTGAAGTAAAGCACAATAGGTCGTATCCTGTTTATGATCTATTTGTTCTAGTGCAAAATGCTAGACAAATGTATTGTACTCCTTATCCATTGTGCAATGACAAGTCTTATTGGTGGACTGTAATTAAAACAAAGCCTATGGGATGGGTGGAAGTTGAGAATGTGTTAGAGACTGCATATCAAAATGAAATGCAGATTGATCACCAGCTAGTGGACATTGACTTAGTGGATAATTTAAATCACCAAAAAAATATATTTGAAGAAGTTAATATTGCGTAAGAAGAGGCTGAGTGGGTAGGAGATGAGGAAACTTTCGAAGAGGGTGAATGGTTTAGTGGAGAATCTTCAGAAGAAGAGGATTAGTTGTGTAGGTTGTATTTATTATGCATTGATGTCTTTGTGCTTTGTACTATATATTTACCTTTATGTTTTTCATTTAAGATTGATATGTCATATACTGTTTAAGATTGTTGCTTCCACTGTTCCATAATTTATATAGTACTAAAAATATTCTTGTCTATCTCATTTTCTTGGAGCGATTTGAAATGTGAATTAGTAACTTGAAATTAGTTATTAGTAATGTTTTCTTATATATTCATTTTGTAGGAACTAACTACTTGTTAACTTTATATAATTTAGATGTCAGGCAGAGGTGACAAAGGAAAGGAAAAAGTTGATCTTACAAAACAAAGAAACAAAAGAGAACTTTTGCCTTATAGATGACCGACAGGTATTCATATATCTGAGGGTCGGTTTGCTGACGCGATAGCACAACCCTCGTATTCTAGGTCGTCCCTGTATTCGGTTTCCATTCCTACACATGTGGGGACACTTCATGGGTCTACACCGACCCAATCTTCTCTCATCACCGTGCCACGACCACCACAGTACTATCAAACGGCTGCTGGCACATCTGAACATGTGCCATCATCGATACCCTCCTGTAGTAGTCATGCAACTACACACAGTGATTCTGCTGGATCTATTGGGTTGTCGGATCTTCAGTTTGGAGGCACTCCATCTAGTGCTTCAGATTCGCCTATGCCAGTGTATCCACCATTACTTGATCCGCAGCCAGGAGACAGAGATGATTATGGGAGACTTTATCTCATTCCATTTGCGGCAGGGTAAGATTTTTAAATATAATAACATTATTCATTTTTTCATTACTATATTATTATGCTCTATGAAATTACTGTTTGGTCTTGTGTTGTTGGTTTAGGCCTGATGCTAAAGTTGGACAAGTTGTGAGAAAATGCATTTGTTAGAACTTCAACGGCTACTGGACCAGTTGCGGCAGGTTCCAAAACTTGACAGGGAAAGAATGTTTAAAGAATTTAACTTATCGACTACTTAACACTTTGTTAGAACAAATGATTGAATATTATATTTTTATTTTTGTTGTAGAAATTTTATTGGTGGGATGATGCAAATACATTTCTTATAAGGAAAAACTTTTTCAGAAGATATAGAGTCAGGTTTAACGGTCTGTTGGATTATGCCCGAACCAAGTTGGTAAAACCTGACTGGATTAGTGAACCCTTATGGCAACTGTATCTTGGCCTTTGGAATAACGAATGATACCAATTGCTAAGGGAAAAAGAAAGGAAAGCCCAAACATCATCGAAGGGTGGCTCCCTACATACTGCGGATGCCAAAAGTACCCTTACTTGTAGGAAAAATTGGTATGTAACTCTTACAGTTTTAACTGTTTGTTTTTATTTAAATTTTTAATTGTTTAAACATTTGTAATTTTTTAATATGCAGAAAAAAGAATAGAGTAAGAAGATACCACACGATGAGCTATTCGAGGAGACTCATCTGAAGAGGAAGAAAAAAAATCCTACTGATGAAGATGTTTGGGTTGAACCTCGTGCAAAAGCTACCCATGTAAGAAACAAATATTGCATTTATGAATCTTTTTCTCATATTTGATATTATTCAATTATAAGTACTTTAATATTTTTTGACTTTTAATTTTAACTTTACTTGAATTAATATAGGACAAATATAGGCAGTTCGTTAGTGAGTATCGTAATACTCAGCCTCCTGAAACTTAGGGTGACCCACTACCCCTACGTGTTGAGGAGGAGTCATGGGGAAACATTGTGGGTCCTGTAGTTAGAGGCCATTACAATGGATACCACAATAATTTTTTTGGTGACAATATTAGGTGTTTGTTCGCGTAGTACCCCAAACTTTTCTTAAGCTTAATTTTGCCTCGAGAAGGTTAAGGAATGACTTCATAAGTGAGTATCATTTAAACCATATAGAATTTTCCTAATTTAGACTTTTTATCATGTGGAAAATTTAATTAGCTTTCCAACGATATAAGATCCGCCCAAATCTGATAACTGGACAAGAAGTTATGGCTAATTTAAGTCCTAGTCGTAAAACAACATCATTTTAGTGCTTGGCGCATCGTGGAGAGGTTCTATTTGATAATTTTTAATTTCCAGTGTAACTCTGCGATAGCAACACATTGCGCTGAAGTTCCAGGTCCCAACCAGTGGGACAACGCCAGAGCACCGCGTCGCGGTGAACCCCAGAATTCCGTTTGTCAAATTCCAGTGAGCCATCGCGATAGTGGCGCATCACAGTGGCCCATAAAATTGGGTTTTTCAGTTCAATTTTTCCAGCTTCGTACAAAAGTTAAAAAGGGCACTTTGGACTTTTTTCCAAGCCCCTTAAATCATCCAAACACCTAATCCAAGTTCATTCCAAGCATCATATACGACTTTTCTCAAAGAATTCTCTCAATTAAAAACCTTAAGCATCCAAATCCAATTCCATGAATCTCCTAAGTTCACCATTAATTCTTTAAATTGAATCAAAAATTGGATTCTTCAAACCAAGAACATCAAGAATATCCATTCAAGTGTACGAATAGAGTCCTAAGGGTTAGAGTTCACCCAAAGCTCCCAATTCAAGGTATGTGGGGTTTGAACAAGAACACTTCTTTCGTTCTTATGCCAAAAAATTCGATTTTTACAAATGAATTTCATGTTTTTGCAAGTGGGTCTATACCCAAATTATATTATTTTGAGAATATGAATTGATAAGTTGTTCAAGCTTTGAATTGCATGATTATTTTGCTTATTTATGATTTGAATTGATAATTCATGCTATAAATTGCACATTCCTATATTGATGTGATATTTTCAAGGGTTTCCAAGATTGGTGTCATGAATTAAGCTTTATTATGAAATTGTGATCCGTTAAGAATATACATGCCTTAAGTCCAAGAATGAATTGTTGATACTTTCTAAAGTGTTTCAAGAAGTGTATTGATATTTCCATGCTATTATAGTTTTAAAGCCTATTGGTGATAGTCTACCAAAGTTTTAAGAAAAGTGTTGATTTTAATCCTAAGCTAAGAAAGAAAATCCACACAATTTGATTTAAACTAAAGGGAAGCATAGTTGGCTTCCATTGCATATTTCTGAGTTGTTTAAGGTGGATTTTTCTTAAAAGTTCTGACCTTAAGTATGGGAGTAGTATTTAGCACCGAGTTGGGTTTGATTCGAAGGTCTCATGTCTCAGAACTACGAGCCACCGTAGGATTTGATTTATCCCAAGTGGGTTAATCTAGTGATCACTAAAAGTAAAAAAGGTTCTACTCTGATGGCAAGGATAGAATAGCTCTCCCCAATGTGGGCAAGACGTTGGACTCCATGTAGCTCACATGGTTTATGTCGGTTAGAAGAAACTCCTAAGTTTCCTAGAGTCTCAAGTCTTAAAGTTATTAAAGTTTTAAGTCCTTGAGTTTCAAAGAAGTTCCTTGTTTTCAAAAGACTAAAGTGCATGTTCTAAAAGTTGTAGTTTTAAGAGTACAACTAGTTTACAAGCTTGAGATCAAAGAAAAAATACAGATTTAGAATAAAGTGTAATGGCTCATGTGAATTATACTACATGTTTCATTGTTCATGATTTATGAGAGTTTTATTCAAGCTATGTGAGTCATCCACAAACTATGTATGTTTTCCATAAAGATTTATTGTATTGATATTTAGTTTCATACACCCCATATACTCATTACATTCCCAAGTGCTGGTCCACATATAAGTTTATGTGCTATATTATCTCATAATGTACGTTCAGGTGCTCAATCCCAGCAGCTCATTGATCCCGAGTACCTTTTTCTACACCTCTACTATGGTGAGTCCTCATGGTTCGAGGACCTATCTCCAGACACTTCAATATTTTTTGTAGTTTTTCTACTGCTTTCAGTTCAGTTCGAGTCAGTTGGGGATCGGTCTCAATGTCTCTCTAGTTTGTTGAGTAGTAGAGGCTTTGTCAGACTAGATGGTCAGTATATTTAGATTTGCAGTATTTTGTTACTTTTACAGTGCTCATTCAGATTTCAGTTAGACATGATATGACATGATTCCATATTTTGCTCCCATTATCTTTAAGTAAACTTTATACTAAGTAGCAGACTCAAAGGGTTAGCTTGGGGCTACTTGTAGCCTTAAGCACCACGTGACACTCCGAGATAGGATTTCAGGGCGTTACAGTTCGGCCCTGCATACTCTAGCTCTTCAGTTGATAGAGAAACCATTGAAAGAGTAGAAAGTATGGTTTCTAAATTCCCTGAAGAGCTTACTGGACAGAGATAGAGGTCGCAGAAAAGGGAGGAGGAAACTTCGTCACAAATCAGGATGCTGCCGGAGCAGTTCAACTTTTTCATTCAGACTGCAGGGATTATTCCTCCGTGTCCTGGTGATGCTGTTCGGGCTGCAAAAGGACTTGGCCCCCTGGATGATATCAGCACAAATGAGGATATGGAAGACGAGGACGAGGACGAATTCAATGATGATGACTTTTAGTTTTTTGACCTTTGTATGTGTTGTACTTTGAATTTAGATATTATGTTGTAGTTTGTACATTTTTGAAACTGTTGTTGTAGTTGTTAACACTTTTGAAACTATTTGTTGTACTTTGAATTTATACATTATATTGTAGTTTGTACTCTTTTAAAACTATTGTTGTGTTGTACACTTTTGAAAGAATTTACAATTGTTGATTAAAAAAAATTCACAGAAAAACCGACCACAAGTGGTCGATTTTTTAAAAATAAAGAAAACCGACCACTTGTGGTTGGTTTTTTATTAAATAAATTAATTAATTTAATAGAAAACCGACCATAAGTGATCGATTTTCTATTAGAATTAATTAAATAATTAAATAAAAAACCGATCACTTATGGTCGGTTTTTATTCTTTTTTATTTTTTTTTAAAATATTTTTTCAAATTTTGAAAACATAATAATAAATTTAAAAATAAATATATTTTTTTGAAAAACTGACCACTGGTGGTCGGTTTTTTAAAAAATTACCAATTGTTTACCGACCATGCAGTTTGGTCGGTTTTGTGGTCGGAATTTGGGGAAAACAGTGGTCGGTTTTTTTCCTTTTTTTAGTAGTGTTACCTGATCCAACATATACAAATCTGTACCGGCGTGGTACCCGATCCAACATATACATATTCGTACCAGTTTGATACCCGATCCAACATATACAAGTAATATCAATATCAAATTTACACTCCCTCACATCATACAACACGATGTACCGAGTTTACAAGTACACTTAAAGTCATAAAACAATTTCATCAAGTAAATTTTCAATTATAATTTATACACGCATCAACAATCTAAACATCAACAATTTCAAGCATGTCCGAATACCAATCAACAAGTATCCAATTTAGAAGCCTACACACAATTAAGTCGAGTCTAAACTTCAATTAAACCGTAATCTACCTCAACCGTAGAACCCAAATACAAACTACTTTCAAAGTTCTTGTCCTTCCGTAAAGCTTCCGAATGATTCAATTCTATTCAAATATATAATCCCCATAAGAGTACAAATCTAACGACACAGATTTTATGATTTCTCACTCTAAAATTCTAGGCCTAAAACCTAATTTATGATAATTTTGATTGGTTTACACATAATAATCTAAAGCTAAAACTATGAAATAGAACTAACAGCTGCAGTACTTTATAAGTAAAGCAACCCATTATTTAATATATATATAAGTAAAGCAACCCATTATTTAATATATATATATATATATATATATATATATATCATCTATTAACTAATGACAAATCACCCTGACTCTTGTCATCATTAACGCATGATGGAAAACATTTATTTAACTTAATTTCCATGATACGCAACTATTGTTTTCACCCGTACTAAAACCTCTTGATACCATAATTTAATTCACTTCCAATTACTCCCTCCGTTTCAGAATTATTGAATTATTGGAATATTTATTGGTGTTTTAAAATAAATGAATCATTAATTTTTTTAAAAAATTTATCCTTATGATTTGACAATCAATTAACTTTTGAAAAGATATTACAATGTCAGCTTTTTCTTTTTTAGGGGTAAAAATGGAAAGTTGTGTTAAATTTATATCTTTAATGTTTTTTTCTTAATCTATGTGTCAAAATCCAACAATTTATTTATTATGAAACGGAGGGAGTATATAATTATAACAATAATAAGGATCACCATAACACTAGAATGACATCTTATATATTTTGACCCTATAATGACCCACGTTACAGCAATCTACCAAATTCCCCTTCAATTTCTTCCCCCAGTAACCATAAATATAATTAACATATCCTAGTATAAAGCACATGCATTCACGGGTTGGAATTTTATGCGAGTTTACCTAAAAGTTGTTATCTCGATGACGCCGTCCAAGCTTCCCAACTGCTCCTCTTGTGTACAGGTTGTTTTTTTTAATATTGAGAAATTAAACCTACTAGTTTAATTAATTGTAATCATATTAGCTGATATAGGAAAAAGTAATTGGTTTTGGGTTTTAACTTATTAAATTACTAAATATTAAAACGATCCAAAACTTTTAATAAATTCTCAAAATTTATCCGGAACCTCATATAAATATATTAAATATGTAAATTGACTAGAAAGTATGTTTTGGGCCTATTGAAAACATTAACTCACCTAATTGAGATTGCCTTGACCAAAGGTTCACTGTGATTAAATTTAAATTTGTTAAAACTCAATAATTCAACTAATGACTTAAATTAATTTCAAACACCTCCAGAACTGATACTGCCCATCCTGTGAGTCATAATTCACATATACAAACTTTCGAAAGAGCTAAAATATTGGAGATGAAAATTTTATAAACGACTAGGAAGATCGTTACAATTAGTTATTTGTAAGATTACTTTTATCACAACTAAATCTGCATTAAATATTTGGACCCAACTTAATAACAAACGCGACCATCAATAAATGCCGGTACTACATTTCAAGTTTGTAGCACCACGATGAATTTGGCAATATAGTAGAATAGATATGAAGGGTAAAGGTGGATTATGAAGTTACAAAGGTGTAGAATTTCCCTGTAAGGTGGAGTCTAAATAAAAACATTATAATAACGAACTTTGGTTGTGGCAGTACAAAAAAATTGATTTAATTTTAGAGTTCTTAAAATGAAGGGTATTATGGAGTTCAAAGATGGATGTGAAAGGTATTAAGGAGTGTAAAGATGGATGCAAAGGATATTATGAAGACAAAAGTAGATGAAAGACATTTTAATATCATTTTTAATAGATGATGAGCAATTTAGACCCCTATCTGATCTAAAAATTCATAAGTCCAGGAAAGGAGATTTACCCAAATATTCCTTTTAAGCCATCATATAGATGTGTCACTATCTTTAAGCATCGTGCAATATATTTTTTAAAAATTAATCTTTATGATAATATCAGGCTTGAATTTAATATTTGCTCATATATTTTAAACTGTAATTTAATGTTTAATCATCAGATTTTTAGTTTGCTAAAGCGGTCTAAGAGGCCTTAAAATTACAAGAGAAATAAAATTTAATGTTTAAAATTACAGAAAATATTTTCTTGTTTTTTCATGTTCGTTTTGTTAAGAATTTTAAAAAATATTTTTTAGAAAAATAAATGACTTGAAAATAACAAACATGATTTCCTTAATGAAAGTAGGGATCACAAGTTACAATGTCTTTGTCACTCTCAAAATCACCCACCTCCTCTAATTTATTTTAACCTACCACTCGAACCCACCCATCCATACCCCAATTTTAAATTTTTTTAATACCCCACCCCACCCAACAAACTCCCCCCCCCCCCCACATATTTTTTATTCTGAAACAAATTGAAAAGTTTTCTACCCACCCTACCACTCCCACCTCCACCACACCACCTTTTTCTGAGCTTTTATTTATTTATTTTTTATAAAAAAAAAAAATTTTTTTGACCCATTCATCTTATTCATTTTCATTGTTTTGTATATACAAATAGTTTTAATATACATTATGAGCGCGTATCGAACACAAAAAATAAATAAAAAATTACTTATTTTTTTAGAAAATATTTTCTTGAAAATCATTTTCCTCTATACCAAATATAGTCCTACTCTGAAACTTTTTAATTCTTAGGCTAACAATTATATTTGAAGAGTTACAATCTAAAAGAATGCCCACAATTGATGTGTGTCATTTGTTACATTAATTGAGAAAGAAATAATTTATCCTCGAACTAGAAAAAAAAGTTAATAGAAGCCGGATCCAAAATTTACTTATTACATATATACATGCTATTGTGACATATATTATGCTGAATGAAATAAAAGAGGAAATATTATATTAATAAGCACGTCTAATGTATGAATCTCTCTAGATTACAAAAACTTTGAAGTGGTTTAAAAAATTTTAAAATTTCCCTCTAAAATTGTTTGGGTTTATCTTGTTACTTACATGGTAAAACATAATTAATTTTTTATTAATTATAAGTTGCATAACCTAATTTCTTATCAGAACTTTTGACACGTAGCAAATTTTGTTTGGTGTAATTTGGTCAAAAATCTTGTAACTCTTTCTTATAGATTTGTTTGGGATTATATTTTGAGTAGTTGATTTATCTTTCTTAAAAAATGTATTGTATCATTAACTCTAATCTCTAGAGAAGTAAATGATAATTGAAAAATAATATCAACTTTTATAATAATATTACAATTTCATTTATTAAGTAGTAATTTACTAGTAAGTATACGTCTTATGAGTTTTTTTTTTTTTAAATCTTAAAAAATTAGAAAAATTCAAATACTAAATCTTTTAATATCTTTTTCTTGAAATTTTGTTTGTTGTTAAATTCTGAATAGTTGGAGAATTTAAATTCTTACAAATTTACGGGCAATTAAGTTTTTGAATAATTAAATTATTTGGTTCAACCCACAATGTTAATTACATGTTGGAGAGAACATATATTATTGCTCACGCTAAAGAAGTAAGTAAATGATTGTTGATGACCAATATCAATACTAATTTAATTAAGTATTGATCTAATAGTGTACCTTCATCTTATGAGTTTATTTTCGGCATTATTTGAAACTACCTTTGCGACGTTTGTAAGTTTTTTTTTCTTCTTATAATTTTGTGTGTGCAATTTATAAGTTTTGAATAGATATATTTATTTTAATCCTCGATCTAATAAAATCTCACGTCATGCAAAAATGTATACTATCATTGACACCAGAGAAGAATGTAAATAATTATTGATAGACAATATCAGACATTGAAAAGTGATTAATTAGCACTTACATTTAACAAATAATGAACAACATTGTGAGGTGTACTATCTATCTACGATATATTTTCGCTAGAATATATATTTATATTTTTTTTAAAATTGTATTTTCTTTTTTTTTTTTCTTCTTCTTCTTCTTCTTCCTAACTTTAATTTCACAATTTTGACTCTATTTTATGATTTTTCTAGCAACTAAACTTTTCTTAAGTTTTGATTTAAAATTTTATCAGAATGTATAATTTTAATTTTTAAATGACATATTTTAATTAATTCCTGTTAACTAAAAGTTTAAATGCGATTTAATCTACAATTAATTGTATGCAATCTTGATATTAAATCTTTCAGTAAACTACACTGATTTGTACTAGTTACTTCCAATATAAGATGAGTTGGAATCGAAAAACAAAGAAGAGAATAGTAGTAAAAAGAAATTAAGAAACAAAAAAGTCAAATAATTTTCTTTTGCCCAAAAATGAACACAAAAAAAATATCGAATCTAGACAGCTTTCTTCAATCCGTTACACCAATCATCCATCCAAGACTTCTACCAAAAGTAACTCATTAATTTTTTATTTTTGAGTTCTTATTCTAATAATTTCATTCCTCAAAAAAAGAAAAAAAAATTGAATCCATTTTCATTCATACGAGTTTGTTTCGATGGATTCTCAATAAGAAATGTCGTGTTTTTATTTATTTGTGTATAATTTATCATATGTGATACATTCAGAAATATCATAATTTTTTTATGTATATAGATTTTCATATTTTTTGATGAATCATGATATATATATAGAGAGAGAGAGGAAGGGAGGGAGGGAGATTTTCTGAGCAACTAAGATTGAAATGTCTTTGTCTTGTAAGATACGCTAATTCTCCTTTCACTAGCTTCTTTCTTATTTGATATCTCTGTCTATCAATAAATATCTCGATCTAGGAAGATATGTTTAATTTTATTTTTTTTAATCAATTATCTTCAGAAGCGACTTTTATTTATTTGATTTTTTTCAACTGATTTATTAAATCTCACACCTCAAATATTAATTAAGAAGTACATTTCTTTAATGCATCTATATCAATCAATCCTTTTTTTCTAAATTTGAATGGCCATTTCAAAATTTGTTTGCTATTCACTACATTTCCCCCCTAATTTGTGAATATACTACTTTTTCTTGTGCTCTTTTTCTCTCTCTCTCTACCTCTTTTCTATTTAACTCTAATAAATTTGCAATTTTGAAGGAAACAAATGAATATTTCACCCTTGAAGATTTGTGGTATTGTTATGATAAATGGAGTTCATATGGTGTTGGTGCTCCAATTAATTTAAAAGAAGATCATATGCCTGTGATTCAATACTATGCTCCTATGCTGTCTGCTATTCAGATATACACCATTAAATGTCCAACAACACTAAGGTATATATTTAAATTATACCAAAATTCTATATGTTATACACTCATTAAGTGTGTGTATATATACACGCGCGCGCGCGCACACACACACACACACACACATATATATATATATATATATATATATATATATATATTTGAGACTTTGATATAATAATTTTCGTACTTAGATTTGCTATACTTGAATCGAGAATTTTTTAAAAACAATCTCCCTTTACGAAATAGTGTTATGGTCTATGTACACTCTACCATCCTCAGATCTTATTTGTAGAATTTTACTGCGTATATTTTCGTTTGTTATATAATTTTATGTTAGGTTTTTATAATAGTAAATATGATTATGTCAATTTTAACCTAGATTTTGTCAGTTACTTTAATTTTTTCTTGAGATTTTATATCTGTAATCAGAGACGTATCTAGAATTTAAAGTTTGTGGGTTCCTACGCAAAAAATAAAATTTAATATAGTGGTTGATGGGGTTAGAACCCATAACCTAGAATTTTACAAAGCTTTAGCAATCTCTTCTCTTCCACTAGACCAACCATACATTTTGTTTATGGGTTCCCAACTTATTATGCTTATATATTTCCTAAATTTCTTAATATGAATACGGGATCTGCACGAAAGTTACTGGGTTTCCGGGAACCCCCACTTATACCACTAAATCCGCCCCTGCCTGTAATCATAGTGTTATCCATGTGTTTTGTAGTTTCTTGTTCGCGGTGTTTTAGTGATGTTTGTGATTTTCGGATAGACAGTTCATAGTATACTCCATGGGTGTCTTGTTTCTTTATTATCTAGTTGTATGTTACTCCATTTTGTTATTTGTTTTTATGTTTTTTCTTGTTATACTGTCATTTATCTCGTGCCGGGGGTCTATTCGTAACATCCTCTCTACTTCATCTCAGGTTTATATTTACTAAAAATTACACAAATACGCAACTTATGTTTTCAATATTACAAAAAACCCAACTCCTTAAACATATTACAAAAATCCCGCATATACACAGAATGCTATATATATGTCGGCTATGTTATGTATATTAATAGGGAGAGAGAGTAAAGTAATTAAAAAAGTGAAAGAGAGTGTAATTACTTTAAAAAAGTTGATATTTATGTTATTTATACTTTATATTTTTCAAATATATGTTAAGTAATGCTAACTTGCTAAGTCAAATATTAAATTCTAATGACAAGCAAGAAACCCCACAATTCAATTGTTTCAAGAGACAAAACCCCACAATTTAATTGTTTCAAGAGACATAACCATCACACATATGGAAATTCGATTCATAATTAGGTAAATTACACAAATTATTGTGCTTGTTTTGAAACATCAAACGCACAAAGGTCTTTAACCTTTAAATGAGATCAAATAATAAATGTTATTTATTCTCACGATCTCAAAATTATAAAAATATCTTTCAAGTATTATTATGACCATTTTAATGATTTTTTTATATTATCTCATAACTTGAAATAAACTTTACATATGATCTTTATACAAGAATAACGATTTATAATAGCACATGAGGAAATATAATTTCTAAATTATCATGCATATCAAAACCGTACCATCTCAAGTATATTATTTAACCTAATATTTGTGAAAATAAATTCACAAAATTACAAAGGGTAAAACATTATAAATAATAATAAGTAGGGTTAAGAAATAGAAGCGGATTTTGTTGCAACTTTCTTCATTCATGTATCACTGCTTTTGATTCCCTTTGATCACAATTTTCCTTTGTTGTTTCATGGATATCACGTACTTTTTTTTTGTTTAGAACCGATATACTGTGACCGACACAATAATTTTCTCATAAAATCTCAATAACCACAACAATGAAATCGTGAGGGAATCCACTTCATGATCAACTTCCTCCATTTTTTTTCTGATTCAAAGGAGTAATTTGACTCTTTTGATAACTTCTCCAAGATAATAGTTTATTGGTAGACTTGAAGAAAATTAGATTTTATTCCGAACAGTTCCAGAAACCTGTTTCCGTAGAACCCCTTTCCGCAAGAATACTTGCACCATGGACCAAACCCTTCAGTGACTCCTTACCTTTTTATTTGTTTCATTACCTTTTTGATACCATGTATAGTCATCTCATTCTTCATTAATGTGGGGCGTAACCATCTTATCCACTAAATTAAATAGAAGTTATTTTTTCTGCTATGTTAACGTTGTTGTCTCATTCTTTACTTGCTAAAAGAAGATACACATAATTATTTGAAAAGATTAAATATTATCAACTTTGGAGGAGAACCTTAGAGTAGCTGTTATAGTCGCTGCCATGTGACTAGGAGCTCATGACTTCTAGGCATGGAAATAGCCTCCGGCGAAAATGCTGAATGAGCCTGCATACAATGAACCCTTATGATTCTATCCCTTCCTAGACCTCATGCATAACAAGAGCTTAAGTGTGCGGGACTATCCTTTAACTATTATCAACTTTAATGCTATCAAGTCTTTGCACTAATAGTGTCATGTCATTGTTTTCAGTTCATGCAAAAACTTTTCAAGAGCACATAAGGTTGATGGAAATGATAGTGACAAGCTATCAAGGACTTTCAACAATAACTTATCAAATTTAAATATTGAGTCAATGGAATACTATCCAAAGAGTCATCTTGGCTATCTCTATTATCAATATTCTGAGGTCGCTGCTGTCAAATGGAGATATCCCTTAGTGGATAAGGTATGCATAGCTGATTTATAATTTTATTATAATTGTAAAATATATATGACGTTGGATTCACTAGATCTTCGTAACTTTAAATATCCGAATTCATTACGGTCCCTCTTGTGATACTCTAACCACCCCATTTTCTATTCTACCTCTATTCTGTACTATTATTTATATTTAGTCAATTTGAACTAGAGCACAAATGTTGAATCCACTTGTTCATTCTTTCTCTTAATTTCTTCCTCCCTGATTCGTACAAGGGGACAAAATTAGAAATGAGGGGAGGAGAAGGGTTTGGTGAATGAGAGATTTCATTTCCAATTTTAGAATACATACGTTGAAGTTCCACTGTTATATCATTTCTTTCTACAAAAGTACAAGAAGCAACTAGAGGCAACTTTACTGAAGGTTGGTATAAATATCGGGTGCGACAATTTTATTTCGAATTTGATGTTTACAAATAACTAATGAGTACATACCATGCATTTTTTTATTGGTAAATAGGATTTATTTATATATAACATGAAGTTTATTGAGGCAAAACTTGTAGCATCTCCACTACAGTCGTAGAGGTCCTAGTAAGAGCACTATGCTGTACAACCTGAGCATTAGTACTAGGACTAATATAATACATATCACAAAGTGATGATGAAGATTCACAAGACAGTACAATAGTACAGATCAACAACACAACAACAACAACAAACCCAGTTAAACTTCTAGCATTACTAGCTATTTCATCCGCTAACTTATTCTACTCTCTCTAAACATGGTGCATCTTAGGATCGCCCAGAGCGTGGAGGAGGCACCTAAAATCAGATATAATACTTGAGTTAGATCCTGTTTTAGTAATTAGCAAATGGACTAGCTGTTGTGAGTTTGTGCTAATTTTAAGAGGAAAGAGACTATGTTGATACGCCAACTGGAAACCTAACACGAGGGCATGAGCTTCGCCCTCCAAAGGGCCCGAAGAGATACATGATCCCTCAAACCCCAAGAGCCAATCTCCTAAATTATTCCTAAAGACTCCCCCCAACCCCGGGCATAGTGGTCAGTTGAGTGGGCATGACTTGCACAGTCGGTGTTTAACATGATATTAGTTACTTCTGGAGGTTTGCACTTAATGTACACTGGTATAATGAATCTTTCATTCTTTGTGGGTATTAGTGTAATATACCACAAATTATAATAATTATTACAGTTGAAATGAAATTAACAAAAAATGAAGAAAATAAGATCATCTTCTTTTTGGCCGAGGCGCGGATATTTCTCTCTCTTTAAGGAGATTCAAGCCCACTGCGACATAAACTATACAGATCCAACAGTATATCTCTTGACCTGTTCCCTCCAGGATACAACAGCCCATCAACGATGTATAACTCAAGCAACCCCAGATTAGTTGAAGAGTCCAAAGCTCCACCATAAGAACACCTTCTTTCTACATATAAAACTCTCTTTTTATAGTGAATATAGTTAAAGACTTAGAATATTTTCTTTGTCTCAACTCTATCTTTCACTAATTTAATCACTCTCTTTTAAATAGTGAATATAGTTGAAGACTAAGAATATTTTCTTTGTCTCAACGCTCTCTTTCACTTATGTAATCACTCTCGTTTGTATAGTAAATATTGTTGAAGACTTAGAATATTTTCTCTGTCTCAACTCTCTCTTTCACTTATCATATTTTTCTTATTACTAATATATGAACACAAAGGAAGAAACATCACTATTTATAGAAGTAGAATTCTTCCATGTAATGAGTAGGATGAATAAGGGGTAGTAATGTGGGTAGATGAATAGTCTTAATGTTACATAAGTTACATGAACGTAATGACTATGGGTTACATGAACTAATGGTTATCTTTTACCACAATTCATACCCACTAACACAAAAAGACAATATCGTGAGTTACAAGAATAATGACACTACTTTCTTCACTTTATGCCTATTAATTGTCATGTACTTTAATATTTTTATTTCAATAAAAAAATGCACCAGCAGTAGGTCCAGCCAAAAACCATAACTCACTTACAAGGTGAGAAATGTAATTCAAAGAAGGTATTAAATCAGTTCTATCAAAAATGAACTTATTTCGTGCAACCCAGACAGACCAAAGACAAAAAAATGGAAAACCTTAGGGGTTCAACTTATAGTACCCACTACTCCAAAATAGATTCATTATATGAAGAGAAATGGGAGGTTTAGGACATGAAAGCTCGGGGTTATAGTGCATCTCCCCCTTAGGACATTATGTCCCCCGAAGAATACTGACTTGGCTGAGATACGGAGGAAAACTGAGGCGATGCACAAGGCACCTACTAACTGAATCATGACTGAATATCTGGGGACTGAAACTGAGACATGATACATGAACTAAGCTGAAAACGCAACTACCTGGTTGGTCCATCTTAGAATAGTTACATTCATGAGACTTCGGATAGTGCGACTAGATGGAAAGATGGAAAACCACACCACACGAATTTTTCCGTCTGACTACTAAACTGAATTACTGGCTTTACGGAGTAACTTATACTGAAAACTTATTCTAAACTGGGGCTTTTCTCTGACACTCTTTTTATTGAGTTTCCAGCAACTTTAGGGAGCAAGAAAAGCTTGGCATTATTTGAATAAGACATCACAATGTGGCTAGAACTTTGTAATATGAGGCGAGGCCTACGAATCATCATCTAAGATAGAGTGACTAAGACTTATGCACTACAACTACCAATTTTCAAGCTTAGACATATCCCTTGAATGCTCTCCTAACTATACAATCCATCTTAGTACGACACTTCACTTGGGACTATTGAAATATATTCGCATGGGCACTATGCACGAATGTATAAACATACTAACTTATCTGATTAACTGAATGACTGATATCTGAATACTGGGTCTGCAAGACTGAACTGTACTTAGTTTGAATAACTAGACTGAAACTATAGAGTATCATGTATACGAGATAAGGACTGACTGGGTAATATGAGATAAGTGAGCATGAATTTATGAAAGCTATATTATTTGAGAATGCAAAACCAACCGTATAACATGGTTCTGAAATATTATGTAATCTGAGGTACTGAAATACTAATAGCTGAGTAACTGATAACTGTATGCTATGGTCGAGCAAACCTAGAACTAAATTGAGTTTCAGATTTGATTATTGGACTGAGACTGACACTATAACTAAGACTATAACTAAGACTATGATTCAGACGGTAACTGGGACTGAACACACTGTAAGGCATGAGTGCAGAAGTCATGAGCTGCATGACCTAATTTTGGAGATTCCATGTTCATGGAACATGATTTGTACTATTGAGTGAATTGGAACTCCTCATACTAAGAACTGGAAACACATACGATTCTATGGAAAATGCATAAATATAAGCTGTATTCATGGAGCGAAGACGTAAAACATGTGTAGGTATCATGATGACTGAAGTATAAAACTTTGAACTGAGGTAAAGATGGGTTGGGAATCATTCCCACTCATTACTTTTCTACACATACTAATATTACTACTGAAATTTGGAAGCCTGACTTTCTAAGATATCATAACTAAACAGTTCTTGTATACCTGCCGGGCTATGATAGACTGACCCACTAGGGCGGAGGCTGAGAAAGGTTTTGTTCATATTTGGTCTGACTTTAAAATTAACTGCTATGGAAAGAGTTACAAAAGACAAAGAAGCTCCTAGATCTGATGAGACATAAATATGTAAATGAGAGGTCTATAACATACCAATGACTGTATTAGGGGAACTTTCCCGATCTTTCCTAGACTGAAGTGCATAAATCGTATTTGGGCGCTGCCCACTGGCGGCACTGAAAGTGGTACCTTGCTGATTCGGGCGACCGGACTAAGCTGAAGGACGACTATGCTAACTTTATAGACCAGCCATAGGACATTCTTAGACTCTGTGACCTGACTCGTCAGATTCAAAACACACATCACTGCCAGCTCTACACATACCCTTATGATTCATACCAAATTCTTAGAAAAATGGATTAGTACGAACCCCACTTGCACTACTCTGGGTTTTGGAGCCTGGCGCCCCATTATAACTGTCATTCTTGAACCTTGGTACTAGTGTACTAGCTGAAGATGGAACTGGGGCTGAAAACTTCTGACTAAATCGAGAACGATTACCACCCTCTGACCTTGGTTGGGCAAAACTAAAGTTACTAGTTCTAACTCTCTTATTTTCTCTCTCCATCTTCTTAAGTTTCTATTCCTCAATCTATTGAGCATGGACGATAAGCCAAGATATGTCCATATCCCTAATCAACATTGCAGTCCTGTACTTCTTAACCACTCTACCTGATACCCAAGACACAAACTTGCTCATTTTAGATCTATTGTCTGCTACTACATAGGGAGCATACCTAGATAATTGAGTAAACTTGAGGGAATACTCTTTCACACTTATACTGCCTTACCGGATTTGATGAACTCTAACACCTTATCTTCTTTTAGCTCTAAGAGAAATAATCTATCTAAGAAGGCCATAGCAAACTCTTTCTATTCTATAGGCTCTGCATCTGCACCCTTGTCTACCTTCCACTTCTTAAACCATGTATGGGCTATATCTTGTAGCTGATAGGCGGCTAACTCAGCACTCTTATCGAAAGTCACTCCCATGATATCTGTGACTTTCTAAACTTGATTGATAAATTCTTGTGGATCCTCTTCAGACTTAGAACCTGAGAATAAGGGAGGATTCATTCGGGTGAAATCTTAAATCCTGGATGCAGTAGTATTGGCCACTAGGTTGGCTAGAATAACAGCTGGTCATTCATTCTGAGTTGTAACTGAATTGGCCAGAGTAGTAAATACAGCCCTAAATTCTACATAAGAGACGTGCTCGTCCAAGGGATCTGCCTGAACGGGTTGAGGTGCTGACTGATTTCTGGTTCATTTTTTATTAGTCCTTTTAGGAGGCATATTTTGTAAGCAAAAAGAAAAAGCAGATTAGACTGAGAGTTTTACTGGAGCAAATGGTCACTCACACGACATGAATACTGAAAGAAGGGAAACTTTTCCTAAAATATCTCGTAGCCTCTTATCTATAAGTGTAGCCCGCTACACACCCATGCACAAGACTTTACTAGATATGGCTTTCCAACTTCCTAGGACTCTGTTGAATCTTCGGCTCTGATACTAAGTTTGTAAGGCCCCGAGTTTGTATCTTGGATGCTACACGATGTTCATAATCCTGAAGGACCACAAACTACCTGCTATAATAACTGAATAATAATACTGTAATATGTAGAAATTAGGCGAAAAACATGACATAAGGTTCAATACTAAAATAAAACCAAATACAATTTAGTAATACCAAAACAAAAACATCTGTCTAAAAATACTCTAGTTTGAAAAGCCTCTAAACTGTCAGAACTGTGGAGTTAATGGGACAATCCCCCAACTAACTCCAACTACTGAAAGTGAACTGGTAACTGAAATACTGAAAGAAAAAAATCATTTCCTCAAACTAAAAGGACTCACCGCTAACTCTAACTACTGAAAGTCTGAACTGCTAGGGGTGCTAGGGAGCCCGTACGTATGAACCTATGATATAAGACAACATAGCACAAGAGAAAAGTATGCACCAGTACTTTGAATTATTGGTATACTAAGTGAGGTAGGATGAAATATATGGGTTCATATGCATGAACAATACTGACTAAATGACATGAATATGACTGAATGAGAGTACATGCATGAATATGTAAACTATAATTGAGATCATCATAATAATAGATACCGAGTTTGAATAATGATTAACTGATATCTGAGTTTACTGATACTAAAATACTGATGATTGAGTGACTGTATCTGACAGTCCTAAGTCTGTAGAACTAAACTAAGTTCTATACTGAGACTGTGGGAAGTAATTATCTAACTGATATGCCCATTTCTTAACTAATAGAGGTCCAACCTATAACCCTAGTTGGAAGGGTGTCAGTACCATGCCACGGGTAAAGACAAGCTGTGAGTTAACCCTCTCTGATAGGAAACTCTTTCATCAACCCTCGCTGGTAGGAAAACTCAAATGAGATATATCAACCCTAGTCTTACAGTAAGATATCTCAACCTGTATTGGCTACATAGTTCTGGAATATAAGGATTGCTTCTATGGACCACACCCTCTACTGGAAGGTGAGCCCCCATGCTTGGGTTCACTCAGTGTTGAATCCTACTCCCAACTGAATGGACACTGATCTAATTTTCTAGTTTATACTAGGCTTGACTGAATTATTACTTATTGTATTATTTAACTGAATTAAACTGAGTTCACTGAGTTCCACTGACTGATGGAATACTACTGAATTCTTTTATCTGACTGAATTCTACCGAGTTATGAACTGAATATTGTGATTGAGTTATGAATACTACTGAGATTCTCTTGAGTTCTATAACTGACTGAAACTCTAAGTAAATAGCTAGGTTTTTGGGTATTGAATACCCCTAGGACTCGATAGCATGAAAGGTAAATCATAGCATAAGCTTGAAAAGCATAATTATGTGCACTTGTTCGCAACTCATTCATGGAAACATTCTATCAAACACTTGCATGATACAACTTGCACATAAGCTAGCATGACATGATCTCTTTCCCTTATTAGTTCACATGAGTAATTCATCAATCACTTAGTGAGCATACATATGCACATAATACTAAACAACAAGTAGACATCATAATTCAAATCCCCATTGAAAATTTCAAGGGTTTTACATGGATTCACATGATATTACATATTTATCAATTAACCTCACATGAAACGTATCATAAAACATGGATTACAATCCCAATTAATCATTACAAACATGAATATAATCAAACCCAATATGGAATTCATGAAATCCATAAAATTAAAGTTTTAAAATGGTTTTTTGGACTCCAAGGGTGGAAGGGACCCTTGGATGAACTCTTCATATACCTTGATTACTACTTTTAAGAAGATTGAAGTGATTTCTTGAGACTTGAATTCTTGAACTTGATGAGGCTCGGGCTTGCTCTTGAGTGAGTTTATGAGTAAAGAATGAGATTTTGCCCTATAGGCTGATTAATTTTGTGTTAAGGCCAAATCAGGTGGGGAAAATAGCCCATTTCTCCCCATAACCCATATTAAAATAATGCTGAATAGGGCTGCCCTCGCGTCGCGACTGCTGCTTGGGTAAAGTAGCCATCGCGGCGCGAACCCCACTCGGGTCAAGTAGCTATCTTGGAGCGACCCTTACTTGGGTTGTCTGGCACTCACTATGCGGGACTATCACGACCCTTCACTGTTTTAGGCATCCAAATTTGCCCTTACGCTAGTCCAAAAAATCCAAAACTCGCCTGAGACGACCTACAAGTGACCTTGATCATGAATCAACTTAAAAATCAACTAACTAAGCCCGAGAAGGTCGAAAATAAAATCCTCCAAATTGGAAGGCTAAAATAATTCTAAGTCTTGATACTTCGCTAAAATTTTCTAAGTCTGGGACTCTTTAACAAGCTTAAAGGACTGAGTTAAGCTAAGAATTTCACGAGGTCTTACAAAAACCCTTGGCCCCCAAAATTTTGCTTTGTCTTAATACTTTCATTGAGGTCACCACCTAAAATCCAAGGTCTATTAAAGGAGCCCAAAATTATTTTCAGGTTTTCCCATAAGACAATCCTACTACCTGTGTTATTATGAGTATAAATTATCGAAAATAACCATTTAAAGGATGAAGGAATTATCTGAACCATGCAGTGTACTTCTTGGTGGCAAAGAGAAATATTAGTGATATTAATAATGTCATCATGCCAAAGGATTTCCATACCCCCTACCCGACCTTTGGATAGGACAACTGCAATATTTTAGAAATTAAACTCACTCGGCATTGGTTGGTGGTTATCCCTATGGGTTACCAAGAAGACGATTAGAGTTGGTATATCATTATATATGATATCCATAAAATCTAAGCTAAACTCTTAGTACTTGGAGCCTCTGCTGTTCCAATAGAAGAATTCATTGGATGGAGAAAATGGTAGGGAGATTTGTATTTGCATACAAGCTCGAAGCCCCTAAGGGTGGGGCTTATTATGAAGGCATACTTTCCCATATCCGTATTCAGGGTGGCCCTCGCATTTTTTGAGCATTTCAACTTATTTTGGGGATAATTTACGTTTATTTTTCTTACAAGATGCTCTTTGAAGAGGAAAACTCGTACCTGGCCTAAAAAAGATGATGATGTCTTCTCTTGTATATCGTCCACCAGATCATCTAGCTCGATGTACTGGGGTTTTCTTAGAGAACTAATAGGCTTTATAAGGGACTGGAGTAAGGGGGAGCATGCATCAGTTCCTGTATCGACTGAATAAATGTTATCACTATATGCTTATGTATCCATAGCACCCCATCCCCTATTTCATGGTGGTTATGGATAAAAAAAATCCCCAAAATCAGACGATTATTTAGAAATTGAGGTTTTATATTGTTTGGAGATGCTTGAAAGGGGTTCGAAAGAAGTGGCAGATTTGCAGACGAATGATATTGGCCATACACTTTTAAGCCCAACGTCATGCCTTTCATTATTTTTTGGTCAAGGTCTCTCGGGTTGTAAATCCTTACAAGGCTTTCTTGGCTATTGGCCTCTATTGTAAAGGTCAAAGAATATCATGTCAGGGTTACTTCCAACCAAGATTATGGTAGAGGCATGGGAATTGGGTTCACGGAGGAGTACAAAGGACATTCTTTGAGGTGGTTCAAGCTTTCTTTCACTATTGGTAAGTTCAGACAAGTTAGAGGATAGAATGGAGGTATGGGTTTTAGTTGCAAGTGAATGCTTAGATATTGATAGTTGTGAGCTTCAAATCATTATGTAGTGGAGTAGGTTCAATAATTGAGGAACTTGGTGGGGGTGGAATATTATAGGTGGACTTGCTTCCATAATCGAGTTTCCAGCTAAGAGTAATGAATCACATGGTGGTAATTATTAGTAAGACTAGTAAGAGAATTAGCAGAAAACTGTAAAAGAATTTTAGGATTTGAGACCTGTATGGCAGCCACGTTGTCAAAGAAAGGGGCTCCAGGACTGAGGTGTAGCAAAGATTTACTGTAGGAAGTGTCAACACTTGATTAATTGAGAGGAGTGAATTTTGAATAATAAACTTAAGGATTAATGTTAACGGTAGAGTCATTAATGGATAAACTAGCTAAGGTCATTTGATTAAAGTATTTAGGCATAGCCAGGTCCAATTGGTCAAAAAGAGTAGGGTTGTCAGAGTACATACCTGCAACGATTTTACTGGCAGTGCTAAAGCTCTTATTGATGGAATATTTACAGACTGAATTTCCTTACCTTTTCATGAGTGTGATCCTCTCTCACTCCTGGAAACTTCTCTGGCTTCGCCGATGATTTTTGGTTGCATTTCTTGCTGAACTTGACCAAATTCCATCCTTCGTCATTTGAGGTGGGCACCTCCAAATTTGAGTGAGATTTACTGGGAGTTTTATGAGAAAAAGTTGGGATATCGGCACAGAGAGCTGAAGTGCGTCCCAAACATCCCCATTTAGTGGACAAGAGATTTTCTCGCTCATATGGATGTATTGCTTGTCTGTGCCAATGTATACATGGTGCATCATGGGTCTCTCCAATGGTACTTGCATACATAATCTATCATACCTACCACGCATGGTTGAATATGTGCAATTATCGATTTTTAGAAAGGGTACCTATCTTGCTCCCAATCTTGTACAAGATTTCTAAGTCATAAAATTCAGTAGGAAGTTTTGGTAAATAAATCCAAATGGAAGAATGTGCTATACAGGATTCTGATGCCATAAATTTTGGCTCCCATGTTTATACAGAGATCCAGTGATTAAATACAAACCAAGGGCCATCATGGAGTATGTGGTTCATGTTTTGTTCCTTGATTAATTTGATTAGAAAATGGTCACCTCCAAGATCTTTAAACGATATATCTACTGTGGTTTTCCATTGAGATGTCAGTTTGCATTGAAGGATTTGATGGCCTACTTTTTGTTCCACTATCTTGATAATAACAACAAATTTCCAAGGCGTATATAACCTACTCTTGTCATATAGGGATGAAATTTCAGCCGCCCTTAGAGGGTTCACTTCATTGATCAGGTCATCGTCCCATAATGGTGAGTTGGTAGTGTGTTGGAGAGTTGGGAAGTAGGGATTTGATACAAGCTTGTCCAAAAAAACTAGTATGTACAACTTTATCATGATTTCAGTCTATTTTCATAGGGTTGATAGGGATTGATGGTGATATCTCTGTCGGATTTTTTTCATTCATTTCTTAGAGCAAAAAGTTTGTATTCTCTGTGTCATCTCAACCCATACCATCTGTTATTCATACAAGCTTTGATGATATCCAAAGATTAAGTGAAATATACTCTCATTAATTTGTCACAAATAAAGTCATATTTATTAGTTTGTGTTTTGTTTTTATTTTATCATTTTAGAAAATAATATTTTCTCAACTTATATTGACGTGATAGGTTATTGATTTAAGCAAGAATCATCCTGGAATTATGACACTGAAGAGTATTGACTTGGCTCCAGCAAGTTGGATGGCTGTTGCTTGGTATATTTTTATAATTTTTTAGAACTATTTTAAAGTGAATTGTGATAATAAATTGATCAGTTAAAAATAAAGTTTTAACTATTTATTTTCAAGCAAAAAATTAATCATATACATATAAATTTATCAAGAATCAATAATTCATTAATAATAAAAAAATCTCTCTTAAATTTTCATCAATTTCTGTAATATTTTAACAAAATTTAACTCAAGTTGTTCCAATATAATTGTTAGGTGTCCAATTTACTACACGCCAATGAAGGAAATTAAAAAAAATGTGTCAACACATTTCCTCACCTATCATACAATATCATCAATATATCAAGGTATGTCTTTTTATTTTGCTATTTAGTTTTTAAAAAAGTGTTCACACATTTCCTCAACTATCATGCATTATCATCAATATATCAAGGTATGTCTTTTTATTTTGCTATTTAGTTCTTAAAAAAGTGATGACACATTTCCTCAACTATCATGCATTATCATCAATATATCAAGGTATGTCTTTTATTTTGCTATATAGTTTTAAAAACTCGATCATGACAATAGTGAAATTGGTAAAATATTTCTATAAAAAATTGTCATGACCCATGCTAGAGCCTAGTCGTGACGGGTATTCCAGGCCAACCAACACCGAAGACAACCTCTTAGTCTTACCTCAAGAGCAGAGTAAAAATAAATAACAGAAGTTAACCAAGTCACTAGAAGATAAATAAATCCCAAAAGAAAGTACAAAATCAAAACAAGACATCAATAACATCCCAATACTGTCCACAAAGCCTCTAATCCAAATAATACCAACTAAGTCGGGATATGCTGATACACTAAAGACTAAGAAGCACGAAACAAATACCAAAATAAGTCCATAAGTTCAAAGAACCGAGGATCCTTTTGATTACCACACTCGAATTCACAAACAAGAACAACAATACACGAGATATGGGTGTCTTTCAATACCTAATTAGCCACCCAAACTAGATTTAACAACAACAATATGAAGAAAAGAAAAAGAACAACAATGTGGTAACAATAATACACCTCACAAGTTACATTAACAAGAACAAGAAACAATGATTACAACAAAACAAAGGATAGATAGATAGACTACATGAATATGCAATCTTAAGAAATCAAGAGCCTATTCCACTCTTGGACCCTAACACAACACACAATAATTCACCTATCTCTTCATTGGTACAAGAGGGACCTCAATCTCCCAAGCATCCAACGTTTCCAAGCTTGAAGATCCCACACTCAAGTCAAAAACCCTAGTTACATTATTTCGGCCAAGAGGCCTTTCTCACAAGAGAGTGTTTCAATGTTAAAATTTCAATATTTTTCAAAACTAATGAATAAAACCCTACATCATTGTATTTATAGTGTAGTACAAATAATAGGTAAAATGACCAAAAGGTATCTTTAATGAAATGTAACCAAGGGTTCCCTTGGGGTTGCAAGCTTAGGGTCGATTTTGGTGTGATCCAAGGCCTTCTACACACTTCACTTGGACGCTTTATTTGACGGGTCTAATGTATTTTCACATACGTGCATCCTCGTGGTCGTACCCTTATCATCCTCACCTTCTTAAAAAAGGATTTGACATGGAATCTGCTCCTTGCAAAATCAAAGAAGGACAAACAAATAAAACATCCTCATGACATGAGGGTTAGGATTACCAAAATACACACATCACATGCTATGCCGAGGTGGGACAAACTTGGAGTATACCCACGGGTCCTTTGTGTTGAACATAAAAACCTTAGTATAAATGGCATAAAGAAAGAGGTCATCATCAGTAAAAAGAGATAAGGAAGAACCTTGCCTTCCTTCATTAGCACCCACAATCAAATATTGCTTGTCATCTTGACGAAGCATCAAGTGGTAAATTTAGAAATTCCCACATTCTGAGAGGGTGCCAGGGTCAAATGGGAGAGGTAACCAAGGGTCTAATCCGAGCTTAACCCTTACTTTCCCCAGAATGTCACTCCTACAACCACGCACAACATTTTTCTTTAATAGAAGACTAACATTCGAGAATAGAGAGACATGACCTAGAAGTCCTACCTCTAAAAGACATATGCCATCATTTACAACATTTTCATACACATGATCTCTATGAACAAAACTACTAGCAAGGATTTAACCATACAAGATGTTCAAAGAGTCACGTGCACCATCAAGATCAACTCTATAAACACCATCACTAACTTGATATTTTTTAAGAACACCACACATATGATCAAGTAATGGAATGCATTCATTAGTAAGTTGTTCTTCATTCACATCCTCACTAGTTATTGGAAGCTCATATACCAACGTAGACTTACCTTGGTTCGCACAAGGTTCAACTAGTGTGTGAATACTCTCATCAATTGGTAATAGAGCCTTACTCGAGTTATAAGGTCTAGCATTAGATGGACATAAATTATTCTTACGAGAAGAATCAATTTCTTTATCTAAAGGATCAACTAGTGCTTGCATACTTACAATAAGATTTTGGTCCTTACGCAACCTAACATGACCAAGAGTATCACAAAAGGATGACTCAAACACATCCACTCTAGGTAAATCTATAACTACATCCAATTGGTCACTACTAGCCACATCACAACATTCTAAGCTTAGAGGAGTAGAGGGGATAGCATTTTTACCTCGTAGATCACATGAGCTATGATTGTCACCTTGGTGAGGGTATTGGAAGCCCACTTTTTACCTTGTGATGCTCTCATCACAAGGTGTTTAGACACGAGGAATTGGATTTGGTGGGAGAAGTTTAGGTAGCAATTGGCGTAGCCTTTCAAGGTGTCATTTCATATCTTTAATATTATCATTGATATGATCAAACATAGCATCGAGATTATGGGCAGCCGTGGTACCTAAAAGAAAAAAACACAACCAAAAAAAGAAAATAAACAAACTTGTTAGATCAAAAAGGCCTCACCAAACTCTCACTCTCATTTTTTACCTCACACTTGGTTTTACAAGTGTTGAAAGCTGGCTTGTACTTCATGAGTGATTGAGGGTTGAGTCTACTCTTTTTCGGAATAGATTTTTGTTTGAAACTCAAACAAAATCTTGTAGGACTTGAGTCAAGAACTAACAACGAATTCACAAATGAGAAAAGTACATAAAGAACATTAACACGAATAAACGGACACAAAACTAATTTATAATCTAGTAGGAGTTTACTAGCTTGTCAATTAATGTTCAAACCAACAAACGAAACTAAGAAATAGTAAAATAAAACTAAGAATTCTAAAGTTTGAGCTTAATTATGTTGCGTGAACAGTAAAAATGTGATGACATGGCAGCCACGTAATTGGTCGCGGTCCCACACAATTTTGTTGTCCAATTTCAAGTCTTGGTCAATTTTTCAATTTGGACTTTGGTGGAATTCGCTTAAGGAGGGAAATTCAAACTAGTTTTGGAGCCCTTTTCAATTGCAAGTTTCAAGACTTTGACTTCAGTTGTTCTTCTCCTTAAAACATGGGTCCTTGAATCATGGAAAGTTGTTGGAAAATGGTTGAGATATGATTGACTAGTTGATGAGTGATGGTAACTGGTAAGTCTTTCAAGGCTAACAAAGCTTCACCTTTATAGATCTAATGTTCACTTTATTTTAACAAGCTATGAAGGTTGTGATGAACTTCAAGAACAATATCATAAACAAGAATAACCAACAACAATCTCCAAGAACACCAACAATTTTCACACGGCCAACTTTCAATTTTCACAATACGATATCTTCAACACTTAGCCAAGACAACAAAAACTTCAACAAAACGGTTCTTAGGCCACTAATGAATAACAATATCACGTGTCCAAGCTTAGAACAGCTACAAAATGAAGACCATAAGGCCAAAACAGTCCGCTACAATAATTGTTCAACTGCAATCGGTCAAGTCTTTGTTCACAACAACAACATCAAAGCTCAAACTTAGATATGGACTCAAAGTGTTAGTGAAGAACAAAACTAACACTAGAAACACTCAAAACAAATAAAAAAAATCTCGTCCAAGACAAACAAGAACTCAATTCTCGGTCAAGAACACAACACGGGCAGATTGTACTTTTTTTTGGATTTTTCAGTTTTTTAACATTTTTTTTATTCTCCAACTCTCAAACCCAAGATTTGATCTTGTTAGAACAAAGTCAAATATTACTATGATACCAAATGATACACTAAAACCAAGGAACACAAGAAATTAGCTCAAAATAGTCCACACAACATGAAGAACCTAAGAGCTCAAATTGGACAAGTCCCAGCCAAGGACAAGACACAAGAATGACAAGAATACAAGGTGTTCAACACCTTATTTGTAGAGAACAACCAAACTAACAATGAGATTAACAATGATACAACACAACAAAATAAGAACAACAACAAACGACATAAGATACAAGAATAAGAACAACTAATGGTTTCACTAGATAAGATGAACTAGTACATGAAATGTAAAAATAGATAGTGAGACATACACTATTACAAGATTAAGAACCCAAAGATGTATCAAATCTAAGGACCCCTAAGACTTACAATAGCAACACAACACTCTTATGAAGACAAAAGAAGAGAATTCACCACTCAAGCACCAATGTTTCCACGCAATACACAATCACAAGTGAATTCATACTTATTCATGTCCTAGTTTTGGCCTAGAGACCCTCTCTCAAGAGATGTGTTCTTTCATCAATATTCAAAAACTAATGAACTAAATCCCTATATTGTTCTATTTATTGTACATTAAAAATAAAGGATAAAATGACAAAAAGGCCCTATAATAACCAAGTATACAAATAGGCACCTATGGAGTGTGCTTAGGGTCAGCTTTAGAGCTCTTTTTAACACTTCAACTCGTACACTCCCGAGGTTGCATTCAACACACTAAAAATGTCCATCTTCATGATCATACCCATATCATCCTCTCCATCTTGAGAGGAATTTTACCTCAAATTCACAGCATAAATCAAATAAAATGGTACAAAATAGTCCACAAAATAAGAAGAAATTGAGAACACAATATCTTCAAGTCTAGGCCAACATCTTCATTTTGCACCTGGACTTTCTCTCCATCTTGAGATTTGCCTTTAGTCTCATCCGTCTCAATTGAGTTTGCAAGAAGTTTCTCTATAAAACAACAAAGGAGTTAGTTGTAAAATAAAGGTCCTCACACTCTTTCTTCGTTTCTTTGTTCTCGAATTCTTCATACTTATTCTCATAAGTGTTGTATGCTTGTTTGTACTCCATGAGGTGTTGAGAGGTGAACCAAATGTTTAAAATTACTCCAAAGAATAAGAAAGAAAACACACAAGGACATAAACACAGAGAAAGGTTTCAAAACCAACTCACAATCTAGTAAATGGCTACTAGCTTGCAAGTTAGTATTGGAATCAACAAACGAAACTAAGGACACAACAAAATAAAACTACGAGATTTAAATTTAAGCTTAAAATTATTGTGTGAACAGTAAATGATGACGTGGTAGCCACGTATTGGTTACAATTTTTAAACAAGTTGTTATTTTCCAATTTGGAAGTCTTGGTCAATTTTTAATTTGGATTAGTGAGATTTGGTTAATGGAGGGAAAGACAAGTCTTGGAACTCCTTTCATATTCAAACACAAAAAGTCTTGAATTGACTTGTACCTTTTCCTCAAAACATGGTCCTTTAAACATGGAAAAGTGATTGAGAAGTGATGTAAAGTTTTTGGATGGTTGGAAACCTTTCAAGACTAACAAGTAAACTTTTCTTCCTTCACCTTTTTAGGATCTATCATTCACTTTATGTTTCAAAAATATATGAATGAGGTGAAGAACTTCAAGAACAACAACAACCACACCAAGAACAACAACAATTCCACAGCCATTTCCAAATCTACAACAATAATGCCTTCAATACACGGCCAAGACTACTACAGTCCAACACAATGACCTTAGGCCACCAATTATCAACAACAATATCACAAGGCCTCACTTAGAACATCAATAATAACAACGAACGTCTAATATAATCAACAATTTCACCAGTACACAGTCAAAGATGAAGCCACTACGACAATGCCAATAACAATAGGCCAAAGTTATGTTCACAACAATAAGATCAACAATTCAAGCTCAAATCTAAATCTAGACTCAAAAGTGTTAGTGATGAAGAAAACTAACACTAGAAACAACAAAACAAATAAAATGACTTATAGATCTAGACAAGAAAACAAGTCTCGGCCACAACAACAAGGACACAACTTTCGGCCAAGACAACTCAAGAACACTTTCTTATTTTTTTTTTTGAAATTTCTAGCAAGCCTAAGATTGATTTTGTTGGAACAAAATCAACCACAAGATCTGATACCAAATGATACACAAAAGACTAGGAATCATGAAACAATCACCAAAATCAGTCCATAAGTTCAAAGAATCGAGGACTCTTTTGATGACCACACTTAGATTCACAAACAAGAACAATAATGCATGAGATAGGGGTGTGTTTCAACACCTAAATAGCCACCTAAATTAGATTTAACAACAAAAATATGAAGAAAAGAAGAATAACAACAATGTGGTAATAATAACACACCTCACGGGTTACATTAACAAGAACAAGAAACAACGATTACAACAAAACAAAGGTTAGATAGATAGACTACATGAAGATGTAATCTTATGAAACCAAGAGCCTGTTCCACTGTTGAAACCTTAACACTACACACAATAATTCACCTATCTCTTATGTTGTTACAAGAGGGACCTCAATCTCCCAAGTATCCAACGTTTCCAATCTTGAATCCAACACGAGTGATTACACACTCAAGTCAAAAACTCTAGTTACATTATTTCGGCCAAGAGACCTTTCTCACAAGAGAGAGTGTTTCAATGTTACAACTTTTAATATTCTTCAAAACTAATAAATAAAACCCTACATTATTCTATTTATAGTGTATTACAAATAATAAGTAAAATGACCAAAAGATCCCTTTAATGAAATGTGTCCAAGGGTTCCCTTACGATTGCAAGTTTAGCGTCGGTTTTGGTGTGATCTAAGGCCTTCTCCATACTTCACTTGGATGCTTTATTGGATGGGTCCAATGCATTCTCACATACGTGCATACTCATAGTCGTACCCGTATCACATGTCCCCAAATATGTTAGATAAAATGCATAAATGCTAAAATGATAAATAAAATCTATGATAATGATCGAGACTTCCAAAAGATGGAGGGCTCATCAATTCAAAATCGATCCACAGGAGTACCAAATCACCTAATACTGGATGGGGAATCAAGAAGGGCCTTCACAACCTACATCATGAAATGGTGTAGCATCCGGGGACGGTCATTACAATAAGTATTGGCTTGCAACCCAAGAAAAAGGATAAAATATTTGTATTTATCAAAATCTAGTCATAAAACACATGCACAATAATTATACATATATATAGGATTTCGAGGTAGGGGCAAGGGTCATGAAACACGCTCATTAAAATTTTTGTCCTGAACTATGTAGCTCATACAGACATAAAGGCACCCACAGACTATATGAGTTCGTCTTTCCCTGTCGGAAGAGCCCTATTCCATGTTAGCCACATGTACTGTAGAAATAGAACAAATCCACAAATAGTCAATTAGCCTTCCAAAATAAATTATGTAAAGCAAACACAATGGTCATTCATATTTCAGGAAAAGACCCCCAAACGTCGGCAAACATGGTTTCCAGTTGGCCCCTCTGGGACCACACCTTCTTGGTGAACTATACAATTTTCTTTAAGCCCAAACTAATATAGTTTTACACATAACAACAATACCAACCAAGGAGTCCTTATTTAGGGTATTTACTGAATTAGTATCATCATACCAATACACTCGCAAGCTAATCCAATTATGCCAAATCATAACTAGTTATTCAATTTGACTTCAAATTTACATTTATAGTCCAAAACCATAGCCCCAAGGGCATTCCCAAACTTTTTTATACTTTTACCATTTAATGAATTCAATAGTTCAATAGATAAATTAATTATGTAGAATTCTGATTCAAAATCAAATTTTCAATGTGGGTTGAGGTTGAAGTCATTACCATGCCAAAATTCATCAACTTTGTGAAACCCAAAACACCAAATTTCTCCATTATAACAATACACAAATTCAATTCAAAATCCATTATTTAAACCATGAATAACCCATTAAAATCAAGTGAAAAAGAATGCAAGTGGTAACAAGTAAAAGTCTTCAACCCTAGATAATTCAATCATTTAAAAATACCCAAATACCAAGTTAATTAATGCAATAATATCATAATTAAAATAGGGAGTGTACAACATGCCTAAAATTTGAGAGTATTTTGAGAGAATGTGGAGTTTAGAGCCCGGAGTAGTGAATTCTTGAGAAAACCTTGAGTTTCTTAATTTGGGGAATTTTGAGAAAAGAAGTGCAATGCTCAGAGTTAATAACTGATGGTTATGGAAAATAAAAGAGTGTTTTATGTCGTTTAATAGGGCAAAGGATCAAAAAGCTCTTGTCTCAATAAAAAAAAGAAGTTGGGTAAATTTTGCCTAGCAGCGTGGCACGCTTCTATCACGGTGACTAGCCAACATGCCACGATCCTATCACGGAGCTTAGGCGGCGTGACACACCACTATCGTAGACCCTTGCTGGTTTGGGGTCCCAAAATGACCCCGAACCCCTTCCAAAAATTCTGAAACTTTTTCAAATTATCCCTTAGCATCCTTTATTATAATTCAAGCCAAAAATTATCATTAAATACCGAGGAGAGTCCAAAATAAATTAGTCAAAATATGGGTCTTACAAAATTCTTTTAATAATATCATGAAAGTATAAAAAAGTTCATTTTTTTACAAAATATCCATTATTTTGAATGACAATCGAGTTTCTTTTCTATAATTATATGTTTAAATTATTTTGAATTTGACAATAAATGATATATAACTATTAGTTGCGCATATTAGTATGTATTTTGGTTAGTACGTGCTTGAGTAACCTTCAGTTTTTTTTTTCTTTTTACTTTGATTAATATATATTGTATTATGATTTTCTAATACTATTACATTTTCTAAAAGATATTGTTTGACTTCATGTATCCAATGTTGAAAGTAAGCATGCTGTCATAATAGACGTTAAGATTTTCCTAAAATATAAAATAAGAATAGGGCCTCTAAGTTTTCATTTCATGATTACTATAAAATGAGGCTTACATTATTAAAAATACATTTTAAATTTGATAGTAGCCAATAAATGAGATATATGTATATTTAATTGTGCACATTACGTGCTGATTTCGTGACATATATATGATTGTCAATCTTCTTATGCATATTATTTCTGCTTTTTAAATATCATTATAGAAAACTTAAACAATGAAGCAGGAGAAGATATCCCGAGGAAAGATGATAAAATTTCTCTTTTACCTTTCGGGCTAGCATCTTACAAGATGCAAAGTGATATATGGATAAACAACGCTGAAGCCCATAGAAAGTTTGATAATCTTCAAGGTGCTGTTGATTCTTGGCTAAAGCAGCTTAATTTTAATCATTATGATTTTAATATTTTCAGCTCAAAGTTCAATATGGATCATATTTACTTATTTTGAAGTAATTTCAAGAATGGTCTCATAATATGTTACTAATTTAATTTCTTATTACTTGAGAACCAGTTATGTGCTATATTTGGATTTTGGTTAAATGGGAAGTTATTTTGTATCCTTTATTCTTATTTTATTTTATACTTGTATTCTTCTGTTTAATTTGTTGACTTGATCTTATTTAATTTCTTGTTTAGATATGCAATTTTTTTTTAAGATATAAAGAAATAAATTTTAAAATGATGCATTTAACTATGTCATGTTAAGTTGTCAATTATTATTTTAAACGTGAGTTTATATATACAATAAAAGTTAAATAAATTCTATGAAATCTTGAAACCAATTTTTTCAGCAAGTGTTATAGTTATCAAGTGATAATTTCTTGTTATATATTAAATTGAAAAAAGAACAAAGTGAATGCTTAAAAATATTATGAGAACGAAAAGAAAATATTTTTTCTTGTATTGAATTCTTGTCAAGAAAGTGGTCAAAACGGATCTATAAGGAGAGTTCTCTTTACCCATTGACACCAATGTCCCTTTAAAAGATCAATCAAAGATATAATGCATTAATTATTATTTTTTGAAAATATACATTTTTGTTTTGAGTTCTTAGTTTAATCATCTTATTTCCCCCCAAAAAGAAAAATATAATCCATTTTCTTTCATACAAGATCGCTTCAATTATTCTTACAAAAATTTTTTTGACATCAAATTATGTTGAAGTTGTTTTTTGTGTTTATATTATTTTGAATTTGATAATTATCTGTAAACACGATGTATGATTGGTTGTCGTGCACGTTATGTGCTTGGTTGGTGACGTATATGTGTTAGTATGATGTTTTAGTACACCCTATATCATATATGTATGAATTAAGGCTTTGAAATTGATTGAAAAGCATGAATTACGAAACCCTCGTTATTATGATGAAACTATGTATTTGTGTTGTGGTTTTGATAAAATTGAAATTTATCTATGTATAAGTGTTATGGTTTTTGAAGTGTTTAAACTATGAACCCATTTTTATGATAAAGATTATGTAATTGACCATTGTTGTGGGTTTCCAAATGAATACAGAAAGATTGATGTTTCAAATGCTCTTTCATCAAATTATGGGTTGATTCCTTATATGAATTTTCAGAGAGCATTTTATGTACCTCAAATTACTATTGTTTCTCATGAAACTTGTATGAATTATTAAAGAAATGACCACCTAATAGTTATGTCTTGAAAGAAAATTATTTTGCCTAAACTTGTACGTCCCTTTTGAAAGAAAATTCTTTTATGACATTTGAATCATCTTGGAGGTTAATAATACGTTTTCGAACAAGAATGGCTATGGATATGATATAATATGATATGAATATGATATGATTTGTAAGTCTAGGTATGCTGATACCTTATTATGAAATACCCTTAACAGAATAAGAGATGAACTTTCGTATGTATGGTGTAGGACTTTAATAGGCTAAAAATGGTCTAAGAGGGCTAAATGATTATCCGAAGAAGGCACAAGTTTGGATAACTCATTACCAAAAATCGTGTTTTGTCAATGCAGGAGCGACTTTGTCTTGAAATGTGGATTATCATCGTATACTTGCTTCGCGCAGTTGAATACTAAACCAAACACTCCTATCCTTGCGGCAAAATCAGATAGGGGGCTTGACCGACGAGTTGATGGTAGATTTCATATAGCCCGTGGGATTGTAAACTTGTGGGGTGTACCACCTAGCTCAGAATACAATTTCTACGTCTTCTATTAAGGATAGAGATATGGAAAAACTTTGTATCTGCATCTCCATTATTGATCCAATCAACTCATGATTTTAATTTCTCAAACTCATATTCCAGTTTAGAAAATAGTTGAATTGATGAGTCATGCACCCAGTGTTCCACATCTCCTTGCTAAAGAAATGCATTGGTGAACCAGCAGTCATAGTTCCCTTAGAGGGCATACATATTCAGAATGATCTCTCTTTTGACGAGGTTCCAGTCCAAATCCTCGATCATCAAATTCGTAGAATGAGGAGCAAGGAAGTTTCCTTGGCCAAAGTTCTTTGGTGGAATCAGTTCGTTGAGGTAGCTACTTGGGAAGTAGAAGCAGATATGCGGACCAAGTATCCTCACCTCTTCTCTGCAAACTTAGAATCAACTTAAGGTAACACTCTTTCATAGATTTTCTCAGTTCTATGTGCAGTTACAGTTATAAAGTAGGTATTCTTTACCGTTGCATATCATCTTCATAACAGTCATGCATTCATGGATCAGTTCAACCATGTACTCATGCATCAAATATGCATGTTCAATATGAAAACTAAGCTTAATAGTAGCTTCAATCATGTATTTCATGCATCAGATATGCATGTTCAATGTGTAAACTCAGTCTATTAGTGATTTTCTCAGCTTAATCAGTCTCATTCAATGACGAATGTTCCCAAATGGGAGATATTGTAATACCCCGTATTTCCCAAGCTTAATTTAACTCTCAGAATATGAGTAATCCTATATAAAAATTTTAAAATAATTAGTAATTTTCAGTTTAGAGATTTTCAATGTGTAGAAAATTCATCCAACTTTCCAACGATATAAAATTCGCCCAAATCCGATACCCGGGAGAAGAGTTATAGGTATTTTTGTAAAATAGTGTGCCAATTTGGCAATCAACACGTCACAGAGGCAGTCTAAATGGAAATTGTCATTTTCTAGTGATCCATCGTTATTCGACCACGTCGCGCCACCAACCATTTTCCTAATTATCACTTTCTAATGTGACTCCACGATCATGGCGCATCGCCCCAAGGGGTAAATTCGCATACAGTGAAGCTCCGTAATTGTACTGCATCACGCCAAGATCTCAGTTCTCAATTGTCAATTTTCAGTGACATAGAGCGATAGCGTCGCGTCGCGCTAGGACCCAAAATTAGGTTTTTCAGTGATGAATTTTACATACTTCTCAGGGGTAATTTGGTATTTTTCCGCAGCCCTAATCGATCCTAAACACAAATTTTAACCCTAAAGGAGCACTAATTGCTTATTATTTTATTATTTACTCAAGAAACAAAACATTCTCTCTCAAAGGACAAAACCCTAGTTTCAAGAAATCAAGAAAAAGCTAAAGAATTCTTCCAAGAACCTTCAAGAACTTTTCTTCTCAGGTATGTTAGGTGTTCATTTATGGGTTTGTTTCACTCATAGAGTCCAAAACCCCCTTTTTAAACTTACAGTATCTTAGATTTATGAATTCTATGTTTGAAATTGAATTGTATTCATGTTCATGATATTAATTGAGTTTCAATCCACGATTAGTTGTATATTCCATGAAAATGAAATAGCATGTATATTGAATTGTGTAATGCCCATGTTATAATCCTTGAATTAACAAGTTTGGGTGTTGTAGTTACAATGATTATATGTTGTCCATGATTATATGCCTTAAGTTGTGCTCCCCAAGTGTTTGATAGAATGCCCATATGAATTAAATGGTGAAATCATGACATGTTAATACATGTACAAGCTTATACCCTACAAGTATTTGATAAAATGTATCAATGAGCAAATTATGAACAAGTGGACATTGTTATGCTTTTCAAGATCATGCTACACTTTACTTTTTGTGCTATCAAGTTCTAAGGGTATATAATCCCCGATAATCTAACTATTTATGTAGAGATACAGTAGTTACTAAATTGTCTCAGTAAAGTTATGATTATTAGTACTCAGTCAGTTACAGAACTCAGTGAACTCAATCAAGTTCAGTTAGTTAACACGATCAGTAATAGTTCAGTCAAATCCAATACAGTTTAGTATCAGTCCACGGTCTATTTAGTTGGGAGTAGAATTCAGCACCGAGTAAACTCAAGGCTAGGGGCTCACCTTCCAGTAGAGGGTGTGATCCTTAGAAGCAGTCCTTATATTCTAGAACTACGTAGCCAGCATAGGTTGAGACATTAACTTGCCAGTTGAGGGTTGATGTGGTGCTTTAACCTGCCAGTTGAGGGTTTCACCGTTCTTATTAGAGTACCTGCCAGATGAGGGTAACTCTTCAGCTTTTATTTACCTGTGGCACAGTACTGACACCCTTCTAACTGGGGTTACTGGTTGGACCCCAGTTATCTTATTTGGGGAATGTCGGTTAGATGATTACTTCCCACAGTGTCAGTTTTAGTCTTAGTATAGAACTCAGTTCAGTTTTATAAAATTCGGGACTGTCAGATACAGTTACTCAGTATCATTAATTCAGTTATCAGTAAATCTCAGATTATCAGTTACTCAGTATTAGAACTCAGTACTCAGCTTTAGTAAAAGCTTAGATATAGTATACATACATGTATATGCACAATATTGCAAACTCAGTATTTACAACAATTTATTTATATATGTACTCTCATATTCAGTTACTCTATATCATTCAGTCAGTTATTGTTTATGTATATGAGCCCTTGTATTCAGCCTTACCTCATCTAGCATACCAGTATATTCCACGTACTGATGAATACTCTTTCATTGCACTATGATGTCCCATATCACAAGTTCGGATGCTCAGGTTACTGACTGCACTTAGACAAATTTAACCAAAAGTCACAAATTCAGTAGTGAGTCCTCATCTATCAAGGATGTGCATTTATTTCAGTATTTTCAGTAACTTCAGTAGTCAGAGTTAGTTGGGGGATTGTCCCATCAACTCCACTTTCAGATAGTTCAGTTAGAGGCTTTTCAGACTAAACTTTTAGATAGTATTCAGTTTGCAGATTATTATTCTAGTTGATATTTTTTTTAGTATTTCAGATTTTTAACCTTATGGAATTTCAGCCTATTTTCTGCATTATACAGTATTATCATTCAGTGCTTACAACAAATATAAGTCATGGGTCAGCTTGTGGTCCCTTGGGATCGTAAGTACCGTGTAGCATCCGAGGTGCAAACTTGGGGTGTTACATGAATTTAGCTTACGATTGCATGTTAAAGGAGTCCAAGACTTAGAAATTACACTAAGTGTTGGGTCTTAGTCATTTCCAAGATCCCTAAAATTCAATGATTTTATTTTTGACCTTCCTGACCCCAGACCATTGATTTTTAAGTTGATTCATGATCGGGGTAGTTAAAAGCACATCACACATGAGTTTAAAAATTTTTAGATGAGCGTAGGGGCGTGTTTGGAGAAGCAAACCAGTGAGGCAACTGGTATAGCCCCATAGTGTGGGGCTTAGACAGCTGAATTAGAGCCCACCGCTCTGGAGCCCGTAGCGCAAGTGTAACGCCCTAAGTCTGTACCCTAGATGCCACACGATGCTTACGACTCTAAAGGATCACAAGCTAACTCATGACTGATACCTGCTGTGAGCACTGAATAATAAATACTAAAATAATATGAAAAATAGGCTGAAATACCATAAGGTTCATAATCTAAATACTGATAAATAACAACTAATAACATCATTTGAAAAACTATATACTGTCTGAACTACTCTAGTCTAAGAATCCTCTAACTGATCTGTTTGAATGGGGAGTTGATGAGATAAGCCCCAAACTAACTCCGACTACTGAAATACTGAAACTACTAAAATAAATGCACATCCTCGATAGATGAGGATTCAATACTAAATCTGCTGCTGCTAACTGAATCTATCTATGCACGGTCAAGAATCTGAGCATCTGAACCTATGATATGAGACATCATAGCACAAAGAAAGGGTATGTGTCAGTATGTAAAATTTACTGATATGTTAGATGAGGTAAGGCTGAATGCAAGGGTTCATATACATAAACAATAACTAACTGAATAATATAGAGTAACTGAATATGAGAGTACATGGATAACTGAACTGCTGTAAATATTGAGTATGCAATACTATGCATATACGTGTATGTATATTGTATCTGAGCTTTTACTGAAGCTGAGTACTGATTTCTGATACTGAGTAACTGATATTTTAAGATTTATTGATAACTGAATTACTAATATCTGAGTGAATGTATCTAACAGTCCCAATTCTGTAGAACTGAACTGAGTTCTATACTGAGAATGTGGGAGGTAATCATCTAACCAACATACCCCAAAAAAGATAATTGGGGTCTAACTTGTAACTCTAGTTAGAAGGGTGTCAGACTGTGCCACGGGTAAAGACAAGCTGAAGAGTCACCTTTATTTGGCAGATGCCCTAAACGAGAATGGTGCTACCCTCAACTGGCAAGTAGAAACACCTCATCATCCCTCAACTGGCAAGTTGATGTCTCATGGCATAAAACGTAAAGCATGGAATAATCTTAAAAATCACAACAATGTCCACTTGTTCATAATTCATTCGTAGAGACATTTTATTAAATACTTGTAGGGCATAAGCTTGTACATGATTGAGACTACATAAAGACATCTCATGATTCCACTATTTACTTTACATAGGCATTTTAGTAAATACTTTGGGAGCATGGATTATTTCACATGATAATGATCCACACATAAACATCATGAATACAATACTCAATTGCAACTTCAAGGGTTTAGTATGAAATTCATATAACTCATCACATAGACTATTTTAATTTCATGAAAACTTATAATTAATCATGAATTAAAACCCTATTACTATCATGAACATGAATACAATCAATTTCAAGAATGACATTCATAAATCTGAGATCTTGTAAGTTTAAAAAGGGTTCTTGGAACTCATGGGTGAAAGAAACCCATGAATGAATACCTAACATACCTGAGAAGATTGATTCTTAAAGGTTCTTGGTGAAATTCTTGAGATTGTTTCTTGATTTCTTAAAGCTAGGGTTTTGTCCTTTTGAGAGAGAATGGTTTATTCTTAAGAGAAAGTGAGGAAACAATGATATATTAGGTTATTTAGGGCACTAATTTCGTATTTAAGGCTGATCTAGGTTATGGAAAAAGACCCAATTACCCATGAAAAGTTTTAAATCTTCGTCACTGAAAATCCCAAAATTTTCCTTTATCGCAACACAGTGGCATCATGGTGAGCCACTGGGTTATGAATGAAACTGCTGAAAAAGGATGAGTGCAAAAATGCACTTTGGTGCGATGCGCCATTATCGCAGAGACTCACTGAAATTGACAATTCAAAAAAATGCATTAGCGCGACACGATGGTATCATGTTGCCTCACTGGAAAATGCCAAACGGGAACTGTAACAATGGAGCAATTCGGTGAAATCACGATGGCATACTAGAAATTGACAATTGCCCTTTGGCCTGGCTCCATGACGCACTGATGCCTACTTTGGCAAACTGTTTTATAAAAATTATTATAACTCTTCACCCGAGTATCGGATTTGGGAAAATTTTATATCGTTGGAAAGCTGATTGAATTTTCCAACGCAATGGTAAGATCTAAACTAAAAATTCTGAGTATTTAGAAAAATTTATATAAGATTACGCATGCACTGAGAGTTACATTAATCTAGGAAAATACGAGGTATTACAACAAGGCTTAGCCCACCACTCTGGAACCCGCGACACCCCTACCTATTGTGTCCAGCTTTTGTTCCTAGTTATTTAAGGGTATTTGGGTCAATTCCCCTCACCCAAAATCATCCATAACATAAAATTTAGGTCTCCAAGGAGGATTATTTTCCCCTTTATTCATAAAATCTCTCAAGAAAATCATCTTCCAACTCAAGAACAAACCCTAACCAATTCTAAAGGAGTCAAGGAATTCAAGCTTTACACCTCAAGAAATTCCCAAGAATCTTCACAAATTCATCTAGTGAGGTATGTGTGATGTTCATAACTGATGTTTCAGACTTATGATTGATTCCGTATCTCAGTATTTGGATTTATGTTTCCTTCTCAGTTTATCTTCCACATAGGTATTATGTTCATATTTATTTAGTGCTCAAAGTAGGTAGAAGCTTATGGGTTAAATTATTGTCACTTGTGATTGTAAGAACCATTGTTGAGAGTAGGGGTAGGCTCGGGTTATGACATCTCTCTTGGAAAAACCCAATAAAGTGCTAACTTCAGTCGGATCTGGTAGCTTACCATCCCACCCAAGATCAAGAACTTTCTTTGGTTTCTTAACCATGAAAGAACACAGTCTCTACATACCTCAATCACATAAATGTTATTGATTCATCAGTATGTATATTTTGTAATTCCTCACAGAAGGTGCTCACTGTTTTATGTTTTCCCTCAAAGTAAGTCCCCTTTGGGAGCAACTCAGAATCAAAAGTGAGGCATACTTTTTAGCATATCCTTCTCTAAAACCTTTGAATTAGTTGTATAGATTTGTTAGGATTTATCCTACCACACTTTTTAGCATATCCTTGTATATATTTTGTGATTCCTCACAGAAGGTGCTCACTGTTTTATGTTTTCCCTCAAAGTAAGTCCCCTTTGGGAGCAACTCGAAATCAAAAGTGAGGCACACTTTTTAGCATATCATTCTCTAAAACCTTTGAATCAGTTGTATAGATTTGTTAGGATTTATCCTACCACCCTTACTAGCACCATCACGCTTATCCCCTTTAAGGTTTTCCTTTTGTCTTGTCTTTGATCTCTCTTGGTCGTGCGAAATAAGTTTATTTTTTATAGAACTTATTTTATGCCTTATTTGAATTCCATATCTCACCTTGTAAGTGAGTTTAGGTTTTTGGCTGGACCTACAAAGAATTAAAGATCTACCATACCAGTGTACATTAAGAGGAAAACTCCTAAAGTAACTAATATTATGTTAAACACCGACTGTTCAAGTCAAGCCCACTCATCTGACCACTATGCTTGGGGGAGAGGGAGGATTTTTTAGGAATAATTCTAGAGATTGGCTCGTGGTGTTTCAGGGATTATGTATCTCTTCGGACATTTTAGAGGGCGAAGATCATGCCTTCATGTTAGGTCTCTAATTGGCGTATCGACATAATCTTTTTTCTCTTCAAATTAGCACAGACTCACAATAACTAGTCCATTTTCTAATTACTAAAATAGACTGTAACTCAAATGTTATATCTGATTGTAGGTGCCTCCTCCATGCTCTGGGTGATCCTAAGATGTACCATGTTTACTGTAATGACCCTTCATGTCATTTTCCATATTTATGCTTATGTACACCGTTGAGTTTCTACATATCTTCCACAAGTTATTTATAACTTGCTGGGATTGATGATTAGGTCACCGGGCAGTTCTTTTGACTTTTAGAACCAATCCTCTATTTAGAAGTCTTCGTAGGTTCCAAATAGCCACCAAATGAAAACTTCAGTGAAACAAACTCGAATTGGAAATCCTACTTCTCCATCACATCCAGTATGTCGATTTTAGGCTAGGAAGACCCTTGGTTCAAGTCCCCGGCTTCCGAACATATTTTGGGCTATTGAGCAGATTTTATTTAAAATAATACTATATGTGTGGGCTCCACTTTTTTCCTAAACAATCTTGGATGAAATTTTTGATGATTCCAATGGATTTGAAATGTGGTTTACACTCAAATTTCACTATTGGATCATATTATTTGGGTTCCGATGGTTAAAAATATATTTTTGACTTTTCTGTCATGGGGATGCCGCATCTGTTCGCCGAGGGATCTACAAATAGACCCTGGGGCCGCGAATTTGGGTAATTTCTCTTCATCTTTGAGAGTCTAAAACCCTAGCTGGGTATGATAAATCAAAATTGAGTCTTGTGGGTGTATAGAGAGCTTGGTAAAAATCTTTTATCATGATAATTATCTCGATTAAGGTAAGATTTCATTACTTTATTGGTGAATTTCTTAATTCTTGATCCAAAACCCCAATTTAGCATAGGGCTTGATTTAGCCCCAAATTTGGTTTGTTTACACCCATTAATTAAGGTTTATGATTCCTTGGTGATGTATGAGCATTGAGATGACCTCGGAAATGCGATTTCCGTACGTAGGATCCACTTGGAGTTTTTGGTGTCGTTTTTGGACTCGAATCACAAAAGTGCAGTATGGGTATCATTAGAATCGTATTGATGAGTAGATTATATTTTTGATATCATGATGACATTTTGGGGATTGTGAAGTGAATATGAGCATGTGGTGTTTGAAGTGTGATTTTGCGATTTGGCCTTGAGGTAGGCTCCTGTCCACTTTTCTTCATAGATGATGTTTGATATGTATTGCATGTGGATATGGATGCTAGGATTAATTATGAGTAAGATACCTTTTCCTTGAATATTGATTTATTGTGAAATTAGATGAGGGTCTTGGACCTGTAATATAGTATGTTTATAACTTTCTAGAATCCTATTGCCTTCTCCCTAGTTTAGATTGAATTGTAGCATAGATTTGATACATTGCTAGATTATGGATGTGGTTTTAGTGTTGGAAGCATAATTAGTATATTTTATCTTATTGGTCTAGTGTGGTATTCTTGGAATCATAATTTAGGTAGAATTGACTTAAGTGCCCTTATTTATAGTTAAAGTTCCTATCTCAGGCTTGTATCTGGATTACTTGATACCTAGAAGTTGAACTAGATACCTTAACCTAGTTTGGGGCATAGAGTACCTAACTAAGGAAATTGAGGTTTAGAAGTGGGATTATTCGGCCCACTTAGGCCATGACTTGTGTTTGCCCTTTGTAAGACCCCGCAAAATCCTAAGCTCAACTCAGTCTTTTAAACTTGCTAAGTGGTCCCAGACTTAGAAAATTCTAGCTAAGTATTCAAACTTAGTACTATTTTGGCCTTCGTAAGTTGGAAACTCTATTTTACGACTCTTACGACCTTAAAGTATCAATCGTTAGATTGATTCATGATCAGGAATGTCAGTAGGTGTTTTTGGATAAATTTTGGATTTTTCGATCCTCATTTAGACAATGTTTGGGTAACCAAAACACTGAGTCGACGCGATCTCGACGCATTGTGTCGTCCCTTGCGCCAACAGATAGTTTTTTCCCTCAGCTCAGTGCAAATTCCAGTGAACTGATGTGGACTTGATGTGGTTAATTAGCCATTGCATTGATGCCAATGATGCGACGTGTTAGTCTGTACGTCGACAGTTTGCTTTTCAGTCTTTAAAAATCCGTGTCCATAGGGGTATTTAGATCTTTTCCCCCACCCCTATTCAGCTCTAAAACATGAGATTCGACCCTCATTAAGCAACATGCACTCACTTTCTCTCCAATTTCTCAAGAAAAAGAACCCCAGGTGATTTAATTTGAAAGCCAAGGCTCAAGATTTCACCATTGTTCTTCAAGAATTAAACAACAAAGGTATGCCAAATGTTTATCCAAGGGTGCCTTCCACCCTTGGAGTCCAAGAAACTCTTTTAAACTTTAAGTAAATTTATTTCAAGATTTGGATTAAAGTGTATTCATGATTATAATGTTGACTGGGTTTCTATTCCATGATTAAGTGCAATATTTATGTATAAACAATTATTATGTATGCAGTACCATGTGAATTCTTGGTAAAGCCTTGGAATTGTGATGCTCATGTGTTGATTAGTACTAGGTGCATGTACAATGCCTTCCAAGTGTTTTACATATTCATGCATGTACTTTTTCTTGTTATACTCATGTTAGTCAGTCAGTATTGTTCATGCATATGAACCCATGTATCTTAACCTACCTCACTTAGCATTCTAGTACATTCAAAGTACTAACGCATACCTTTCTTTTGTGATATGATATCTTATATCATAGGTCCAGACACACGTTCTCCCAATTATACTTGGCAGCCCGATCTATCAGCATCAGACTTAGTGGTGAGTCTTTATAGTTTGAGGAAAGACTTATTATTTCAGTATTTTAGTACTTATTTTATTTTAGTTGTTGTAGTTAGTTGGGGAATAGTCAACCATAACATGGGTTGTGTATTTTTACATAAAAAAAGGCACCCATGGGCTATATGGGCCTATCCCATCAGCTCCTTGATCAGACAGCAGAGGCTTTTCAGATTAAAGTATTTCAGACAGATATATCAATATTCAATTTTTAGTATTTACTTTCAGTTTGAACCTTATGGCAAGTTTCTCCCTAATTTCTGTATAATTATAGAATTAGTATTCAGTTATTGCAGGAGGTACCAGTCATGGGTTAGCTTATGATCCCTCAAGATTATGAGCACCATGTAGCATCCGGGGTACAGACTCGGGGCATTAAAAACTTGGTATCAGAGCCTAAGGTTCAATAGAGTCCTAGGAAGTCTTAAAGCCGTATCTAGTAGAGTCTTATGCAAGGGTGTGTAACATGCCACACTTATGGAAAGGAGGCTACGAGATGTTTTTGAAAAAGTTTCCCTTCATTTAGTATTCATGTCGTGCGAGTGAGCATGAGCTTCAGTTAAAATCTCTGTCTAATCCAAGTTTCTCTTTCATTTATAGAATATGCCTCTAAAGAGGACTAAGGAAAGAGAAACAAGAGATCAGCCAGAACCTCAGCCCGTCTAGCTAGATTCTCTGGAAGAATATGTCTCCTATGCTGAATTCAGAGCAGGTTTCATCACTGTAGCTCATTTTATGGTAGCCCAGAATGAATATCCAGCTCCTGTTCCTACCAACCTAGTATCCAATACTGTTGCAGCCAGAATTTGTGATTTCACCCGTATGAACCCTCCATCTTTTAGTGGGTCTAAGTCAGATGAGGACCCTCATGACTTTCTTGATCAGGTTCATAAAATTATAGATATAATGGGAGTAACTTCTAGTGAGAGTTCTAAGTTAGATGCCTATCGGCTACAAGATGTATCTCATACGTGGTTTAAGCAGTGAAAGGTAGACAGGGGCACAAACGCAGTACCCATAGAATAGGAAGAGTTTGCTAGTACTTTTCTAGAAAGATTCTTTCCCTTAGAGATGAGAAAATCCAAGGTGTTAGAGTTCATCAATCTAAGGAAAGGCAGTATGAGTGTGAAAGATTATTCACTTAAGTTTATTTAGTTAGCCAGGTATGCTCCCCATGTAGTAGCAGACAATAGGTTCAGAATGAGCAAGTTCGTGTTTGGGGTGTCAGATAGTATGGTTAAGGAGTGTAGAACAAAGATGCTAATTAAGGAGATGGACATATACAGGCTTATGGTCCGTGCACAACATATTGAGGAGCAGAAGATTAAGAAGAAGGAGAGAGAGAACAAGCAAGCTAGAACATGTAGTTTTAATTTTAATCAGCCTATGTTAGAGGGCGGTAACCGTTCCCAGTTTAATCCAAAATCTTTAGTTCTAGGTTCATCCTCAACTAGTGCACCAATATCAAGGTTCAAGAATAACAATCATGATGGGGCGCCAGGCTTCAAAACTCAGGTAGTGTGATCAGTGGTCATACCCATCCTCTTTGCGAAGAATATGGTAGACATCACCTAGGTATGTGTAGAGATGGCAGTGATATATGTTTTGGATATGACAAGCCAGGCCATAGGATGTGGGATTGTAAATTAGTGGATCAGAGGGGAAAATATTTGCGCTAGGAGGGTCAGTCAAACCATCCTTCAGTTAGTTCAGTCGCCCGAATCAGCAGAGTGCCACTTCTAGTGCCTCCACTGGGCAACACCCAAATAGGCTCTATGTACTTCAGTCCAAACAAGATCAGGAAGGTTCTCCTGATGTGGTCACTGGTATGTTATAGATCTTCCATTTACTTGATTTATCTTATTAGATTCAGGAGCTTCTCTATCTTTTATAGCTCCTTACATAACAGTCGATTTCAAAGTCAGACCAGAAACCTTAACAGAACCTTTCTCAGTCTCCATTCCAGTGGGTCAGTCTATCATAGCCTGGCGGGTACACAGGAACTTTTCGGTTATGATATCTCAGAAAGTCAGGCCTTCAGATTTTAGTAGTAATGTTAGCATGTGTAGAAAGACAGTGGGAGAGATTGATGCTCAACCCATCCTTACCTCAGTGCAAAGTTTTTTACTTCAGCTATCACGATAATTACCCATGCCTTACGTGTCAAGTTTATGATCATAGCTCATATTCGTTCTCATTAACGAAAATCATGTATGCTTACAGTTCTTAGTATGAGCAGTCCCAATTTACTCAGTGTTACAAATCATGTTCCCTAAATATAGAAACTCCAAACTCAGGTCATGCAACTCATGACTTATGTACTCATGACATGCTTTACAGTATGCTCAGTTCTCATAACTTATGCTACACTCCTAATGATTAGCTAAATTCAAATTTTGTCATGTAATTCCTCAATTTAGATCTCTTGATAAAATCTAGGATATTGAAGTCCTATTCCTCAGGCCTAGTTAAGTGTCAAGTTCTGCATAGTGTTCATGATATGAAAAGATTATTGCATACTAGTTTTACATGAGGTTGTAGTTATGAAGATAGACTTGAATGTCATGCTGATGTGTACGTGGATAAATGAACTATAGAGATTTGAGTGGGCTTGAACATAGTGGGAGAATCAAGTCCAGATCAAACATCAGTAGGTAGAGTTCTCAGAACCCAGTATTCAGTCCAGTACAGTCTCAGTTACTGTCTTAGTTATAGTATCTCAGTGACAGTCCCAGTCAGTGACCCGATTAGTAACTTAGTTTAGTTTTAGATTTGCTTGAACATAGCGTACAATTATTAGTTATTCAGTTATCAGTATTTTAGTACCTCAGTTTACAGACTATTTTAGAATTATGTTATGTGCTTGGTCTAGTATTCTCAAATAATACAGTTTTTATGAATTCATGCTTAGTTAGCTCATGTTACCCAGTCAGTCCTAACCTTGTATGCATGATAATCTACAGTTCCAGTCTAGTTATTCAGACTAAGTATAGTTCAACATTACATGACCAGTATTTAACTATCAGCCATTCAGATAATCAGATAAGTTAGTATGTTTATGCACTCTTGCTCAGCATAAGTTAGTCCGCAAAACCAATAATTAAGATCAGCAGTTAGGCGGACAATGTCGTATGGTTGGGTTTTCTATCCTTCCATATAGTCACACTATCTAAAGTCTAATGAATATAACTATTCCAAGATCAATCCACCATGTGGTTGCGATTTTGGCTCAGTTCAGGTGTCATGCCTCGGTTTCAGATCCCCAATATACAGTCATGATTCAGTTCGTAGTGCCCTATGCATCGTCTAAATTTTTCCTCAGTATCTCAAGCAAGTCAGCATGTTTTAGGGGACATAATATCCCAAGGGAGAGATGCTCTATAATTCCCCCGAGCTTTCATGACCTAAACCTTCCATCTTTTCTTCATGTAACAAATCCAATTTGGAGTAGTGGGTACTCATAGGTGGACCCTAAAGTTCCAATCTCAGCTATAAGCCATGTATTCGAGGGCTCAGTTCAGTTCATGATATTCAGTTCATGTATCCCATTTCAGTCTCAGTTATGTTCTGATGTTCTCATTTATACATGTTTAGTAAATGATATCAGGTTCATCAGAATTCTCAGCTTAAGGTAATAGTCTTCCTGAGATTGGCTTTGTCCATGTTCAGTTACAGTTATAAACTTGGTATCAATTACTGTTGTATATTCAGTTATGCATTCACAAATCAGTTCAGTCATGTACTCATGCATCAGACATGCATGTCCAGTATATAAGCCCAACTTATCAGTAATCCAGGTCAGGCATTCATGAATCATGTTCAGCTATGTACTCATGCATCAGATATGAATGTTTAGTATGATAATTCTGTAAATCACTAATTTCAGTCATTAAATCATGCCTCAGTTGTGCATATTCATTGTTTAAGTACAGTCTATCAGTATTCTCAGTTTAATTAGTCTCATTAGAGGACGAATGTTCCCAAGGGACAGATATTGTAAGATCCCATAAAATCCTAAGCTTAAATCAATCTTTTAAGCTTGCTAGGGGGTCCCAGACTTAGAAAATTCTAGCTAAGTATTCACACTTAGTACTATTTTGGCCTTCGTAAGTTGGAAACTCTATTTCACGACTCTTATGGCCTTAAAGTATTGATCCTTAGATTGATTCTTGATCAGGAATGTCAGTAGGTATTTTTGGATAAGTTTTGGATTTTTTGGTCCTCATTTAGACCATGTTCAAGTGACCAAAACAGCGAGTCGGTGCAATCTCGATGCGTCGCGTAGTTCCTCGCATTGATAGATAGTGTTTTTCCCTCAGCTCAGTGCAAATTCCAGTGAACTGACACAGATTTGATGTGATGCTTTAGCCATCACATTGATTCTAACAATGCGGTGTGTCGGTCTGTGAGTTGACAGTTTGGTTTTCTGTTTTTAAAAATCCGCATCCATAGGGGTATTTGGGTATTTTCCCCATCCTATTCATTCCTAAAACACGAGATTTAGCCCTCAGTAAGCAATATACACTCACTTTATCTCAAATTTCTCTAGAATAAGAACCCTAGGTGATTTAATTTCTAATCCAAGGCTCAAGATTTCACCATTGTTCTTCAAGAATTAAACAACCAAGGTATGTCAAGTGTTCATCTAAGGGTCCCTTCCACCCTTGGAGTCCAAGAAACTCTTTTAAACTTTAAGTAAGTTGATTTCATGTTTTCAATGATTTGGATTCAAGTGTACTCATGATTATAATGTTGATTGGGTTTCTGTTCCATGATTAAGTTTAGGATTTGTGTAAAAACTATTATTATGTATGTAGTACCATGTGAATTCATGTTAAAGCCTAGGAATTGTGATTCTCATGTGTTGATTAGTACTAGGTGCATATAGAATGCCTTCCAAGTGTTTGATGAGTCGTTCGTGTGAATTAAATTGTGAGATTGTATCATGTTAGCATGTATACTAGTTCATACCATTCAAATTTTTGATCAAATGCCTCTATAGATGCATTATGAACAAGTGTGCATTTTTATGCTATGCAAGGTCATGTGATGCTTTACTTTTCATGCTATCGAGTCCTGAGGGTATTTAATACTCGATAATTTAGCTGTTTACCTAGAGCCAGTGTCAGTTATAGAATAATCTCAGTCATGTAATGATCAATAGTACTCTCAATCATTCACATAATTCATAAAAAACTTAGTAGAATCTGTATTAGTCAAGTCCAGTTTAGTATTCAGTTTAGACCTCAGTAAATTTAGTCAGTTAATAGAATTCAATAGTATTTCATCAGTCAACGGAAATTAGTAACCTCAGCCTAGTTCATTCAGACAACACGATCAGTAACAGTTCTGTCAAGCCTAGAACAGTTTAGAAATCAGTTTGGTGTCTTTCAGTTGGGAGTAGGATTCAGCACCGAGCGAGCCTAGGGATGAGGGCTCACCCGTTAGTTAGGAATAGGTCCCTAAAAGCAATACCTAAGTTCCAAAACTACATAGCCAGTGTAGGTTATGAGATGTCACCCGTTAGATAGGACTGTCATACTCCAGGATCACCAGCTAGCTTAGGACTAATCTCAGAGGTCATCCGTTAGTTAGGACTGAATCCACAATAGTTTTTAGTACCCGTGGCATGGTATTATTACCCTTCCAATTGGGGTTACAGGCTGGACCCCAATCTATTCAGAAAGGGATATGTCGGTTAGATAATTACCTCCTACAGTCTCAGTTTTAGATTTAGTCTCTGTATAGAACTTAGTTCAGTTCTACAGATTTAGGACTGTCAGATACAGTCACTCAGCTTAGTATAGAACCCAGACTAGTTCTTTCGAATCAGTACTGTCAGATATAGTCACTCAGTAATCAGATACACAGTATTAGTAAATACAAATATCAGTAAAATTAGTAATTCAGAACTCAGTATCCAGTGTTATCACGATCTTATTTTACAGTTTACATATTAATACATGTACTCTCATTCAGTTATACTCATGTCAGTCAGTTAGTATTGTTCATGCATATGAACCCATACATCTCAGCCTACCTCACTTAGCATACTAGTACATTCAAAGTACTGACGCATACCTTTCTTTTATGCTATGATGTCTTACATCATAGGTTCAGATGCAAGGGCTTCCTATCATAATTAATAGCTTGATCTATCAGTTGCAGACTTAGTGGTAAGTCCTCATAGTTTGAGTATAGACTTATTTTTTTTCAGTATTTCAGTACTCAGTTTATTTCAGTAGTCAGAGTTAGTTGGGGACTTGTCCCATCAACTCTTTAATCAGACAGTAGAGGCTTTTCAGACTAGAGTATTTTAAACAGATGTATCAATAATCAGTATTTACTTTCAGTTTGAACCTTATGGAAAGTTTTGCCTAATTTCCACATAATTACAGAATTATTATTCAGTTATTGTAGAAGGTACCAGTCATGGTTTAGCTTGTGATCCCTCAGAATTATGAGCACTATGTAGCGTTCGAGGTACAAACTCAAGGCCTTACTCCCTTGTGGGCTTAGTTGCGGATAGTAGGCCTAGTTGACACTAATGAGTCTTATTTATATGATTTACTTGGTGAATTGGTATGTTGTAATTATTGTCACTGGATTATTATTAATGGACTATAGATATGTTAATTTCCCTTAGATGTTATATTGGGCCTTTAGAGATGTTCTTGTCACACTCTTTTTTCGCCCGAAGAGGTCGAAAGGTTTTTTCAATTAAAGTGACAGTTTTGAATAGGGAATTTATTTACAGAGCTGTCACTTGGAATTGAGTTATGGTGTTCCAAGTCACCTTTTTGAATCCCAATTCAAAAGGAAATAACTCTTTGATGGTCTGCGAAAACAGAAGACCGGGTAAGAAATTCTATTGACCAAGGAGAAGGTGTGAGGCACCCCTCGAGTCTCGTGGTTCTAGCATGGTCACTTTCATTGACTTATCCTGACTTAAATTATTTTGATAATTATGTCGGGGCATAGATTCAATCATTTTTTAAACGTCTGATATCTTTTACACGTTTTGTATTAAGCCGATGAAAGTTAATTTTAGAATTTTTTCCCTAAGTGCAGCATTGCATCCTTGGATTATTTTTAAATATCTCAGAAAGATGCGTATGCCACATTATTAATTGAGATAAAAATTTTAAACTTGTCTAAATTTGCCTAACATTAAAGGCCTGCCTATTTGAAATATTACTTATCTTTAAGAAAGAAAGAAAAATAAATAAGTAAATAAATAAACATAAAAATAAAAAGATTTAAGTGATTAGATAATTTAAAAATAATAATTATCTAAATATATTTATAATAAATTAAAATAATAATAACAATGACCAAAACTAATTATATTATTTCTAATTTTTTTATATAATCTCAATTTTACTATCTTTAAAATTAAATAAAGCTCTAAACATATATCATCAAATTAATTAAATACGAAAAACTTCAATTCTGGCCTACCCATTTATTTATATTTTAAAAGAAAAAAAAGTTACGAAATAAAGGATGACCTTTGTATAATTTCAAACACAAATCTAGTCCATTTGTTTTCTATTAATTTAATACTCAATAGTAATAGATAAACATATTATACTATGCTATATTAGACAACCTAGAATTTCACACTTAAATTAAGAAAACAAACAAAAGATGGAAAGACAACTACTGACAATAAATTAAAGAAGGATTATTTTACTTATTTCCATTTAAATATTATTAAAGTCTCTATATAATGAAACTTTAAAGAAAATTTTTTATAAAGTTTTAGGAGATAATAAAAACAAAAGTCCAGAGTATTCTTCTATATGCTTTGGTTACTAGAGACTGTGATCGAAGAAAAATCCGATGGAGTATCGCCGGAGATGATGGTTAGCGGCGTGGGATGGAACCGTCGTTTTTTTTTTGGGTGAGTTTTCCGATAAGATCCATCGTCAGAATGGTAACAGCAGATGTGATGGGATATTTGGTCACTGTTTTCTGTAAAATTTTCAGTGAAAGATATTTCTTCTTCGATTTTAAAACTTTTCTATTTTTGTGAAATCAAAACCTCAGTTTTTAAATTTTTTTTTACATGATTTACACATTCTAATTTTTCACGTTTATTTTTTGCTTCCTTTCGATCACTGTGTATGCGTGTGGCAGTGTGCCAAAATTTAACTTTTACTGTAAAACATAAAAACTTAATATTTAACATAGAAAAACAAACATATTCACAATATAAATACATACACATAAAAATTACTTAAACAATTTCATTCATGCTTTTCATAATAAAATTTATGATACAAAATGGTTCAGATTCAAAGAAAAACCTGTTATTGATTCAAACGAAGTAATAAAGCACAAAACAACTATCATAGAAAAAACTCAAAAACGGATTCAACTCTATGCTATGGTTTTATCTTTTTTTTTTCCTGATCTTTTCCTTTGTTCTCTCTATTTTTTTCCTGTTTCAGTGTCTGACTGATAATGTCTGATAAACAGTGTACAGTGCAAATATACGTAGATTTTTTTTCTAGTTTTTGCTCTGTCTAATTTTTTGATATCTGATGTTGTACTGTAGTTGTACATTTGTTTCTTGGGGTTGGGGAGTCCTTAAATAGAAGGATTTTGGGGGGAGTAGTTTAGGATTTAAATTTTGAATTTTTTTTTATATATAGGATAATGATTTCATTTTTTTAATAAATAAATAAATTATATAAAAATAAATAATACTAATATTAATAAAAAATATTAAATAATTAATTTTTATACTTAAGAAAAATATAAATAAAAATATAACTAACTGAAAAGAAAATATAATTAAGAGAAAATAAAATCACTAGCTTATTTATAATAATTTAAATTAAAAGAAAAGTATTTTTTTGAAAAATTTTCATTTTAGTTTAAAAATAAAAATATCTTAAAATGTAACTTTATTTATTTATTTTCAACTAAAACTTATTAAAAATCAAATAAGAGTTAAAATAATATCGGATCAAATATAAATATTTAATAGAGAAAAATATATATATTAAATTCGGGAGGGACAAAATCACATGTCTACATTTTCCCCCTCTTTGTTTGAAATTTCGAAGAGTTTTCATACAAAGAAGTAGACCAAAAGATGATTTTTGACTCTTTGATTATTCTAAAAGTAAAGATAAAATAAAATAAAAGATGTGATCGAGTCCTGGTTTTGGACCGCCTACATATCCCGGGTTTTAAGGGAATCAGGTCACATGTAGTTCAATAAAGTAAAATGGTGAGACAGTGAGTTAGATTTTGAGTCAGGTTCCGTCGAGTTCTTGTTTTATGCCATTTTGCTTTTACATTTAAATGAATAACAAAAAAAATAAAATGAACATACAAGTGAGATATCCTATCTATGTTGTTTTTTTTTTACTTGAATCTTCATGACTTCTCAAATGATTAGATAGTCATTTTCTGAGTTGAACCCGATACACGAAATTTTCCTCCTCGTTGTCTTTTGGCATTAGAGGAAAACTTGACAATTGGTTTATTCTTCAGATTTTCTTCTGGCTTGGACTTGAAAATCTTCTCCCTATTCTTCAGGCGGGCTGCTGGACTTCTTTTTTTTTTTATCCTGTACTTCAGGTGGGCTCCTCGACTCAAAGTAAACAGTAAAAAAGAAAAATAGCATCCCATTTTTCAGGAGGGTTCTGAGCAAAAAATAAATTCCCATTCTTCAGGAGGGTCTTGAGCAGAAAGTAAAATTCAATAAACACAAACAGAATGTTTTCCCCAGTTTGTACTTAGAAAATGACTCGACTAAAAGGTACGTCTTATAGGAATCAAGAGAAATGACTCGACTAAAAGGTACGTCTTACAGAAATCAAAAGTAATGACTCAACTAAAAGGTACGACTTATAGGAATCAGGAGAAATGGCTCAACTAAAAGGTACGTCTTACAGGAATTAAGGGGATGACTCGACTAAAAGGTACATCTTATAGGAATCATTAGGAGTGACTCGAATAAAAGATTCATCTTATAGGAATCAAAGGGATGACTCGACTAAAAGGTACGTCTTATAGGAATCACGGGGAGTGACTCGACTAAAAGGTTTATCTTATAGGAATCAAGGGGATGACTTGACTAAAAGGTACATCTTATAAGAATCAAAGAGGATGACTTGACTAAAAGGTACGTCTTCTAGGAATCAGGGGGATGACTCGACTAAAAGGTATATCTTATAGGAATCAAGGGAATGACTCGACTAAAAGGTACGTCTTACAGAAATCAAGAAGGATGACTCGACTAAAAGGTACGTTTTCAAGGAATTAGGAGGATGACTCGACTAAAAGGTACGTCTTATAGGAATCAAGGGAGATGACTGGACTAAATGGTACGTCTTATAGGAATCAAGTGGAATGACTCGACTAAAAGGTACATCTTAAAGAAATCAGGAGAATGACTCAACTAAAAGGTAAGTCTTATAGGAATCAGGGGAATGACTTAACTAAAAGGTACGTCTTATAGGAATCAAGGAGGACGACTCGACTAGAAGGTATGTCTTCTAGGAATTAAGGAGGATGACTCAACTAAAAGGTACGTCTTCTAGGAATCAGGGGAATGACTCGATTAAAAGGGTCCATCTTGTAGGAATCAAGGATAATAACTCGACTAAAAGGTACATCTTATAGGAATCACGAGTAGTAACTCGACTAAAAGGTTCGTCTTATAGGAATCAAGAGGGCTGAATCGACTAAAAGGTATGTCTTATAGGAATCAAAAGGATGACTCCACTAAAAAGTTCATCTTATAAGAATCTAGGGGAGTGAATCGACTAAAAGGTACATCTTATAGGAATCACGGGGAGTGACTCGACTAAAAGGTTCATCTTATAGGAATCAAGGGGATGACTCGACTAAAAGGTATGTCTTATAGGAATCAAGAGGATTGACTCGACTAAAAGGCTCTTCTTCTAGGAATCAAAGTTCAATTTAAGCAGTATACCACCTAGAAATTGTAAATTAAAATATTTGGACAAAGAAGTATGCCTCTGAGGGATATAGGATAATGAATTTTTACCATAATTTAATTATCAAACTTGGACAACAACATTGATTCTCGTATTTGTAGAAAATGACGCATTGCAGTCCTTGATATTTATGCTCTGAAGTCCTTGATTTGAAGGTAACATGTTTCCTGTTTCATCAAAGAAAACTTGTGAGTTCAAAAACATGCTGGCAGGTTTGTGGCTTTAACTTCCATGGATATCACTCTTTCCCTCGTCATATTTAACCTTACTTCCAACCATTAGCATTTGTCACCGACTTGCATCACCGTTGACCCATTAGAAGTGACTCCAAAACAAACACAGTATCTTTACTTTGCCATGCTCCTCAAATAAACCCTTTAAACTTTGGTATTTCCATGAGTTTCCAAACTCGTATGTTGACAAAACTTTTTTGTATGCCTTTTTTCGGCTCACAATTATGTCTCTTTCATGTGTTGGCTTTTTGTCTTGCTTTGTGCAATTAAAGAAACTAGTAGCCAGTTTTAAAATCTTTTCTCACTTGTTGTGACACAGACTCGACTCAAAGACATAAGAAAACTGACAATAATTTTTATTTGATGACAAATATACCAAAAACAAAATAATCAAAAATAGTAAAATAAAAATAAAAAGGAAAAAAACATAGACATTTTTTTTTTGAAACGGCAGAAGAAAACTTATTTGGGTATGGTAGCCGATTCCAACAATCATGGATGGATTTTGAATTAAATAACCTAATCTACCCACACTAATTATTACAACTCTTGTCCACTTATTAAGTTTGAAATGGAATCAATCTTGAATATGCTCCCTTTAGATCACAATCCTCCTTCGGCTAGTGGCACCTCAATGGATTTTTGCCAACGCCTATCTCATTTTTCATTTCTTTCTCAGTTCATTGTCTCCTTATGGTGCCCAAAAAGGTTTTCACCAATAAGATTCTCATTTTTACTCATTCATTTTTTTCATTTTTTTAAAATAATGTTCAATATACGAAACATCATGCACCCATAACATGTTTAGCCTTGACATTCTTAAAGAAAGGGAGGCATGAGGCCAAAAACTTTATATAATATTGGGTGAAACATACAACTTTTGGAATCAACTCTTTTAAAGAAATAAACTTTGCTCCAGTTTCATTTCATTCTGGGTAATTTGAATTTCTTTGGGTTAGACCGAACCCCACAGTAGGGATGCCTACGTATCTTGTCATAGCAAGAATCATGTCAAACGTAGTTCAGACATCTTTTTTTTTTGCTTGATCTTCTTTTCTTTTCTTTTCTCACTTTTTTAGGGAGAGAGAGAGAGAGATATTTTTCCCGATTCTATTTTTTCTTGACACTTTTCTAACTCTATTTTTTTTCTTGACATTTTTTTTGATTTTTTTCAGATTCTATTTTGATTCCAAAAAAGGTTTATGAAAGAAAATAAAATTCGAGCAAAAAGGGGATAACAAAGGATGACACAATATTTGGATAGAAGAATAAAATGCCTTCGTCATATCAATCCTTAAAAATGTAAGTACATAACATGCAATGAGAGAGTGCAACATAAAAATTATGCACATCTTTTCAACATTGACCTTGACTGAGGAAGTGTACATGTGCCGCTTCTTTTAAGCTTGTGAACCATACAGGTCTACATGTGTTATACTTTCCTCACAACAAATGACTCTTTTTTTTTTAGGTAACTTCCTTTTGCTTCTTCTGACAATAGAAACTATATATCCTCTGGTTGATCTCATTCCAAAATAGTTGAGTTGAACCTTCTCATTGAAGATCAAGTCATCTTTATTCACAAAGTGATTGTCTCAAAACATTCAAGTGAGGATGTAAGTAGGTCCCTAAAACATCTCAAAACTTTACTTATTTTTCTTACACATTTTTTTCAACTCTAGGTTCTTGATCGAATGTTTCAGCATTAGATTGGGTTTTAAGATCTGGATTAAAATTCAACATGCTTATCATATTACTAGAATCACCATTGAAAGAGCTCTTTGAAGATAGAAAAAAATGATATATATTGAGAAATAAAAAAACAAAAAACAAAAGGGACACACATTTTGTTGACAAAAAGATAGAAGGGTTTGAATGAAAATGTTAAGAAAATCAGACAAGATAGGTCCTAAACTACAACCCTAAAATAATTCGGGTAACAGAAAAGAAAAGAAAACAAACTACTAGACCTCTGCCTAGCAGGGAGATGAGTGACTTCCCAATTGCTGAGTTTGACCTTTTAGACACCAATTTGCATACCAGCATGAGTAGAGCTTTCCTTATTGTCTATGTTCTGCATCATAATTGATCTATCTTGAATCATCTTTTTAATTTCTCTTTTTAAATCTCGACAATCTTCAATACTGTAGACCTGAGCATCAGAATAATACACACATCATGCATTAGGATCAAAATTTCTTGAACGTGGATTAAAAGTGTACCCAAGGAGAGAAGTAGTCATGCCTCCTGTACCAATCTCTGAAATAAACTGGCATATGACTCTCCAATTGGTGTGAAGCTATCTCTTGACTTCTGTCTCATTTCATTATTTGGTTTGGATCAAAAATCAAGCCTAGAAGGGCTAGAATGACTCTAAGGAGTTGGTTTGTTCCATTGTGGATAAGATTGGGGTTGAATATATGGTTGTGCATTATACATTGGATATGAAGGTGGGTGATTGGAGTATAATGGACTTTGGAGGTGATTATATGGAGCTTGGGCATGAACCTGGTCTTGAGCCTAAGAGCGATGACGACATGGTTTTCTTAACCGTTCCCGCTGTCCAACTACAAAAGTAGATGCATTTTTTTCATTATTTTTCTCCCAAACACTTCCTGAACCTTTTTAAATTGCTTGAGTAGTTTCTTTTAATGTTGCAAAACTGATCATGCAACCGGACTTAATTCCATCCCATGTTATCTCTCCCATTTTGAGGACCTCAATAAATGGATTGCCTAATGCATGCAACAAATATTAATAATATGTTTCATCCTGTGCTTAAATAAAAACCTTCACTATCTTGCTTTCTTTCATTGGCGGTTTTACCCTAACGACTTGTTCACGCCATCTAATTTCTTACTCTCTGAAATTTTCATTGTTCTTCTTCTTCTTCTTCTTCATATTAGTTAGGGATTTCTCATCAGGAATCAGCTCGACATTGTACTAAAATTGTTGCAGGAATTCATTGGACAATTCATTCCAACTACTCCACTTATCAATGTCTTGATCCATAAACCACTCTGAGGCTAAACTCGAAAGGCTCTCACCAAAATAAGACATGAGTAATTCTTCTTTACCTCCGGCACCTCTTAATTGGTTACCATAATGCCTCAAGTGTGCCACTGGATCACCATGCCCTTCGTACTTGTTAAATTTGGGCATTTTGAACCCTAACGGCAAATGGACATCCTGAAACATACACAATTCTTTGTATAAAACACTTTTTGGTCCTCCTAATCCTTGCATATTTCTCATACTCTGCTTCAAGCTTTTTACTTTCCTATCCATATCTTATTGTTCCTCATTCTTAACAATCTTCTCAATCACGATAAGAGAATCATGTTGATGAGCATGATAGTGTGTATTTTGAGGTTTGAAAGTTATTTCAGGAGAATATAACGGATCATGACTTGGTTCCTCCATATTCTTCTATGCTGTCGATTGAAGGCCCGCAGTAGCTGATGCTATAGAAGTGAAAAACGGGTTATTTATGATAGATAAATTTGATGGATGCATGGTAGAAGTACCAGTAATGCTAGACACGTTAACAAATGGGCCGAATCCTGGTGGGTAAAATGGATCGCCAATTTGAGCTTGGCTGGGATTTGGATCATTTGTATTTGAAAGTCCATGGATTGAGGAAGGTGTGGCTTGTCCATTCAACCAAGCTTGGTATATTTCTGTCATCTATTGTTTTGATAACTAAATCTCTTCCATTGATGCTAATTCTTGCGAAATCAGTTGATTTTGCTCCTCCTCACTATCATACCCTACACCCTCTTTGCGGGTCATTTTTCTTTTTTCCTTTTATCTGGTGTTGTACGGATGTGATGCCAGTTTAAACCACAAACCAACCACCAACTACTTATTTTTCTGTGACCAAGTAGCAAATGAGTGAGTGTTATATTTTTAACACATTATAATGTCACGTTGAATGTCATGATTCTATATGCATTTCCCAACCTATCATGGAAGGCTTTGTGTTTCATCTCGGTTTTCTAGGCATATTTTTCAAAAAATTATGATCGAACACTTTGGATTGCCTACGTATCATTCTAGGACATAAATCAGATCTTGTGTTGTTCGAGAAAATTGGAGATACAAAGAAACATATCCTGTTTTTTTTAATTATTTGAATACTGAGAAACAATTTATTATTATTATTTTTTTTGAATTTATAAAAAAATATTTTTTATTTTTGCATTTTTTTTATTTAGTAGAAAAGATAATCTTTTTTTAAGATCACCGAATCCATTGAGGACTACCTATGTATCTCAATAAAATAAGAATCAAGTGTGCGTAGTTCTTGAAGTATATGTCGTACTAAACTAAGACTCAAGACCCCTAAAGGTTCACGACTGCTGTCACACCCTTTTTTTACCCTCTAAAAAGAATTCGTTTTAAGTTTGAAAGGGTTTTTATTACTAAGTGACAAAAGAAGAAGATTTATTTTGAAAAAGGATGATTTTACATTCAAAACTCAGAGTCACCACTTGACATAATCTTGTGTGCCAAGTCACCTTTGGAAATCCTTTTCATAACGGTTTTGACTCTAAAACTGATCTGCGAACAGAGATTCCGACTAAGGAATTTTGTTGACCAAGGAGAAGGTGTTAGGCATCCCTCGGTCCCGTGGTTTGACGATGGTCGCTTGGTGGAGCGTATCAGCTAATATGACATCACAAATACATAAACCACACAAAACATGTAAAACAAGCAACAAACAAATCAAACAGAGTTCAAAGACCAAAATAAAGTCCAGTCCGAGTTATACAGTCCCAAAAAGAAAGAAAAAATGCAAAAATAAATCTTATCTAACCTACACTAATCCTAACTACGGTCCCATGCTATCCGATGCCTCGAGCCTTCATCATGGACGTCCTCTGAGTACAAAATACTTTGGAGCATTCCCTGGATAAAATAATACGAGTACTTCGGGGTATTCCCCGGTCAAATGATCCAATTAAATCCAAATGCGTTAAATAAAACCATTCAACACATATTCCAAACATTCCACAATTCACCATTTGCCTATCCAAACCTAAGATTTTCCTATCAATTATCGGAATAACACATGATACTATCGAGTTCAATGACGTTAATAACCATTTCAAATTTAACAACAATTGATGAATCAAAACACAACAATATTCATTTTAATCAACTTTCAATTCCCGTTTTCCCCAATTTCATTGTCAAAACTAATTCATCAATTCTTCTACTATCTAATCCAAAATCAACCACATACACCCAGTGAGGATTAGAACTAGGCATACAATTCATCCACACCAACAATTAACATTTGCTCAAAGTATTTAAAACCACACCATAAAATTATGACATTAACTAATTTCAAGATAAAAGTGTAAAGAGATGGAGTTTAGAAGAACAGGTTTCATTGATAATAAAAATGTTTAAGAAAACCCGAACTTGGAACCCGAAATAGAAAACCTTGAACAAAATGTAAAGTCTCATTTTTCATAAGAGTCCTGAACAGAAAGTAAAATCCCATTTTTCAGGAGGGTCCTGAACAGAAAGTAAAATCCCATTTTTCAGGAGGGTCCTGAACATAAAGTAAAATCTCATTTTCTAGGAGGGTCCTGAACAGAAAGTAAAATCTTATTTTTCAGGAGGGTCCTGAACAAAAATTAAATTCCTCATTTTTCAGGAGGATCCTGAACAGAAAGTAAAATCCAATTTTTCAGGAGGGTCTTGAACAGAAAGTAAAATTCCAATTTTCAGGAGGGTCCTGTACATAAAGTAAAATCCTATTTTTCAGGAGGGTCCTAAACATAAAGTAAAGTCCTATTTATCAGGAGGGTAATAGAAAGTGAAATCCCATTTTTAGGGAGGGTTTTGAATAGAAAGTAAAGTCCCAATCTTTGGGAGGGTCTTGAACGGAAAGTAAATTCTCAGATATTCCTTCCCAACGGTGGCTGAACTTCCTGAAAATAAATTTTCCCCTGTTTCATCAAAGAGAAATTTTGTTAGTTAAAAACTTACTCCAAATATCTGCTGCAGTACTTGCTCCTTTCATCTTTATTTTAAATCACTGATACTTACCCCTGTCTTGTTGCATCATTGACCCAAACCAGATCGGGAAATGAGTTCTGAATCGAACAATGAGTTTTCATTTTACCATGCCTCTAAGATGCACCCTTTTCCAAATCTTAATACTCCCATGAATCCAGCAGCCTGTCGATTGACAGACTCTTTTTGCTTTGCGTTGAATTACGATCATATTTATTTCATGTGCTGGTCCTTGGCTTTTCCTCATACAATTGGAAATACTGGTAGCAAGTTTTGAAAGCCTTTCTCACTTATTTTGACACAGACTTGACTTAAAATGTAAATAAATGATGGTGATTTTTATTTTAATCATAGCTCTTGCAAGCATTGTCAATACGGTATGAGCTTTAAATCTCACATCTCCCAATCGCCTTGAATTTGATGGAAGAGAAAATCTGAATCCCCTAACACTAATAGTTCCTGGACTCCTATATCAACAGCTAACCTCAAACCAAGAATTCAAGCTTCACACTCTACCATACTATTAGTACAGTAGAATCAAAGTTGTGCTGTTACAAGGAAATGTTGCCCCGATTCAGAGATAAGAACTGTACCTATTCCGACTCACTTTATGTTAACGACTCTATCAAAGAACAACTTCCAACATGGATCAGTATCTGTAATGACTTCCTCGACACAGAATACCTTTTCATCAGGAAAATATGTCTTTAGCAGCTTATACTCTTTATCAATGGAATTCTCGGCAAGATGATCTGCTAAGGCTTGGGCTTTCATGGCTGTTCGAGTCATATATACAATGTCAAACTTGGTAAGAAATATTTTCCACCTTGGAAATCGACCTGTCGGCATAGGCTTCTAAAAGATATACTTCAAAGGATCCATGCAGGAGATGAGATAAATAGTGTGGGGCGAAAGATAATGCTTCAACTTCTGTGTTACCCAAGTTAGGGTGCAACACGTCCTTTCAAGAAGAGTGTACTTGGCCTCATATGCAGTGACATTTTTGCTAAGATAATAATTAGCCTGCTCCTTTTTCCCTGTTACATCATGTTACCTCAATACACAACTGAATGAATTATCCACAACCGATAAGTACAAAATCAAAGGCCTGCCAGGCTCGGGTGGCACCAACACCGGTGGATTTGAAAGATATCTTTTGATTTTATCAAATGCTTCCTGGCATTCTTCAGTCCACTCAAATGCAATACTTTTTTTAGCAACTTGAATATGGGCTCATATGTGGTTGTGAGTTGAGCAATAAATTTGCTAATGTAGTTTAGTCTACCCAGCAAACTCATCACCTTTATCCTATTCTTGGGTGGGGGAAAATCCTGAATGGCTTTGATTTTCGAGGGATCCAATTCAATTCCCCGACGGCTGACTATAAAACCTAACAGCTTTCCAGACGGAACTCCAAATACATATTTTTCCGGGTTAAGCTTGAGATTATACTTGCGAAGCCTTTCAAAGAAAATTCTTAAATCTTTAACATGGCCAGCCTGACTCTTTGACCTAATAATCACATTATATACATAGACTTCAATCTCCTTATGCATCATATCATGAAATATAGTGGACATGGCTCTCATGTATGTTGCTCCAGCATTCTTCAAACCAAATGGCATCACTCGATAGCAATAAGTACCCCATGGTGTGGTAAAATATGTCTTTTCCACACCTTCATCATTCATAATGATTTGGTGGTATCCGGCATAGCAATCTACAAAAGAGGCAACCTCGTGTTTATCATAATTGTCCAATAAAATATGGATGTTGGGCAATAAAAAATCATCTTTCGAACTTGCACTGTTCAAATCACAGTAATTAACGCATACTCAAATTTTGCCATCTTTCTTTAGGGACAGGAACAACATTGGATAACTACGTAGGATAACGAGCTACTCAAATGACTTTGGACTCAAGTTGTTTCATGATTTCCTCTTTGATTTTGATACTTACATCAGTTTTAAACTTCCTTAACTTCTGTTTGACAGGGGGGAGGCAGGATCAGTTGGCAATTTATGAGCCACTAATTCAGTGCTTAAACCAGGCATGTCATCATAAGACCATGCAAAAACATCTTTATAATCAATTAATGCTTGAATCATTCCATCTTTTAGATATGGCAAAGCATGTACACTGATTTTAGTTTCCCTAACATCTTCTTGATTCCCTAGATTAATTGGCTCAGTTTAATTCAAATTAGGATTCAGCTTGTCTTCAAACTGTTCCAACTCTTTGCTTATTTCCTATAGTGCCTCTTCTTCATCATATTCCTTCTCTTGATTCATTATATCTTGATTATTTTGGATTATAAGATCAGGCTAAAAATTCTGCTTGCATGTCATGTTGTTAGAATCAATATAAAGAGAACTATATAAAGAAAAAGAAAAAACAAAATATATTAGACACAAAATAAGGTGACATTGCATTTTATTAAAAAAGAAAGATAGGAGGGTTTAAACACAAATGACAACAGAATGTCATCAAGTAAAATTCTGAATTACAACCCTAGAATAACTCAGATAAACTGAAAGAAAAATAAAATAAACTACCAAAACTCCCTCCTGACTGGGAGAGGAGTGACTTCCCAATTGTTGAGACGGACAACTGGGCCTATGAACTACACATCTACCTTACTGTTACCTTCTCCTACTTCAACCATGTCAAATTTAATCTACAGGTTCTAGAAGTCATCAACCAATTCAACTTCAAATTCTACATGCTTCACGACACCGCTCTTGACAAATGACTTACTGAGCAGCGGCACAGGGTAAGGGAGCGACCATATTTCTATTTTTCTTTCCTTGGCCTTATTCAGATCTTTAGCTGTAGGTTTGAAAACCAGACCAAAAGTACCCATGTTCTCCCTCAAACATATGGGATGAACTATACCGTGAAGAGACACTCTGAAACCCCTTCCTGGATCGAATCCATATTTTAACATTTCATTTATCATCATGACAGAAGCAGGAGACAATTATGGCCCTGAAATAACCTGTCCTTTAAAGATACGGTTCACTGACACTGTATCAAAAGTTTGATAGATAGATGTCTCCTATACATTATTTTCTTCAATAAGGAACAAGGAAGAATCTTTGTAGGAGGAAAAATCCCCTTCACCATGAATAACCATTTCTTGCCTTTCATGCTCAAACTTGATCATTTGGTGCAATGTAGATGCAACCGCCTTGGCCTTGCGGATCCACAGTCTTCCTAATAACAGATTGTAAGAGAAGTCGATATTCAATACTTAAAACTCTATGGCGAACTTAGTTGGCCCTATAATAAACATCAGTTCTATTTGGCCAATAGAGTTTAATTTTGCACCATCGAAAGCCCTGACATATACATTGTTGGGCCTGATCCTCTCAACACCAATATTTAACTTTTGCAAGGTGGAAATAAGGTAGATATTTGCGCCGGAACCTCCATTAATCATGACATGAGTGACATATAAATCTTCATAGTTCATAATAACATAAAGACCCTGATTATGCCCTGTACCTTCAACAAGCAATTCTTTATCAGAAAAGCTGATTTGATTGACCTCAAAGATTTTTCCAACCATTTTTTCAAGATGATTTACCGTAATATCTCTAGGAACATTGTCTTCATTCAATACCTTCAATATAACATCGCGATGTTTCTTTGAATGTATCAACAAATAATAGAGGAAAATTTGAGTAGGAGTTTTCTTCAGCTGATCTATGATTGAATACTCCGACAATTTCATCTTTTTTAAAAATTCTTTGACTTCTTCTTCGGTGACTGTCTTCTTGATAGATGAAACGCCACTCACAATTGGCTTGAGCTTCCTTAAACCTTCAAGCACGAAGCATATTCCTGATCGATTCAGACCCCCTACCTCATCTACTTCTTCCTCGACTTCCTTCCCCTGGTAAGTATCACAGTCAGCTTATAGCTCTAGGGGACCTTTCTAGTATCAAGTAACCGAGGTTGGGTCACCGGTTTAATTATAATAGGGACTGCAAGCGCTCCTTTCACCATCAAGATAGGCTCACCCATATATCCTACCACCGTCAACTTAGGTTTATCCTGACTTGAACCAACAACTATTCTGCCTTATTACACCGTGATCACGAGTTTTTGGTTGATTTCTTTGAGTTTATCATCTCTCATTTTTTCCTGGCTTAATGACATTACTTTTAATGAATCTTACACATTCATTGGTTTGTCCTCATTAGCCTGTATTCTGAAAATAGGGTTATAACACCTTGACGACTCTTCCCATCATATATCAATTCTAACATATTGGTTTTAGCATAGGTTGGCAACAGATTCTGGTAAATATTTGGAACTTCTGGGGCTTGGAATAGAATTTAATTTGCATCAATTAAATCTTGGAAAACTCTCTTTAAGTGACAGTATTTCTCGATATCGTGCCCTGGCATATCAGAAAAATATGCACATCTTAACGAATAATCAAGATTTCTTGAATGTGGATTTCAAAGCCTTTCTTGAATTGGGCTCAAGACCTTTAACTTCCTCAACCTATAAAGGCATACGACTCCTTGAGAGGTGTGAATTCATTCTTGGCTTCCTTCTCTTTCTTATACTCGAGCCTAGGTTGGAAAGTGGGTTGGGAGGGGTTTTGGTAATTTGGAGGAGCTGAAGGACGATTTTGAGGAGCTTGCGCACGCCATTATGGGTAAGAAGGGATTTGATCATATGGCTATGCGCTATATACTGGGTACGGGAGTGGTGGAATGAAATATAGTGGGTTTTATGGGGGATAGTAATGATGGGTAGGAATATATGGAGCTTAGGAATAGGCTTGGGCTTAGGGTTAGTGATAGAGGTGAGACGGTCTTTCGGGATAGGAATGGGATCCAGCTACAATGGTCGCCACGTCGTCTTTCTTCTTTTTACCTCCAAAAGTTCCAGAGCTTCCTTGAATTGCTTGGGTGGTGGCCTTTAATGCGGCAAAACTCACAATCCATCCAGTTTTGATTCCATCTTCTATCATCTCTCCCATTTTTAGGACTTCAATAAATGACTTTTCGATCGCCGGAAGTAAATGTTAAAAATAGGTCTCATCCTGTGCCTGAATGAATACCTCTACCAACTTACTCTCCTTCATTGGAGGTTTTACCCTTACGGCCTGTTCACGCCATCTTATTGCATATTCCTGAAAGCCTTCAGTATTTTCTTCTTCATATTAACCAGGGATTTCTCATGAGGAACCAAATCAACGTTCTATTGAAAATATTGCACAAATTCATTAGCTAGGTAATCCCAGTTGTTCTAATTTTCAATATCCTGATCAACAAACCATTCTAAAGCTAGACCTGAAAGACTCTCGCCAAAGAAAGCCATAAACAACTCTTCTCTTCCCCCTGTAACCCTTAATTAGTTGCAATAATGTCTCAAATGTGCCACGAGATCACCGTGACTCAATGGGAACAGAGATTTGTGCCTTAGAGGGCATTGGGCGATTGGGGATAATCCCAAGATCTTCAGGGAGTGGAGGAGGAGGCATGCCACTAGCCCATGCTTGGTGCAGATCTAGCAATTGTTGTCTAAGTCTCAATACCTCATCATTGCGTTCTGAACTTTCTTCCCTGGGATCCTGATCTGGGTCAATGAGTGAATTTTCAATCTCCCTACTAGCATGGCAAGCTTCACTTTTGATCTAGTGAAGTACGGGTGACTAGCCAGAGTGCTGCAAACCAACCACTTATCTGAAAGAACATTCTCAGCAAAGACAAAACCCTTTAGGATTAGGTCACACAACAAGCATGGGAATCACATCTGTAAAAATTTCCTAGATTCATGCATATTTCTACCAGCCTTTAAGGGTAGCAAGGTCATTTTAACATTATCTCAATTTTTTTTCCTACACCCATTTGATTCTTTAGTCATACCACTTTTTTTTTCTTTTTTCTTTCTTTCTTTCTTTCTTTCTTTCTTTTTTTGTTTCGCCATCACTTCTCTCATCTCTCGTGTTAGTCCCTTTTTTATCCTTCTTTTCCTTCTCTCATTATTCTTATTTTCATTTCCTCTCTTGCTGTCTCTCTTTTTATCATTCTGTATGGCTTTTGTTTTTCCTTAAAATAAAATAAAAATAATGAAAAAACAAGAAACAAAATGATTAGATCAAACCCAAAAGTAGGTTGCCTACGTATCATGTTGTACATGAATCAGATCTTACGTAGTTCGTGATGCATATGCATAAACATCACATAATTGAAGGTTCTTTTTTTTTTAAAAAATGGAAACAAACAAACAAAAGAAAGACAACATCATAACATTTAGATGAAAGAAACAACAAAAATATACAACGAAATTAAGACAACCTCGATACTAATCAACAAAGACTGAATGACATTCTAGTCCAACATGACAACATACGTAATGCTCCTAATAAATACTCTAAAGTTAAATCAAACTTTACGCCGACTTAACAAAGACACAATACCACAAATGGAAGAAAAGTAAAGGACTCTAATTAAACAAAAGATAGGAAAGGCCCCTTCAAACTGGTGCTCTGCGTGATGACCCTGGCTGAGATGGACCTGCCTGTGAAGTTCTCTTTCTCCCATTCAAACTATGTAAAATATCTTGTAAGGGTCCTTTGATATTTGGGAAGAAGCCTCTGGCACGTATTACACCTCATGGGGAGTACTCTTAAAAAGATTGTTTTGACACCCCTCCACAGTTTTGAGCAAACCTGATAACTGAACTCTTAGTGCCTCTACTTTTCGCCCTGCACCTTCATCCTGATGGTCATCAACTATGTATATTCCTGTATTCTCTCTTTAAGCTGCACTGGTAATGGCTGGTTGATACCTCAAGGTATGAATCGAAGCCAAACCTCATATCCCTGAGTGTACCCTCGGTTATCCAAACCTACTCTGAGAGTAACCACACCTAGCTTTATTGCGTGATTCTAGAATTCTTCTTATTTAATTTCACCCAAGGCTTGATCCTTAAAATGCTTGACATCCTTCAGAAGGTCCATTATCGGTTGAACGTCTTGCAGTCTACCCAACTGGAGCATTACCCTAAAAGGAGAGTACGATCTGGTGCAATTGATTCCTAACAAGACTAAAAGAGGTTGCATGTGACAATCACACAAGATTATTTTTGGCCAAAACAAGATATAGGTCCATAGAATGTTGTCTTCAGTTCTTGACTCAAGAAATTCAATCCACGCATCGATCCCTATTGGCAGTGAGAATTTATCGAAATGCATTCTCTGATTCATGGCGTTCACTCGCTCAAGAATACAATGATCAATCACATCCAACCTAATCAAAGAAGGCTCATGAAAGTGCTCCATCATCCACAATTGCAATATCAGGTTACTTCCTTCAAAGAATCTCATCCCGCCCTTTACTTCAGTTAAAGCTTTATATATTTCTGCCAATATCATAGGTAAGAGTGTGAATGTTTCCCCTAGATTTTAATAAAATAAGGCCATCACTATAGTATGCAAACGAGTATTAACCCGTCTTTATTCTAATGGGAAGACCAAAATGCCCATCAAGGTGAGAGTAAAGACTTCTAGACGACGTTTCTCCCAATTCTCCTTGGTTGTATAGAAATCATCCCAAAAGCAATCAAAACCGCCTGAAGGCCCAAACCGAGCATACAAATAATCAAAGAAGATCCAAGATTAATTAAGGCACATTAAGTGGTTATTGGTCTTTAAACCATAACCATAAAGAAACCGTGTGGGAGAATGAGTCCGTGCCCGAATCATTGTTTTCTTAATGTAAGGCAACTTAAAGAAACCAGATATCTCTGCTAGAGTAGGCGTCATTTCATAATTTCCAAACCTAAACACCAAATATCTTGGATCCTAAAAAGTTGATATAGCCTCGATCAGGTCTGGATGGGGCGTAAGATCTAGGAGGGAAGTGAGAGTGCCTAACTTTCGTGTCAACCCCTGTTGCTCGACATAGTTAAACGTGCCCCACCATTTGATAAAATTTTTGGGCACCTTGACAACCATCCGGAGTCTAGACTTTCTGGACAGATCCATCCTATAATAACACATAAGATATTATCTCAAAATTCGATAGGAACGAAAGATTCCCAACCCTTGGGACTTTGACGCGGACATATGTCGAAGGGACAGACCACTTTATGACTCCAGTTTGCCGAACAGTATCACTAAATAAAATCAGCCTACTTGTTTAAGACCTGCTAACAATCACTAAATTACGAGGAGAAATACCTAGGCTAAGGCTAAGACAAAGGCTAAAATAAAGATTAGGGGACCCATCGAGGGTTGCCTACGTATCCCATCCCGAGGGATGGGAATCAGGTATGCGTAGTTTGTCCAGATTGGATAATTAAGGATTAAAGAATAAACTAAACCCTGACTTAAGAGACATGATTACAATGATGAAAAAAACCTTTTTTTTTTGGATTCTTAATTCGACACTCCGCATAAGACAGACACCAATACTATGAAAGAAAAATCTTTTGAAATTTTTGAATTATGGCTAAAGAAACAAAATAAATATATATATATATATATATATATATATATATATATATATATATATATATATATATATTGTATTTTGCAAAGATGGTGCAAATGGTGAACAAAAACATTTTGAATTCTTTTTTTAGATTGTGAAAAGAAAAAAGCCATAAAGAACTCTAAAAACTACTAAGTTCTTTTTTCTTCTTCGACTCACTTTCCTTCCTTCTTCCTCTTTTTTTTTCATCGCCTACACACTTTACTTCTAACACATACTTTTTCTAAATCAATCCGTCAAATGACCACGTTATCCTCAAAGATGCAACATTTAGCACATAGGGATGCAATAGAGGTGAGTCTCCTATAAAGGACCAAATGGGCCCCGTTAGGTCTCAATATGATGCACATAAGTATGACCTAAAGGCTGTCCTACGCTGGGGTTGACAAAAAAGGCTGTTCGGGGAAGCGTATGGTCGATATGGCTTCTTTGGCTGTCCACCTACTCCATACCAGTCAACGGCTCCCCTATCCTAAAATAAGGGTGACTCAACTATAGGTTGTGTACACAATGTGTACTACAAAACTTGTTGCAGAAAGAATTGACTTGGGTTATGCACATGATGCCAATTATACAATGATAACAACAAGCGATAACGTAAACAATGTTTACACACCCATAATGTAAAACTAAGCCGATAACTCCAAAATATAAGCTCAAATTCTGAAAAATCCCTAGCAGAGTCGCGAGAGCTGTCACACCTCTTTTTTACACTCCAAAAAGAATTTGTTTAAAGTTCGAAAGGGTTTTTATTACTAAGTGAAAAAAAAAGATTTATTTCGAAAAAGGATGATTTTACATTCAAAACTTAGATTCGCCATTTGATATAATTCGGTGTGCCAAGTCACTTTTGGAAATCCTTTTCAAAATGGCTTTGACTCTAAAACTGATCTACGAATAGAGATTTTGACTAAGAAATTTTGTTGACCGAGGGAAAGGTGTTAGGCATCCCTCGGTCCCGTGTTTTGACGACGGTCGCTTGGTGGAGCGTATCGGCTAATATGACATCACAAATATATAAATCACAAAACACGTAAAACAAGCAACAAACAAATCAAATAGAGTTCAAAGCAGAGTTCAAAGACCAAAATAAAGTCCAGTCCGAGTTATACAGTCCCGAAAAGAAAGAAAAAATACAAAAATAAATCTTATCTAACCTACACTAATCCTAACTATGCTCCCATGCTACCCGACGCATCGGGCCTTTATCACGGATGTCCTACAAGTATAAAATACTTTAGGGCATTCCCCAGATAAAATAATACAAGTACTTCGGGGTATTCCCCGGCCAAATGGTACAATTAAATCCAAATGTGATAAACAAAACCATTCAACACATATTCCAAATATTCCACAATTCACCATTTTCCTACCCAAACCTAAGATTTGTCTATCAATTCTCGGAATAACACATGATACTATCGAGTTCAATGAAATTAATAACCATTTCAAATTTAACAACAATTGATGAATCAAAACACAACAATATTCATTTTTATCAACTTTCAATTTCCGTCTTCCCCAATTTCATTGTAAAAATTAATCCACCGATTTTTTGACTATCTAATCCAACATCAACCATATATAACCAATGAGGATTCGAACTAGCCATACAAGTCATCTACACCAACAATTAACATTTGCTCAAAGTATGTAAAACCACTTCCCAAAATTATGACATTAACCAATTTCGAGATAAAAAAGTAGAGTTAAGAGATGGAACTTCGAATAATAGGTTTCGTTGATAATAATAATGTTTAAGAAAACCCGAACTTGGAACCCAAAATAAAAAACCTCGACTTCGAACCAACTCCAACTCGGTATTTGCAAATTGCAATAATAATCCGATTAAAACTAGAAATCAAAGGAGACGATGAGATTTGGAGATTTAAGATAGAATCAATCAAATGATGAACTGAATATCAATTGGAACTGATCTCCGGCGAGCTGCAAAGGGAAAAATTGATGGACCCCATCGAAATCCTATGACTATGTAGCCAAAGCAGTAACTAGAAACCCAGATTTTGTTCTGTCCTTCGTTTCTCTCTCAATACTCTCTCCCTGTCTCTCGATCCGCTCCTGATTCTCCCTTTTTTTCTTCTCCTATTTATCCGTTCACATATTTTTTGAGTTCTACTGTGTATGTATATGAAGAGCGCATGCAGCTATGGTGATTAAAAAAATAACCCCCCATTACAGTGGAGGAGATTGGTATATGCTGTCTCCTCTATTTTACTTTTTTTCTATGCGTATGTGTGTATCGTTATCCTTCAAAAATGGAGCAAGATTTATGATTTTTGTACATCGTCCGTCAGGAAGAAGGAGCAAGAAAAAAAATGATGGAGTCTATGTCCTCTCTATGGCTGTGAATTGTGTGTTGGATATTCTCTATCTATGGAAATTATCCCCCAATTTGGGTCCCCGTCAGTGTATATGTATTGTGTATTTCTTTATGGATAAGAAAAAGGGAGGGGTCAAGTGGGGTAGGGGTGAGAGTAGGGGTATGGGGTGGTTAGGTGAGAGGTGAGGTGTTGTTTTTTAATTGGAGGGGTAGAGGTTAGGTGTCCATTTTTTTGGTGGGTTGTTGGAATATTAGAATGAGACAAAGTTTGTTATGACTTGTTATTTGGACAAAACAAAATAAAAACAAAAAATAAATACATAAATAAGTAAAAGATGAGGTGGTTATTTATTTCCTTGGGGAAAATTATAAAAATGGGGTTAAATTGTGTGATATCGGAATAAGAAATATTTTTAACGGAACAAAATTATGTGTCTACAACTGCTAAGATATATATATATATATATATATATATATATATATATATATATATATATATATATTTTATTTTATTTTGTAAAATTAAGCCTCATGATCCCTAAAGATTCAGGACTATTAAGATATATATAAAAATTAGACTTGAGAATTAGAAAAATAATTATGAAAGTAATCATATTTCAAAATATTCCCCAATAAGTCTATGAATAATTTTTCAAAAGATATGGTCTTATTCTAAGAAGGACTTCCTACGTATCCCACTAAAGAGTGAGAATGAGACCCTCATATTTCATAAAGACCATAAAACTATGTTACTAAATAAATTTTTTCTTTGAAAAATAATTCACTAAATGTGAGGATAACTTAATCTCTTGCATTTTAAAGTTGCCTAAAACCGGTCAACAAACAAACAACCTTCCAAATAAATGTCAAAGAGCATGTAGGATTCACATGTTGGTCTTTATAAAGTAGGTCACCTATCCTAGACAGACCCGACCCCTATGCCGAATCCCGCTAAGTCAAATGCATATGATACAAATAAAGCGGCACCTAATAGGGATAATCAGATTCTGAGTTGTCAGTTCTTCTAAGTTTAAGCCTAACAGGGATAGGTGTTTAGACTAGCTTACCCGAGAAGACACTCGAGTCGGGGAGGGACAACTTGGTCGGTAGCAGGGCAACACCGCCTTCGTTGTCGATCCGAATCCCGCCTAACATATGTGACTATAATCCTTCACCAGGTGCCTTGACACTCCGACTATCTCAAAAAAAAAGTAGGATGCATACGCTGCATTCCTTCTATTCTATTTCAGAGACTCAGAGGGGGTGCGCAAGAGACAACAATATATTATATAGTTCAACAATATTGAAGCAGTAAATGAGAGACAATTAACACATAAGGCCAAGAAACATAATATAAAAATAATTAAATCAAGTAAAAGTCAATATCAAAAGCTTGAATTTTTATATATCACCAACAGAGTCACTAAAGATGTCACACCCCTTTTTCGCCCGAAGGAATCGAGGACGAAGGATTTTTTCAATTAAAGTGACGATTTTGAATAGGGATTAATTTATTTACAGAGTCACCCCTTGGAATTGAGTTATGGTGTTTCAAGTCACCTTTTTGAATCCCTAGTCAAAAGAAAATGACTCTTTGTTGGTCTGCAAAAATAGAAGACCATGTAAGGAATTCTGTTGACCGAGGAAAAGGTGTGAGGTACCCCTTGAGTCCCGTGGTTGTAGCACGGTCGCTTTCATTGACTTATCCTGACTTAAATTATTTTGATAATTATGTTGGGGTATAGATTCACTTATTTTTTTAAACGTCTGATATCTTTTACACCTCTTACATTAAGCCAATGAAAGTTAATTTTAGAAAAAATTTTCCAAGTGCAGCGTTGCATCCTTGAATTATTTTTAATTATCTCAGAAAGATGCATACGCCATATTCTTAATTGAGACAAAAATTTTAAACATGTCTAAATTTGCCTAACATTAAAGGCCTACCTAGTTGAAATATTACTTATCTCTAAGAAAGAAAGAAAAAATATTAAATAAATAAATAAACATAAAAATTAAAAAATTAAGTGATTACTTAATTTAACAAAAATGATTATCTAAATATATTTATAATAAATTAAAATAATAATAATAATAATAATAATAATAATAATGCCCAAAACTAATTATATTATTTCTAATTTTGTATATAATCTCAATTTTACTATCTTTATAATAAAATAAAGCTCTAAACATATATCATTAAATTAATTAAATATGAAAAACTTCAATTTTGGCCTACCCATTTATTTATATTTTAAAAGAAAAAATAGAAAAGAAAAAAAAAGTTACGAAAGAAAGGATGACCTTCGTCTAATTTCAAACACAAATCTAGTCCATTTATTTTCTATTAATTTAATACTCAATAGTAATAGATAAACATTTTATATTATGCTATATTAGACAACCTAGAATTTCACACTTAAATTAAGAAAACAAATAAAAGATGGAAAGACAACTACTGACAATAAATTAAAGAAGGATTATTTTACTCATTTTCATTTAAATATTATTAAAGTCTCTATATAATGAAACTTTAAAGAAAGAAATTTATAAAGTTTTAGGAGATAATAAAAACAAAAGTACAGAGTATTCTTCTATATGCTTTGGTTACTAGAGACTGTGATCGAAGAAAAATCTGATGGAGTATCGCCGGAGTTGATGGTTAGCGGCGTGGGATCGAACCATCGTTTTTTTTGGGGTGAGTTTTCCGACAAGATCCATCGCCAGAACGGTAATAGCAGAGGTGATGGGATATTTGGTCACTGTTTTTTATAAAATTTTCAGTGAAAGATATTTATTTTCTGATTTTAAAACTTTTTTATTTTTGTGAAATCAAAACCTCAATTTTTTAATTTTTTTTACATGATTTACACATTCTAATTTTTCATATTAATTTTTTGCCTCCTTTTGATCACTGTGGATGAGTGTAGCAGTGTGTCAAAATTTTAAATTCTACAGTAAAACACAAAAACTTAATATTTAACACAGAGAAACAAACAGATTCACAGTATAAATACATACAAATAAAAATTACTTAAACAATTTTATTCATGCTTTTCATAATAAAATTTATAATATAAAATAATTCACATTCAAAGAAAAACCTGTTATTTATTCAAACAATGTAATGAAGCATGAAACAATCGTCGCTGAAAAAACTCAAACACGGATTCAACTCTTTGCTTCGGTTTTCTCTCTTTTTTATTCTTATCTTTTCCTTTGTTCTCTCTATTTTTTCTGTTTCAATGTCTGTCTGATAATGTCTGATAAGCAGTGTACAATGCAAATGTACGTAGATTTTTTTTTCCTGGTTTTTGCTCTGTCTGATATTTTGATATTTAATGTTGTAGTATAGATGTACGTTTGTTTCCTGGGGTTGGGGAGTTCTTAAATAGAAGGTTTTTGGGGGGAGTAGTTTAGGTAGTTTTGAATTTAAATTTTGATTTTTTTTTTATATATAGGATAATGATCTCATTTTTTTTTATAAATAAGTAAATTATAAAAAAATAAATAATACTAATAATAATAAAAAATATTAACTAATTAATTTTTATACTTAAAAAAATATAAATAAAAAAATAACTAACTTAAAATAAAATATAATTAAGAGAAAATAAAATCACCAGCTTATTTATAAAAATCTAAATTAAAAGAAAAAAAATTTTTTGCAAAATTTTCATTTTATTTTAAAAATAAAAATATCTTAAAATGTAACTTTATTTATTTATTTTCAACTAAAACTTATTAAAAATAAAATAAGAGTTAAAATAATATCAGATCAAATATAAATATTTAATATCAAAAAATATATATATTAAATTCGAGAGGGTCAAAATCACGTGTCTACAGTTATTTCTTCTTAATTATGATATTTGGCCAATCTCTTAATTATGATATTTGACCTATAGAGATGCATTTTCCTCTTAGTTATGATATTTGGCCTATAGAGATGCATTTTCCTCTTAGTTATGATATTTGGCCTATAGAGATGCATTGTTTCTCTTAGTTATGATTATTAGGCTTACAGAGTTGATTTTCCTCTTGGTCATGATGTATGCCCTATAGATATGAGATGTCTAATAAAGCTGACATGCCTATTTCCATTATGCCTCCTAGATGTGAGATGCCTCCTATATGTGAGATGATTATAGATATGTTACGACTTATAAATATGATTATTGATATGAGTTTTGGATATGTATATAGGTCTAAGACCGTGATTATGATCTAGTGATTATTTTGAATATATTATTAGGCCAAGGGCCATGTTATGATAATGATTGGATATCCAAGAAGTGTTTATCATTATAAAGGATGCAAATACAGTTTATGAGTATGCATATATCTGTTTGTATACATATCTCACCGTTATAGGATGGAGGAAGATGAGGTATATTGCTTGTAACTTTATTGATTGAATATTGGTGATGACATGCATAGATTTGTTACATTCTTGATTATTATATCGTCAACTTATGTGATTCTAGATGAAACATGATCTTATGATTGTTCTGCTTAATTAAGGGTTAAGCTACGTGGTAGTTAGTTGTCTTTTAGGAGACTATAGCACTTGGTGGCTAGGAATCAAATGCATTAGTTAATGAGTTTTGCTTAGTTGAAATATGGTAACTATCAATGGTTGATGTGTGGCTAATGATGATTTCTAGTTTAGCATAGGTGAAGATTAGTGATATTGATGACTAAGTTTATAATGTTGATTAGTTGTCAAAGGTGGGGTTGTGTATTAATGAGGCTAGATAATAAGTGATGTTGGTAATATAGAGGTGTCTAGGTAATAACTTAGAATATTTGCTAAATGGTTGATTAATGAATAGTTATATGAGGATTGGTTGGTTAACGGTGGTTAGTTAATGCATGATGTTAGTTAATAAAACATGTTTAGGAGATAAGTGGTTATGTGTTGTCTAGTAATGGTTAACGGATATATGATGATTATTTCATAATTTAGAATAGTGGATAAATGCAAATTATGGTCTAGTGATGAACCTTGGCTAGATGTTAGATATTGAGTATTTAATAAATAATTGTTAGTCGTTATCCCTTGAATAAGGATATTATTTAGAAAAATAACTAGAGGTCACGTGATGATGAGCAAACGAGTGGTTTCATTACAAATAGCGTTGATTAGCTAATAACGAGTAGTTGGGAAGTAATGTCTAGATAGATACTTTATGGTGATATAATTATGTTCATAAGTATATTAGTATATGTTATTCCACAATGGTTATTGTGTTGATATTGATACTCGACAAGGTTGGAGGATACTATTGTGATGATATTAATACCCGATAAGGTTGGAGGATACTAGAGATGATATTGATACCTGGCATGGACGGAGGAACTATTGTGATGATATTGATACCCGACAAGGCTGGGTGATGCTATTGTGATGATATTGATACCCATCAAGGCCAGAGCTTGATTACGATAATGATGGTCATAATGATGACTGTTATGATGAGTTGTGATATTGATTGTGTACGTTTTATTAATTCCTGTATGTACATCGCCTATTACTAATATACACCTATTTCTATCAATCGACATGGGATGGTTGCATGGATATAGGTGAACAATATGCCTTGTGTTGTTGTGTGTTGATTTAACCTTTCGAGTCTAGGGCAGTGGGGGTACGCATAGGCTCATCAAGGCATTTAGTTCTCCAGAGTAGCCGGTTATTCACATTGTTATTGATATTATTATTATTATTATTGTCATGATCATTATTATGGATACCTTATGACAGATTGGTCATTGATCCAGTATCGAAAATTGAGGTACGTTTTTGGCCTCTTCAATCTTATGATGGTAATATTGTATACGACTATATCATGTTTAGCTATATGGATTGGGAAGCCTGAGTATGAAAGTATTGAATCATGATAATATCATTATGAAGTCTTAGAATGAGGGTATGATTATCTACACTACTTTTTGAGATGACCTCATGTTTACATGTATGTATATCTATGTATCTAGCTATATGAAGCTATGGCACTACCGTATATCCCCTTATTTGCTTGTTCATATTGTATATTCATTTCTTGACCTTGTATATTTCTATATATCTTTCTTTCACTCTTTATTCGTATATTGGCCTGGAATATGCGGTATAGTTTTGAGGTCTGACGAATGTGGCTGGAATAGGATAGTTCACCTTGATACTTTCTTAGTCTTGTTATGTTAGACTCTTGTACGTTAACATGATAGTTGTCACTTATGATTCTCATTGACTTGTTATATAAGCTTTAGACTCTTGGGTGTAGTTTCCTTTTTGTTTATATGTTGTATATATCTGGTTTATCTTTGGAGATGAATTGGCAGTTGCCTACTGAGTACCATTCATTTGGTACTCATACTACACTTTCAGCCTGTAAACCATAGTACAGGTTATCACCGTTGATTATGCATCGTGCGGAGCAGTCATGGTTCAGATACTTAGTGTGAACTCCTGGCGTTTGGAGTATTACTCATCTCTCTCTTTGTATTAGACTAGTCAGTATATTGAATGCAGAAATAAGTTGTATCAGTGTATTCATTTGTACTTCACTTTGAAATCTAATTATTGTAAAAGCTCTTGTACTTATACCACCTGTTTTTTGGGATTTCATTATGTATTTGATTCTCTTATCTCATCTATTCTGCATTCCTTTCTATATACAATTGGATAGTCCATTACTAGCCATTCCAAACTACGGGTTGACTTGTCTACTGGTGGGTTATAGTAGGCGCCATCATGACCTTAGAAATTGGATTGTGACATTTACAGAGAATAGAATAAGTTAGCAGATGAAATAGCTAGGAATGCTGGAATTTAACTACTACTATCTATACTACTGTACTGTCCTCTGAATCTCCATCATCACTTTGTGATATTTTGTGCGTAGACAAGAGCTGGTTCCCAACCGTTAATAGGGTGAAGTAGCCTCTCTCTCTCACTCAAATATGTATTATATTAGTCCTAGTACTAATGCTTAGGTTGTACAAAATAGTGTTCTTACTAGGACCTCAGGTTGTACAACATAGTGTTCTTACTAGGACCTCTACGACTGTAGTGGAGATGCCACAAGTTCTGCCTCAATAAACTTCATGTTATATCTAAATAAATCTTGTTGACCAATAAAAAACGTCTGGTATGTCATTAGTTATATGTAAAATCAACTTCGGAATAAATTTGCCATCCGATATTTATACCAACCTGCAATAAAGTTGCCTCTATTGTACTTTTGTTAGAAACAAATGATATAATAGTGGAACTTCAACATATGTATTCTAGATTTAGAAATGAAATCTCTCATTCACCAAACCCTTCTCCTCCCCTCATTTTTAAGTTTGTCCACTTGTATGAATCAGGGAGCAAGAAAGAAAAAGAATAAATAAGTGGATTCAATATTTATTTTTTTGTTCGTTAAATTTGTAATTTTTGTTTTGTTACATTGAAATATTGAAGGACCATCATAAATGCTACCATACATCGTATTGGAACACTATTCTATTGTGCAATTTTAATATTTTCATGGGTTTTTAGATCAAGTGGAATGCTTTAATTGGAATATTTATTTTGAAGGTTAAACATTAAGCTGATTAAAGATATTGAAATGTGCGTAAGCTTCAGAAGGAGGAGGAAAAATGACTAAATATAAAGAAAAGTTTAGATGATTAATGGACATATTAGGACCTAGGTAAACCTTATCATTATTTCATGGAGATAGAGAAGCTATTTTCGAAAAATCATCAGTTTAAGTGTAACAAATTCATGTATAAAGAATAAAGAAACAATCAAAGGAACATAAAAAAAAGGAACAAAAACAACAACAAAATAGTGTAATTATCGAAACATAATAAACAACAGACAAATAATAGATATCGAAAGCAAGAATTATAAGACTACAACTAGTATAATAACAAATATCAACAAGTCTATACTCTAAAAAAACAAAACAACTCTCACATAGGAACAGCAAACACCAACAAGTCTATATCCTAAAAAAACAAAAAAAAAAACACTCCACGAGCATTTTATTTTGATAAATATTGAATTTTAATTACATCACCAATGTATGAAACTTTAATTGAAATATGAAAGAATAATGTTTTAGCCGTAGCTACATCTATTTCTTTTCATATAGTTTAAAATAAGATGAAAAAGTGCATGTGATAAAGATTAAAGGATTAACGAAAATTGTACGGTGGTAATGGCCGAGTAAAGTGAAAATAAAAATGTGTATGACTTTTAAAGGATAAATTTACCGATAAAAATATTATTATATAACGATAAATTCTCAAATAAAGTGTTTCACAAAAGTAGCATAAAGAATTTAGGTATGATCCATATAAGCATATTGATTATAATATCAACAAAAATATATTATGATAAACTCTTGAAAGAGTACTAAATGAAATTAGTTGTAGTAGAGAGAATCTAGGTAGTATTCAACACAAATTCTAGGATATATCGATAGAAAAAGGATATCACATTAAATTCTCAAAAAGTTTAATTAAAGTAGCGGACAAAATCTAGGGTAAAATCTATATTAGCATTACGGTTATAAATCCAATAAATTTATTACAACAAATAACAACAATAATAACAATATACTCAATAAAATTTTACAACTGTAATCTAAAAAGAATAGGGGGTGTACACAGACCTTACTATTATCTCGTGGAGTGATTCATGTTCAACATATCCAAGTATCAAAATTATTGTAACAAAATCTTAAAAAAATACTTAATAAAAGTAGTGGATGAAATCTAGGGTAATATCAAGATAAGCATTATGATTATAAATCGAACATAAAATTATTATAACAAACAACAACAACAATATACACATACATAATAAAATTCCACGAGTGGGGTTTGTGAACGGTAGAGTGTACATAGACCTTACAACTTACTCGTGGAGATAGAGAGGTAGATTTTTGAAAAAATCCTTGACTCAACAACGATAACATACCCAGTGTATTCCCACAAAAAGTGGGGTCTAGTGAGCGTAAAGTGTACGGAATCCATACCTCTACCTAGATGAAGTAGAGAGGATGTTTCCAATAGATCCCCGACATGAGACAAATAATAGTATAACAAGCAAAAACATAAAAATAAACAACAAAAATGGAGTAACATACAACTAGATAATAAAAGAAACAAAGCACCCATGAAGTATACTATGAACTATCTATTCGAAAGTCACAAACATCATCAAAACCCCACGAATAAGAAACTATAAAACACATAGATAATACTATGATTACAGGTACATTTGCAGCAAAAATCCTGGACTCAAATACATCAAATCCAGGCACCAAAATTATAATATAAAATCTCAAAAATAAATAAATTAAAGTAACTGACAAAATCTAGGTTAAAATCCACATGAGCATATTTACTATTATAAACCCAACATAAAATTATTATAACAAATGATAATATACGCAGTAAAATTTCACAAATAAGATCTGAGAAGGGTAGAATATACATAGACCATAACACTAAACTACTTCGTGAAGGTATATATATACACACACTTAATGAGTGTATAACATATAGAATCTTGGTATAATTGAAATATTGTTTTTAGTATTGTTGGACATTGATGATGTATATCTGGATGGCAGACAACATAGGTGCATAGTATTGGACCACAGGCATTTGATCTTCTTTTAAATTAATTGGAGCGCCCACACCATATGAACTCCATTCATCATGACAATACCACAAATCTCCAAAAGTAAAATATTCATTTGTATTCTTCAAAATTGCAAAATTTATTAGAGATAAATGGAAAGAGAGAGAGAATAAGAAAAAGTAGTATATTCATAAATTAGGGGGAAATATAGTGATTAGGAAACAAATTTTGAAATTCCCATTCAACTTTAGAAAGAAAGATTGATTGATATAGATACATTCAAGAAATATAGTTAATATTTGAGGTGTGAGATTTAATAAATCAATTGAAAAAATCTAATAAACAAAAGTCGCTTCTGAAAACAATCAATTAAAAAAAAGTAAAACTAAACATATCTTTCTAGATCGAGATATTTCTTGATAGACAGATATATCATATAAGAAAAGAAGCTAGTGAAAGGAGAATCGATGTATCTTACGAGGTAGAGACATTTCAATCTCAGTTGCTCAGAAAATCTCTCTCTCTCTATTTTATATCATGATTCGTCAACAAATATGAAAATCTATATGTAGAAAAAATCTTCATATTTCTGAATGTATCACATATGATAAATTATACACATATAAATCAAAACACAACAATTCTTATTGAGAATTCATCGAAACAAACTCATATAAATTAAAGTGGATTCATTTTTTTTCTTTTTTTTTTTTGAGGAATGAGATTATTTGAATTAGAACTCAAAAATAAAAAATTAATAAGTTACTTTTGGTAGAAGTCTTGGATAGATGATTGGTGTAACATATTGAATAAAGCTGTCTAGATTCGACATTTTTTTGTGTTCATTTTTTGAAAAAATAAAATAATTTGACTTTTCTGTTTCTTAATTTTTTTTCACTACTATTCTCTTCTTCTTTGTTTTTCGATTCCAACTCATCTTATATAGGAAGTAACTAGTACAAATTAGTATGGTTTACTGAAAGATTTAATGTCAAGATTACATACTATTAATTGTAGATGAAATCACATTTAAACTTTTAGTTAACATGATTTAATTAAAATGTCATTTTAAAATTAAAATTATATATTCAAATAAAATTTTAAATCAATACTTAAGAAAAGTTTAGTTGCCAGAAAAATCATAAAATAAAGCCAAAATTGTGAAATTAAAGTTAGGAAGAAGAAGAAAAAGAAAAAAAAAAAGAAAATATAATTTTTAAAAAATACAAATATACATTCTAGCAAAAATATATCGTTGATAGCTAGTACACCTCACAATGTTGTTAATTATTTGTTAAATGTAAGTATTAGTTAATCACTTTTCAATATCTGATATCGTTTATCAACAATAATTATTAAAATAAATATATTTATTCAAAAATTATAAATTACATGCACAAAATAATAAGAAGAAAAAAAAACTTATACAAATTTTGCAAAGGTGATTTGGAGTTTCAAATAATGTCGAAAATAAACTCATAAGATGAAGGCGCACTATTAGATCAATACTTAATTAAATTAATATTGATATTGCTCATCAACAATCATTTACTTACTTCTTTAGAGTGTACAATAATATATGCTCTCTCCAACATGTAATTAACATTGTGGGTTGAACCAAATAATTTAATTATTCAAAATCTTAATTGCCCGTAAATTTGGAAGAATATTCTCCAACTATTCAGAATTTAACAACAAACAAAATTTCAAGAAAAAGATATTAAAAGATCTAGTATTTAAATTTTTATAATTTATTAAGATTTTAAAAAAAAGCTCATAAGACGTATACTTACTAGTAGATTACTACTAAATAAATGAAATCGTAATATTGCTATAAAAGTTGGTATTATTTTTCAACTATCATTTACTTCTCTAGAGACTAGACTTAATGATACAATACATTTTTTAATAAAGATAAATCAACTACTTAAAATATAATTGCAAACAAATCTATAAGAAAGAGTTACAAGATTTTTGACCAAATTACACCAAACAAAATTTGCTAGGTGTCAAAAGTTCCGTTAAGAAATTAGGTTATGCAACTTACAATTAATGAAATATTAATTATGTTTTACCATGTAAGTAACAAGATAAACCCAAACAATTCTAGAGGGAAATTTTAAATTTTTTTAAACCACTTCAAAGTTAAACATTTTATTTGTCTGTTCATGTAGTTGAAGTTCATTTAAGATTTTGTTATCTAGAGAGATTCATAAATTAGAGCTGCTTATTAATAAAATATTTCCTCTTTTATTTCATTCCACATAATATATGTCACACAATAGTATGTACATATGTAAACAGTAAATTTTGGATCCGTCTTCAATTAACTTTTTTTTTTTTTTTTCTAGTTTGAGGATAGATTATTTCTTTCTCAATTAATGTAAAAAATGACATACACATCAATTGTGGACATTCTTTTAGATTGTAACTCTTCAAATATAATTGTTAGCCAAAGAGTTAAAAAGTTTCAGAGTAAGACTATGTTTGGTATAAAGGATAATGATTTTCAAGAAAATATTTTCTAAAATAATAAGTAGTTCCTTCAGAAAATTGAAGGAAAGACGTCATTTAGGTCTCGAATGAAAGATTTGTGACATTGACCAACTTAAAGGGTCAAACATAATTAAAAAACTTGATTAAGCTAATTGTGGATTGGATAAATATTTTCAAAACTTTCTAATATTTTCAAAAATACAAATCAACCTAACCCATACCCCTCTTCAATCCAAATCAACCGTCTCTCTCCTCTCCCGACAGTTTTTCCCAACCAACAGTTCTGCAAATTTCTCCTTTCAATCCCCGATGACTTAAACCTCCGACGATAAATAGTTGGGTTTCGAGTTCCTTTTTAACTTCAACCATCAATCGACGTGACAGCTCTGATACCATTTGTAGGGGGTGCGGATAACTAGATTATAAAATAGATTTATTATGTCTAACGAATCTATTCTTTTTTGTACGTGGATATTTCTTAAATTTTGTTTCAATAATTTATTCTTTTTGTAAGATGTATCCATTAATTTATTTGGTTTATTATTTTATCCTGTAGTAACTGCAGAGTTACAATTTTTTGTATAATAATTTATCCTATCTGTACTGTAGTATATATCTAATTCTAGATTTTCTATGTTATTTATTATCTTGTGTTGTTATTCTCGTAGTGAGTTTTTTAAATTATAAAAACTATCACATGTATTTTTTTCTAAATTTTCTAACGTTTTTTCTATCCATATTAACTTTTCTTTTAGATTTTCCATTATTTTTCTAATTCAGTTTCTATAATTAATTTCATTATTTAGATTATCTTGATTTTCTCTAGTTTTTCTAATATATTCTAACATCCACATCCTTGATCTGAATAATATCCTTCAGGGTAAATTTCTTCGTATATCCGTTCTAGCGAGTTTATGATTTCAATTTCGTAGTCTATCACTTTTTCTAATAATATTTTCTTAATATCTATAATTTCTATATCTTTAAGTATATATAAGATTAAAACTTTAAGATAGTCTAAATGATCTATTTTTTAAAATTGATATTTTATAGTTGTTTGTTTTAGCCTTAGTAGTTTTTGCATATTTTTATTAAGAGATTTATTTTTATTTTCCATGTATTTATCTATATTTGTTTTCATCCATTTTTCTAGTAACTGTATATTTCACATATCTTTTTCTAAAAATTCTACGTAATTGATCATGATAAGTATTTATAAGAGTAGCTAGGTAGACATGGTATATAATTTACTCTAGCCATGTAATATTCACCAAATGCTTTTTCTAATATAATTTTTCTTATATCTGCTACTTTTATATCTCTAAGTGCATACAAAATAAGTATCTTAAATTTATCTACCATTATATCAGATAAATTATCATTCATTTTCATAAAATTGCTTTTTTTCAAAATATTCCCTTCAACCATGTACATAATAAAATATGGTCATCTCAGATTACTATATACTAGATTATTCTTAAATAACATGTTCTTCGATCACTATTAGCATGGTAATTCAGATATTTTTTCCCTTAAACAGCGCCTCGACTCTGGTTACTCCCCGCCACGGCTTCTTGCCTCATTGGTTTCACCTTTAGGATGGCATAGTTCTTAGGGATTTTTCTCCGTTTCCACTTTGCTAATAAACTTCTTAACATATTATTCTTCGAATAATTCTACTATAAAGTAACTAATATGAATTTATTTTATCATATCATGATTGTTGGGAACTATGAATTTAGCTATTCATAATCATAAATAGATATACCTGTTCAGGTAGCTTTGATATTTCTGAAGTTTTTTACTCCATAGCTTTTTCCATTGAAGTGTATATGTTTAATTAACTGGGCAAAATATTTTTTATGGAATGGAGAGAGTTTTTGCTTAACTGTGAGAAGGTTTGCTTTGCAATGCCTTCTGCCTTCTTTATTTATAGAATGATCTTTACAAACACTTTACATGTTTTACAATCTTACGTAAAAACTAGAAAACAAAAAAAAAAGCTAAAAAACAAAAGAGGCTCCAAAAGTCCTAAAATCTATTTTCTAGACTACCTAAAAGTCTAAGTCTAAAAAGTAGTCTTTACAAGAAAGTTTTTACAAGAATAGTAATGTACAATAATTTTGAAGACTTTTACGTAACTAAAATAAATATCTTGTCTCCGTTGATTTTGTTGTATCTGCATTATTGCTCCTGATCTTATCTTCCAGCTGTCATCTAGCTTTCTTGGTTTTTTATTCTAGATGCACTTCTGGAATAATATTATCTTCTCCATTACACCTCGAACATTGGTGATCTGGATATTTATGTCCAATTATTTTACAATATCTTGTTAGTAGTCCATCAGAAATAAATCCTTTTTTAATAGCTCTTGCTGTAGATGGTTTCTCTGGGTTGAGTAGTGTCATTATCCATTGTCTTATGTCCTCCATATCTGTTGGTCGTAGCTCTTTTGAATTAGAGTAAATCATTTGGTGATTTCTCGAGTAGTAGATCCATATTGGATTTCCATTTGTATAGTTATTTGCTAGTTCTTGTATAATCATAGATAGTCTAATAAGTCTTTTATTTGCGTAGAATTCTGGTATCTCGATTCTAGGTATTTCCGGTTGCTGCGCAATATCTTCTGGTATAATCATATCTCTCGTTAATTCTATCTTTACGACTTGTATAACTGGTTTTATCTCGTCATATAATATCTCCGCGGGTGAAGTATAACACTTTATATAAAATAAAGTGCCTTTCATTATTCTTTTATAGGTAGTGAATATCTTGTATAATTCTTCCATAGCTGTCAATTCTTCTCCGTTTTGGGTGTATATGGTGTTTAGCAGTCCGTAGTCAAAACAAGTTTTTACTAAGCTTGGGTTAGTTTTCGGTAGTGCGATTAGCTTGTTGTATCCTTGTAATTTTTGGGTTATATAGTTGGTATTTGGTTCTTGGATGTTTGTAGCTCTTGGGTTATGGTTTAAGAAGGTTTGTATCTATAGATGTTTTTTATATATTTCTGGGCTGTATAATTGTAAACTTTTTTGTCTTGGTTTAGGCTATCTAGGTATGTGTTAACTTGTGGGGGTATGAATAAATGGTCTTTTTGTATTTTTGGTGTAAATGGTTTTTCAAATATTTTATTCATGTTCATGTTTTGGTATTTTGGTCGACTAACTTCTTTGCTTGTACCTGCAGAAGTAGATTGATAAATGTTATGGGTTTTATGGAGTGTCCCAACGTCTCCTTCTAGCTCTGGAATTTTATTGTCTTTCGATCGACATAGCTCTGCACACTGCTGAGTTAGCTGATTCATAGCTATAGACTTCAGTTTATCTTCATTAGTCTTTAGCTTTAGCTTTTCTATCTCAGTACCCATATTGTCCACTTTCAAGGAAAACGTAGTTAGGGCGTTGAGTATTTGTTCAAGAGTATTTTCTTCTATCATTTCAGTCTGTGTAGCTTTGTCTTGATATGTAATCTGCAATAACATTTTTGTTAGTACTGATCACTTCTATTATAAATGTGAAATTTAATATATTTAAAACTAGTCTCCGAATCTCTTTTGTTGTAACTGAATTTTGTATTTTCTTTGTTAGCCACCAGCATACCTGTGTATTATCTGTTCGCACAATTAATTTGTTATATACAATATGGATCAAACGCTAACAAACATTTTATAATGAACATAATTCTTTCCTATTTATTTCCCATTTTATTTCTGTTTCATTGAACGTACCTGAGTAGTATCTGCAATGGTGTTCTATTTTTTCTGCTTCATATCTATATTTAAGTACTCCTCCGTAACTATATTCACTAGCATCTGCTTCTACTATATATATAAATTTTCTATTTTCATCTGGAAATTGTAATTTTGGTAATTCTTTACAAAGTAATTTTATTTTTTGAACTTGTTTTTTATCTTCTTCATTATAATTATATTCTATATCCTTTTTTAATTTTTTCTGTAGTGATTTTAATTTTTCTGCTAATTTTGGAATATATTCTCTTACTTGGTTTACTAATCCTAAAAATGATTGTAATTTCTTTTTTGTATCTAATTCTTCTTTTGAATTTATTATTTTTTGTACTATATGTTGTTGCATTTTTACTCCACTTTTATCTATTTGTATACCTAGAAATTCTATCTGATTTTTCATAATTTTAGCTTTCTTTTCGCTTAGACTTATTCTCGATTTTTCTATTATATCTGTAAACTGTTCAAATAATTTTATATGTTCTTCTTTAGTTTTTGTATATAATAATATATCATCTATGTATACTATACAATTAGGTAATTGTTTAAAATAATTGTCCATAAAATATTGATATCTACCTGGTGCATTTTTATATCCAAATGGTAATACATTCCACTCATAAAATCCTTGTGGTACCGTGAATGCGGTTAATTCTTTAGATTCTTTTTCTAACTTTAGATGGTAAAATCCTGATTTACAATCAAATTTGCTAAAATAATTATATCCTTGTATTTGCCTTATTTTTAATATCTTATTTGGTATTGGATAATTATATTTTATAGTTTTTGCATTTAAATTTCTATAATCAATAACCATCCTACTTTTTCCTCTTTTTTGTTCACTATGTGTATTTACTATAAATGCTGGACTATTATGCTTACTATTACTTTTTTGTATATATTGTTTTTCTAATAATTCATCTATATGCATTTTAAATTCTTTTAAATCGTCAAAATTATATGTTAATGGTTTTTGGGTTATTATACTATTTTTATCTATTAATTCAATTTTTATGGTAGTTTTATGTTTTTCTCATCCTTTTAATGGATCTTCACTATATAATTGTTCTAATTTTTTCTTAATTATTTATATCTTATTTATTGAAAATATAATTATTTCTGTTTTATTTATCGAAAATACTACTAGTTCTATTGTATCTTCAGTGGTTTTTATATTTTCTAACTTTTGTATAATTTTTTCACTTCCTTTTATCCAATCAGTTTTCTTTCTTATTTTATTATTAACTCTTTTTGCTCTTACTTTTTGTTTGCATGGTGTTGTAAACCACCAGTCGTTTCTAGTTATTATATGTGGGTATAATTTATCTAAAAATGACATTCCTAAAAGTATATCTTTTGAAGTTAGTTCAGAATTATAAATTTCTTCTATTGTTAATATCTTATCCCATATTTGTGCTTTTACATTTCTAGCTTTATAAGTAATTAAGATTCCTTCATTATTAAATCCTTTAACTACTATTGGTGTTTTTAATTTATCCCATTTACTTTCTGGTAAGCAATTATATCTACATAAATTAGCTTCTGCTCTTGTATCTATCATAGGCGTATAGTATCTACTGTAATATCCTTCCACTATTATCTTCATTAATACATATATCTTCATTTTATGTTAAGGCTCTTTTTAAGAATAATTTTTCCTTATTATATGTTATGGTTAATTGTGTATGTTCTGTATTATATGGTTTTACTTGTTCTAACCATTTTATTCCTAATATTATATCTGCTTTTTGCATTTCTTCCTTTACTTCAAATTATATTTTTATTTTTCTAACTCCTATTATTATTTCTTTTTCTACTATATTTTTACTATTTATTAAACTTCTTGGTAGATCTGGGCACATATCATTATCAATTTTTATTTCTTTATCTTTTACTAGATATTTTGCTATATAATTTTCTTCTTGTCCTGTATTTAGGAGTATTAAATATTCTTTTTTCATTTATTTTTCCTGTTATGTAATATTGGTTTAAATTACTTATTGAATTTATTTCATAACTTGTTCTTTTTGATGAGCTTGATGATTCTGGTTTTTCATTAGCTATTCTTTTTGTTGTACTTATTCTATCATTTACTATTTCTAAATTTTCTTCTATATCTATGTCTCTATAGCTATAATCATTATAATCTATTGTTTTTACAATTTGTTCGAATGGACTTTCTATTCGTAACTTGTTAATCTTATTTTTTCCTGTTATTTTATGTTTTGTTGTTAATACATATAAATTTTTGCATCTTGCTGTAAATATTTTACTTCCTGGAATTAATTCTATTCCTGATATCTTCCAATATAATACTAGTGATTTATCTATATTTCTATCTGTTACCGCTACTGAATAATTTGCACTTATTATGAATTTTAATTTTTGGTATATTAAATTTCCTTTTACGGCAGTTATTATGTTTTTTTCTATAGGTTTTATAATTCTATCATCTGCTAAATATAATTCTATTGGTGTATCTATTCCTTCTCTAAAACATGCTTTTATTAATATTTCTGTACCTCTAAGGAGTACATATTTTATTGGATCTCCTTTACTTTTTATATCATTTATCTCTTTATTAATTATTCTTTTTGTTACTAGTGGTATACTAGTTTTACCCTTTGCATATCTACAGTCTGTTACATGTTCTTTTTGACATACTACATAATATTCATCTTTTTTCCTAGTAAAAATATTTTTTATTGTTGGTATTTTAAATATTTTTTCTACACTTAAATCTAACCCTTTTCCTTTTATTTCATCAAATATATTACTGTCAAATATTATTTTTTGTTCTGTTCCTTCGTCATTTAAATATTCTTCCTTTGTTATTATTTTTATATCTTTTTCAGCCATTTAATTCATCTATTTCAGTATCTGTTTCGTTTTTTGAAATTTCATATATACTATCTTCACTTTCTAATTCATAATCTATATAATCTATTTGTATATATTCTGTATTATCTATTTTTATTTCTGATATTTGTTTATTTTTTGAATTTTTAGGTAATTTACAATCTCTAGCCAAGTGTCCTAACTTTCCACAATTATAGCAAGTACATTCTTTTATAGATTTCTTCTTTCTATATGGTCTTTTATTTTTATAATTTTTTACATAATATCTTTTTCTTGGTTTCTTATATTTATATTTTGATTTTTTATATTTCTTATATTTCTTATGTCTTTTTCTTTTCTTATAGTATCTTTCTTCACATCCAAATTGGGGTGCTATTTTATTTTTGCAACATGCTAAATTTCTTATTAATGTTTTTTCAATTTTTAATTCTTCCCTATATTTTTCACATAAGTTTCTATACCATTGTTGTAAAAATTTTATTCTAGCTCCTAACGTATCTACTATTTTTGCTTCTTCCCAACTTTTGATTATCGTTGAACTAAATGGTTCGGGTAATTTATTAAAATATAATTTTCTTATTTCCTTACTTTCTTCTATACTATATGCTCCTTTATAATAGTATTCTTTAAATGCGCAAGTATATTCGTCTATATAACACATATTACATATTGTTAATTTTAACATTAAATTCCTATTTGTATCTTTTTCTTCATCTTGTTCTTCTTCTATTGTTGTCATACTACTAAATTCATCTTTTATAGCTGTTTCATATTTTTTTATTATATCTATAGGTGTTAGTTTAGTTGTTGTTGATGATGTTCCTTCCATAGGTTTATTAGCTCTTAATATTTTTTTACTATTTTCAGTTAAGTTTGAAAACCATAGTTTTACTGATCCTATTAGTGTTCTTTCTATATATTTTGGTGCATCTGTTATGTTTATATTATTATCTAATAATTGTTTTGTCATATATCCTATCCATAATTGTATTATTTTTTCCGTATCTATTACACAGTCTAGGTCTAAAAAGTTATAATTTTCATTAACTATTTGTTTTGGTGTCCATTTGTCATATTCATTATATCTTTTAAATTTATTTTTATAATATATAGGTTTTCTTATTTCTGTCATTTTAGGTATTATATTGTCATCTTCTTTTTTATCAAGAGTATTTATTTCTGTGTTGGTATTTTCTAAGTTTTCTTCATTAATTATTTCTTGTTTTTCATTGATTTCTAAATTTTTTGTACTTGTTAATATTTTTGTATATGTTTCACTTTCTTCTGAATCATAATTATCTGTCTCTTCAATATCTATATTATTTATTTCTAATTTTTCATTAAATTGATTTATCTCGTTTGGTAATTTTTGTTCTTTATCTTTTTCTTCTTTTTCTTTTTGTGTTTGTTCGTACAAATCTTTTAACATTTGTAGTTCTTTTTCTAATTCAGCAATTCTACTATTTTTAGTTTCTTCTATTTTTCGTATTTCTTCCGTAGTTTGTTGTTTAATTTTTCTATTTCTTTTTTTCTATCTATTTCTTCATTTTCTTTTTCTATTCTTACCATTGCTGTTAGTTTATCTTCTAATTTTAATTCTTCTTTTTCTAACATTAGATATAAATGTTCACCTATTTTCTTATATCTTCTTCCTAGATTAGAAAATGTATTTTTATTTTTAATCCTTCGTGATTTTCATATATTTTTTCATCTATTATCAATTCTTCTTTGTTCATTTTATTGTGAATAGTTCATGTTGGTATATATATTCTAAACTATCTATTTGTGATTCTAATTTTGATATTTCATTTTTTTGTATATTTATTGAGTTTTTACTAACTCCGGCAAATATATTATAATGTAGTCTTTCTATTCTTATTTTTAATTCTTTTTGTTTTTCAGAGATAAATTTTTTTAATTCTTTGTATTTTTGCTCTTTATTCATTTAAATTATATTTATAATACCTTGGTGGATATCTAAATCTAATTTTATCAGAATTAGGTGGTATGTGTCTCATTCTTCTAGATTTTAAATGGATTATTAATTTTGCTTCAATACTAGATATTAATGTAATTAGGTAGGCTAATCTTTGTGGATTTTCTTTTGTTTTATTTAGACTTATATATTCTGCATAATTACTAACTAAAGATCCTTTAATTTTTCTAAAAGCTTCTCTATTTTTAAATGGTCTTCTCATAATTAATTTAATAAATGACTAATTCAAATTTAACTAGTTCTATAACTAACTCTAACATATATCTCTTTTCGTCGTTCCTTTTCTCCTTTCACTGGAAAATAAATATGGCCTTTTTAGTTTTGAAGAAAACGAGGAACTTGAGCCAACTTCTTTTATAGTATTGGTTAACAATTTCAATATTTGTTACTTTAATTTGAAATACGATTTGAATAAAACCCTAATTTCTTGTATTTCTTCTATTCTCTTTTAGAAGTGAATTATCATTTTTTGTTATTTGTTGCATTTTTTTTTAAGTTTGATTTTTGTTGTTTCTGTTTATACAAACAAAACAACGATTTTGGTGTTTTTCGTGTTGCTCCGGTTGTTGGGTTGATTTGTTCTTGTTCTTGGTGATATTGTTGTTGTTTTGTTGAACAAAATCGTGCTACTATTTTTTTCTCCTATAGATTATCCATCTGGTGCAATAAATCTAGCATATGATACAATAGATTAACCATCTGACGCAATAGAGGAACCATCAGATTAAAAATCTGATGCAACATATTAACCATATGAAGTAACAAATTAACTATTTTATGCAACAGATTAATCATCTGATGCAATAAAGGAACCATCGAATAAAAAATAAGATACAACAGATTAACCATATGATGCAACAGATTAACCATATGATGCAATAGTTTAACCATCTGATGTAATAGATTAACCATATGTTTCGATAGATTAACCATCCGATACAACGAATTTACTATCGAATGCAACAGAGAAACCATTGGATTAAAAATTTAATCCAATAGATTATCCATCTGATGTAATAGAGAAACCATCGGATTGAAGATCTGATGCAATAGATGAACCTCCTATTGGATAAAATTCTATCAACTATTCCAATAGGACATGTCTAAGACTTGATTTTTCCAACTGATTATTCATATGTCGCGATAGACGACCCTTCTGTTAGAAGAAATCTAAACTATAATGTTGACCGTTGATAACTATTCAAACAGATAACTCATATGTTACAACAGATGTGTGATCTGTTGCACCGACCATTCATCTATCTCAACAGATGAGTTATATATTTTGTATTGTCGCAATAGATTTACTTATCCATTGTAATAGGTTAGTTAACTGTTCCAACAGAACACTCATATGTTGCAACAGATGTGTGATCTATTGCACCAACCAGTTATTTGTCTCAACAGATGAGTGATATGTTTTATATTGTTGCAACAGATTACTTATCTGTTGCAATAGGTTAGTTATTTGGTGCAATAGATAACCTACCTGGTGCAACAGATGTATGATTTATTGCAATTGTTTTTTTACCATTTTGCACGTTAGATTTACTATTATCCTTTTTAATGATGCATTAATCAACTATAATATATTTTTTTTTATGTTCCTGTAAATTTTAGATAATATTGCTCCCAAAAGATCAGAAACCGAATCAAGTCCAAATAAAGGAACAAGTGAAGCAGCTAGGTTACATCCATCACTCTATGAGTTTGCTTTACAAGTGTTATCTCAATAAGGAGCAGAATATGATGAACATGGGGAGGGGGAATGTTTCAAAAGAAATGATCAAAATGCTAATAGCCCTTCCACCAAAGAGTTGGTCAAAATCTTCAGCATTGATCGTTATTCTGTGAGAATGCAGTGTGATGGTGACACAAATTTAACGGGTGATTTTGTGGTTAAGTCAGCCATAGAAAATTTTTTGACACCTTTAGAAAAATACTTTGAGAAAAAAAAATTGGATGCTTATTTCAAAGGACAACAGTGCTCGTTTCCAGATGAAAATGGGATATGACTTCTGAAGCGTAGGTTTATGTATGAAAACAAAGATAAGATGGATGAGGTATGATAAATTATTATGGCATACCTGTTTGTTTTGGTTGGAAGGAGTTTGCCATAGTTACTGGACTAAAATGTCATCCTCCTTCTTCTACTCATGTTATACCTATTCTAACTCAAAAAGTCACCCCGCACACTCAATAAAGGCCAAGGAAAGTCATGTGATTGTGATGACTTGGTGTCCATTATTGGTCCAAGCTTCAAAAATAAAAATTTGATAGAAGAATTGAAAGGTAAAAGAATTTCAAAGAAGTACAAACAATCATTGTGCTTGGTTTGGTTTGTACATAATATTATTTGAGCGAGAGACATTAACAACAAAATAAGTGTTGGTTTAATAAAGCTCTCTGAGGATCTTGAGGCTTTTAACAACTATCCTTGGGGTTATGAAAACTTTAAAATGACTGTCAAATATCTGTTGACTCCGTTAATGCCAAAGACAGTCAACTTATATGACTTTCCATGGGCTTTCATGGTAAATATTTCTTTTATTATGATATTATTTATTTTTTTTACTCAATAATGGTTTTAATTTATTGGTGTTATTTTATAGGCTTGGACGTTTGAAGTTATTCCTTATTTGGGACAACAAGTGAACTACTAGGAAGAAGTTTCCTGCCCAAGAATCTTGAGATGGTTGTTGGCCAAAACTGATAAAAATACAAAATTTTTTGATCTCTTTAATCTCCCGAAGGATGTATTAAGTATAATAATAATTAATTTTTTATTTTAATTAATGATTTTTTTGAATGATTTAATCATCATTCTAATATATGTAATGATTTATATTAGATTGTGCATCCGTCGCTTGTTCCTACCAATCAAGAGTTAAAAATACCATTTTTTCTTACTTTAAGATCTATGTAAACTTTATCAGACCCTAAGGTCATTGACAGAATAAAAATGAAATTGTTTGGAGCAACAAACATTACAATAAAAATAATTTTAGAGGGTGGGCTTTTTGTTGTTGATGGTCTTAGTGGTGATGGAGATGTTGGTGGTGGTAGTGGTGCCTCTGTTGGTGCTAATGATGCTCCTCTTAGAATATTTAAATATCATATTGGTTATACAGATTTTGCCTCTCACAGCGAATGTCAAAACTGCAAGGAAAAACATGATGTAGTGATTAATGATATTAATGCATTAACTGCTTCTGCAAAGGAATTGATATCTAAGAGATATGTAATTTCATCAAAGAGTATTTTATATCCATCCACTTCATTATAGATAAAGGCTAAAGGGAGAAGGAAAGTAATTTTCAAGGAATTATTAAGCATCCAAAAAAGCAAAATTGCAACTCCTCTGTTCTAACACATCGAGCAATGTACAATGGCCAAAGGAGAGCAGCACGAGCTGAAGAAGGTGAATATACATATTTGTTCCAACTAACAAACATGCATAAATCTGTTTCAACAGATGACACATCTGCTAAAAATTATCAAACAGATATATACATCTGTTGCAATAATTGACTAACTTGTAGCCTCAGAGAAAGTATTTGTTGCAACATATGTCTCATCTGTTCCAGCAAATCAAACATCTCTTCGTACCTCTTTTATTTGTACCAATAGATGACCTATCTACTGCAATGGATGGGTTATTTGTTAGGACAAATTGAATCAAGACTTTCTACCATTTCAGATTTTTCAAACGGATGAGTCATATGTTGCAGCAGATGGTTCATCCGTTGAAAAATATCATACAAGTCTTCCTCATATAGAAATTTATCCCAACAGCTGATTCATCTATTGCAACCATAATATAATCAATTTGGGATAATTTAAAACATGAGAAAGACTTGTTTGATTTTCTAGAACAGATGAGTAATCCTTTTTTATTTTGTTGTATCTCCATGATTAGCATTGACCAATTCTAGCTTTCCAAGTGGATGTAGAAGCTACTGCTAAACAACATTGACAGTAGCCTACTTTTTTTTCTTATAGAAATATGGAGAATAGAAAGCGTAGAAACCGTACGTACGCGACAATAAAAATCCACGACGACCAAATCCAAATTCCATAGCACCATATGAAGAACAACTTATCCATATTGAGTAGATCTTTATAGTTTGAGTCTGTCAAAGTAATAAACTCACCCCTCCTTAGGAATTCTGGGCTTCAATACTTAAATTGTTGATATATTTGTTGAGATATGTACCCATAACAAATTTTTTACATTTCATTTATTTGTTGATTTATTTCATTTAATTTCTGAAGGCTTCGATTTATTTTATTTTGTCTATGAATTTTTTTTTGTTAGATTTGAACTTATTAATTGAAATAGAATACTATATTCAAATATCACAATAGATAATGCATCTGTTGTAACAGACAACACATCTGTTGGAAAATATCAAACATATTTAGACATATATTAATCTGTTGGAAATTATCAAATAGGTCTTTCCACTATTGCACCAAATAGATTTAGAGAGAAACATTGACATAATGCAATAGATGACTAATCTATTGCAATAGATAAACTATATGTCAGAACAGGTAGACTATTTGTTACAACAGATGGATAATCTATTGCATTATAAAAATTCAACTTTCATTAGACATAAAAAATTGCCACTACATGTAAAGCGAAGTGACTTTAAATATAAAAGGCGGAACCCATCGATAGTGTTCATTTTAAACACCTAAAATAAAATAGACACCAAGTAGATGATAACGCTCGAACTACACCTCTCTAATGAGAATGTAAGCGATCATTGTCAATATAAAACCCAACTAGGTTGGGGTCGAATCCCACATGGAATATGGTGTGAACTTAAGTTATTTTTAAGTTAATCAACTAATAGCTGGATGTTTCCTGAAATGGGGGGTTTTTAGTTTAGCAAGTAATTGTTGGTCACTTTAGTTACAGTGTTCGTAATCAAGAGTTTATGGAAAAACCAGATTTATGTTCACTAGGGGTTTTGGTACTTGACAAATTCTAATGGTGGTTCAAGATTCTCACAGTAGGTAGGACAACAAGTTATCTTTATCGAAGTTACGCCTAAATGTGTCTTGACCTACTTAAGAATTTAATTACCTAATCCTCTCGGACTTAGGGAGTTTATCTTCACTGACCAGAAATTACCTCAGGTTAATCAACCTTGTTACAACGTCAATTATTAAATAGAAAAGTTTTTAGTGCTTCCAAGTCCCTATTAATAATTCACTTCCCACTATATTTGATTTCTTTCTCAAGCAAATCAAAGTAGGTATTATCTATCATTTGCAACCAATAGACGATAATTAAAACCTCAGAATTATCAAAGAGTCCTACCACCTTTTGAATCTTGAGCACTCAGCACCTTATCAAGACTTAACCCTAGATCCCATAATTCAGGTTAATGGAATTTAGCCACTTATGATGTAATAATCAAAAAAACTAGTTTTATTCATGATTTGAAAGATAAACTTACCACAAGATGAATATAAACTATATATTCTCAGATTAGATCATAATAATAATCCTAAAATAATGATGATAATCTCTTCAAAGTAATTGCTTGTTCAAGTTAATAAACTAGAGAGAGAAAATATCAAAATACGTGTTTCCAAAAGATGTTTGCAATTCTCAAGAAAACCCTCAACAAGACTTTAAATAGTTTAGCCTAAATAAGGAAACAAAATCACAGAGTTTAATAATCCCTCGAATTAGGTGATGACATTCATGACAACCTATCAGGAGGCTGATGACTTATGACAAATGTCGTCAGGTCCTCTTTGCTTTTGATACTCGGTGCTTTAGGCTGACGACAAGCTATGACGTCCTATCAACTCCTTGATGACTTATCACAAATGTCGTAAAGTCTCTATCTCAGCTATCATGTTCTGCCTTAGGATACAATTTTTATGACCTATCAGCTCCTTGACGGCTTATCACAAAATGTCTTCACAACTCTCAACTCAGGTGCATTCTCCGTGTGAGACTGACGATGAAGCTGATAACTTATCACAGGGATGATGACTTATCAGAAATATCGTTAGCCACACTTCTCTTCAAATTACTTTAGATTTCAACTCCTTTACTTCCATCCTTGTTGGTTCTCTTGCATCATAGATTCTACTGCAAAATCAAATATAAAACAATAAAAAATGACAAAAGTTGCTGAAGGCCTTGCAATTATTCTTAGTTAAAAGCCTCAAATGTGTTAGCATTAGCTCACACATCAACAACCTTAACTTAATATAATTTCTTGTCATCAAGTAACTTAACACAACTAAGAGAATAGAAAGTACATTTGGCAGTCAATTATCCATATTATATCAAAACACTTTCACCCTCTCCAAGGTTAGTTAATTCAAGAACAATGAAGAATACCAATGCAACACACAGAAATCTATATACGACATTAATTCAGCTACATTAACCATGTATATACCAGCATTACACTCTTTAAACAAGTTAGCAACTGGCAATATATCTAGTGTTCCCTCAAAGCAAAGAAATCCCCCTTATCTCATATCAGTAATCCTACATGTAACCATGGGGACAATCAAAACACTCACTCTCAGAACAAAGTTCCAACCAATGTATGCCAAGTACCATAGGCTTTCCCTTATTTTTAATACCCAGATCTTTAGATAGATCTAGGATCGCTATAGGTCTTCTCTTAGGCTTGTGATGTAGGTTAGGGGCTGGTATGATACTCGATGGTATTTAAAGTGACTAAGCCTCCTTGATACTACACTAGTTTTTTGGTGTTTCACTCATTAGCCTTTTTCACTCTTCTCTTTTATTGATCATACATATTTACGCTGGGTGCGGTCTTTTCCACAATCACTTATTCTTTTTCATAATTTTTTTTCTTGCTCTTTTCCTCCGCACCCAGCTTTTTTATTCTTTTCTTTTATGCTACCTTTCTTCATACTTATTCTGTATCACGCACCCCTATGATAGCCACCCTCAACTTAGGCTATTTGCCTAAGTCAAGGTGCACAGTGTCCAAGGAGGACCAGGGCCAAAACAGGTTCATTGTGATCTAAATGGGAAGGTGACAAGTGTCATAAAAAGAAATAGGCTAATCTGGCTCAAAATAGGGATCAAGGGATATTATGCACATAGGGAAGGTCATTTAGGCTAAAGTGAGCTCATATCAAAATGGCCTATGATCCTTTCCTAACCCCTATCATTCAACCTAGGTAAGACTAACCGGGAAAGTTCTGGCTTCAGCATACAGAGGGAACAAAGTAACATCTCACATACACTTGGTACACAGGTATATCACAATCTACTACTCCTTTAGTTTGTGCAGCTGTTTAGCAATGATTATTGTGTTACTATAACTAATACCATACAAAGATGTATAGTGGTCACACTTAAATGCAAATCATACAGTTAAAGAAGTAGACTACTTGAAGAGGTATACAAAGATTACAAAACAATTCAACTTCCTCAAGTACTTCTCCTAGTCGGCTACAAAATTTTACATAAACAATTTAACCTACACCCTCAACTTAAAATCGAATAAAATCTAAACTTAGGATTAGAGTATACTTAGAATTGATCAATCCCGGGGGTCATGGGTTGCCTCCCATGCAGCATCTGGTTTAACGTTGCGGCACGACTCAGGTATCTCGATTACTTTAAAATTCATCGAGACATATAATAGTGACACTTTTCATTGATTCTTTTGGACTAATATAAAGCTTGACTCGTTGACCATTTAATTTTAAGGTACTGCCATCTTCATTTTCAAGTTCCACTACTCCAGATGAGTAGACTTAACTAACTCTAAAAGGGCCTGACCACTTGATTTAAGTTTACCTGGGAATAGTTTGAGTCTGGAATTGAACAGAAGCACCAAGCCACCTTTTTAGAAGTCTCATTTCTCTATCCTCCAATCATGGTATTTTTTATCTTTTCTTTATATAGGTCTTCTTGTTCATATACCTCGAGACAAATCTCATCCATCTCATTCAGTTGTCCCAGTCTCAGCTTTGCTGCCTCCTTCTAACTCAAATTCATCCTTTGGAGTACCCATAAGGCCTTGTGTTCTAGCTCTATTTATAAGTGGAAATATTTTCCATAGACCAGATGAAATGGTGACATGCCAATAGGTGTCTTGAAAGCAGTCCGATATGGCCACAAGGCATCATCGAGCTTTCGAGACCAATCTTTCCGACTAGCATTCACTGTTTTAGCTAGGATGACTTTAATCTCTCGATTTGACACGTCCACTTGCCCACTAGTTTGTGGGTGATATGGAGTGGCTACTCTATGCTGTTTTACCCCATATTTTGCTGAAGCTGCTCGACACACTTTCTTGCAAAAATAAGATCTTCCTTATCTTATAATAGTGCGTGGTACTCCAAAACGAGAGAAGATGTTCTTTTTGAGAAAAGCAACAACTCTCTTTCCGTAATTATCAAACAAGGTAACAACTTTGACCTATTTCAAGACATAGTCAACATCAACTAAAATATACTTTATTTCATACTAGCTTACAAAAGGACCCATAAAATCGATGCCCTAGACTTCAAACAATTCCACTTCAAGCATCTTAGTCAAAGGCATATCATGTCTTTTGGAGATTGACCCCTGCTTCTGACATTGGTCAAATTTCAAAACAAACTTGTGGGCATCCTTAAACAATGTTGGCCAATAGTAACCTCTCTACAACACCTTCTTAGCCATTCGGTCACCTGCATGGTGACCTCCAACTGGGGAAGTATGACATGTTTCCAATATGTACAATACATCCATTTCCGGCATGCATCTTCTTTTAATATTATCCTCATATAGCCGAAAAAAATATGACTCATCCCAGAAGTAATGTGTCACATCAAGCAGGAATTTCTTTCTTTGATGGAAGGAAAGATTTTCTGGGATGACCTCACTCACAACATAATTTGCAAAATTAGCGTACCAAGGCAATTTCTCCACAACAACAACCAAGATCTCCTCATCAGGGAAGGCATTATTTATCTCTATTTCATTTCTAATTTCCTGCTTACCTTCTATTCTGGACAGATGATCTGTAACTTGGTTTTCACACCCTTTCCTATCTTTGACTTCAAAGTCAAATTCTTATAGCAGTAACACCCATCTAATCAACCTTGGTTTTGTATCCCTATTAGCCATCAAATACCTCAAAGCTGCATGGTTAGTGTGAATCACCACCTTGGTCCCAAGTAGATAAGCCCTAGATTTCTCAAAAGCATATACTATATCCAAAAGTTCCTGCTCAGCGACGGTGTAGTTCTTTTGTGCTCCATTCAGTGCTTTGCTGGCATAATATATTTGACGAAATAGTTTATCCTTCTTTTGTCCCAATAAAGCTCCAAGGGAAACACCACTTGCATCACATATGATCTCAAATGATTTTGACCAGTCTGGTGCAACAATAATAGGGGCCTCAACCAACTTTTTTTAAGGCATTCAAATGCATTCAAGCTATCATCATTGAAGGAAAACTTCACTTCTTTCTCCAAAAGTTTGCAAAGTGGATTTACAACCTTTGAGAAGTCTTTTATAAACCTCCAATAGAAGACAGCATGTCCAAGAAAACTACGCACTCCCTTACTGAAATGGGAGGTGGTAGTTTATGAATAACTTCTACCTTGGCTCAATCAACTTCTATCCCTTTTTTATTTGAAATTTTATGATCGAGAACGATGCCCTCCTTTACCATAAAATGGTATTTTTCCTAGTTAATCACCAAATTAAATTCAACATAGCATTGCAAGGATATACTCAGGTTTACCAAACACACCTCAAATGAATCTCCTACTACAGAGAAATCATCTATGAATACCTCTATGGTGTCCTCCACCATATCTGAGAAGATAGATATCATGCACCGCTGAAAAGTGGCGGGTGCATTGCATATCCCAAACGACATCCACTTAAATGCAAAGGTTCCATATGGACATGTGAATGTTATCTTCTCCTGATCTTCAGGAGCAATACAGATTTGGTTGTATCCAGAATAACCATCTAAAAAGCAATATCATCCCCTTCCGGCTAATCGATCAAGCATTTGGTTCATAAAGGGCATAGGGAAATGGTATTTCAGAGTCCATGAATTTAGCTTACAGTAATCCATGAAAACTCTCCACCCAGTCATAGGCCTGAGTGTAATCAACTCATTCCTTTCATTTGCAACCACAATTAAGCCTCATTTTTTGGGCACGCATTGAACTGGGATCACCTATTTGCTTTCAGAAGTAGGGTAAACCACTCCTGCATCCAACCACTTAATAATCTCCTTCATAACCACCTCTTGGATTGGAGGGTTAATACAGTGCTGATGCTCTATGGTTGGAATACAATCTTCCTCAAGTTGTATTTTATACGGGCAGTTGCCAGGGGGAATGCTAATAATATCTATGAATGGTCCATTCTATAGCTCTCTTATGCCTCTGAAGTACTGAAATAAGTGTGTTTACCTATTTCTCACCAAAATCAGCCGCAATAATAATAGGTAGCGTGTTTCCGTTGCCCAAAAATACGTACCGTAAGTGCCCAGATAGTTGTTTAAATTCCAACACCGGTGGCTCCTCAATGGATGGCTTGGCTGGTAGTGTTGGTCGATTAGCAAGGTCAAGGTTTAGCTTTTTAGGAGCATAAGGATATGAACCCATTCCTGACAAGGAACAAACAGTCTCTTCATACTCCTCAATGCCTTATCGATCAAAGTTCATCAGAACTGTGGCTAAAGGCTCGACAACATGTTGCTTCTTTCTTGACACCTCCTGTTTGTCCTTATAATACACATCAACTACTGAGAACACACTTATTTCTTCCTGCTGCTTTATTGATTTACACACATCAAATTGTACCACTTCATCATTCATCCTAAATAAGAGCTCATTCACTCTCAAATCAATCAACGCACTTTTGGTTGCGAGGAAAGGTCGACCCAATATTATAGGCACCTCAAAGTCTACCTTGCAATCCAGAATGACAAAATTTGCAGGGAATATGAAGCTAGATACCTTCACCAACACATTATACAAAATGCCAATAGGTCGTTTTACTGACCTATCTGCCACCACGAGTCGCATGTTGGTGGGTGTGTGATTTCCCAGACCCAACTTTCTATATACAGCCAGCGGCATCAAATTAATGCTTGCTCCCAGATCACATAATTCCTTGGCAAATTACATATTCCCAATTGTGCAGGGAATAATAAATGCGCCTGGGTCTGGCTTCTTCTGCACCAAGGTCCTTGTATAAATAGCGCTATAATAATGGAGATTATCCTCCAATTCGTAGCTCACTGCTCTTTTATGGTCCTTCATGAATTTAGCATATCCTGGTATTTTTTCGAGTGCCTCCACCAATGGAACATTTATTGTCAACTGCTTGAGCATTTCCATGAATTTGATGAATTTTGCATCATCAATTTTCTTCTTCAATCGTTGAGGAAAGGGAGTGGTGGTCTTGGGATATTTTTTAACAGTACTTTCTTTTTCCTTTTTTTTCTCTTTTTTGAAGCATTATCAGAATTATCCAGCTTCTTAGACTCCACTGGACCTTCTTTTTTTGGTTCATCATCAACTACCTCATCAACTATATGTTTTCCCACAGATGGGCCAGGTAATATCTTAACACTTCTAGTGGTAATCTCTATACATGAGCCATCATTCTGCAGATTTTGGATCGTATCACTTGGCAACGTTCTGCTCTTTCTCTGGTTGAATGCTGCAGAGAGTTAGCTCCTCTGCTGCTCCAATTATTTGATTGCGATAGAGTACGAGTTTACCAATTGACTAATAGATGATAGATCAGTCTTCATAGTAGTCACACCGGAGTTGGTAGATTCCACTCCCTTTAACAACTTAGCTATCATGTCCTCCATGGATATATTTTCAGAACTTGTTGTAGCAGCCTCATGATTTCCAGGAGGGACATAGAGCCCGCTCCTATCATTGTTGTTTCTCCTCTTTTCCTACTCCGTATCTTTATAACCAGGCTTATTATAATAATTCCGACCTTGATTACCATGACCATTGCCTCGGAAGCCCCCCTGATTATTAATATAGTTCGCTTCTTCTTCTGCATGAGCAATAACTTATTTTAAGATCTCACATCTTTTACCTTCTTAGTCTTTCTTGATAGCAAGTGCTTGTTTATCGAGTCCATCTGCATTTTAAGGTGATCCATGTCTTGGTCACACTCCTCATATCTTCTGCATTGTTCCACAGTAATACCCCCAGACACAGTGGCGCTAGCTACCATAGAGTCTCTAGTATGCCATTCCCAACTTTGTTTGGTCATTCTTTCTAGCATCTCTGAAGCCTCTGAGAATGTAAGATCAACAAATGAACCACCAACAACATTATTTATAATTGGATTTGTCACAGAGTTAAGATCCCTGTACAAAGTCTCCATCAAGTGTATGTCTGTCATATTGTGCTTCAGACACCGTGTCAGCTTTTTCTTGAATCTTTCCCAAGTTTCATGCAAGGCTTCTATTGGGAGCTACCTAAAGTTGCTGATCTCAACCCCCAACTTTACCCTCTTAGAAGGAGGAAAGAACCTTTCTAGGAAAGATCCTTTTAACTGCCTCCAGTTGGTTATAGAATCGGGTGTCATCTCATTTAGCCACAAAGTTACCTCCCCAGACAGAGACAACGGAAACAATCTCAACCAAATATCATTCTAGCCCACTCCTGGTTTATCAAAAGATTTATAAATGGTGAAAAATTTACCAGATTCAAGTTCAGGTCATCCCCAGGAAGGCTACCAAACAACCCCTTTAGATTGAGGAGTTGAATCATAGTACTCGTAATGTTGAATTTAGCCTCAAGTGCCAACGGTAGAGGAATGATTTCACCCATTGCACCTGCTCCGTCCATTATATCATCATCATCATTGAGGTCATACTAGATCGGCTGGTACTCTTGCCTTTCTCATAACGGAAAACATTACGCCGTATTGGTGCAGCTACTTGCTCTACACACCTTGGTTTACAAAGATTTAGCAACTCCTCATCTCTCAAATATTCATCCTCAGGAGTTTGATGTCGTGCTTGTTAACCTATATTTTGCATATACACCTGAGCTCTAGCTAAGGCGATCAATCTGTCAGCCTCTTGTAGTTCTACTATTCTTCCAATTCGTTGAGGTTCCAGATTAAGTGGTAATAATGGTTCTTCGAAACTTCTGGTGCTTGGTATACACTACAAAAATCCTGTAATAAGCAAAAGCAAAAAATAAATGTAAAAGTAGGAAACTTGACTAACAGTCAATTAGCGAACCGAACTTCAATTTACAATCGTATTCCCCGATAACGTCGCTATTTTTCATAACGCTCAAACTACACCTCTCTAATGAGAATGTAAGCGATTGTTGTCAATATAAAACCCAACTAGGTTGGGGTCGAATCCCACAGGGAATATGGTGTGAAATGAAGTCGTTTGCAATTTAATCAACTGATAACTAGATTTTTCCTAAAATTGGGGTTTTTAGTTTAGCAAGTAATTGTTGGTCACTTTAGTTATAGTGTTCTTAATCAAAAGTTTATAGAAAAACCAGAATTATATTCACTAGGGGTTTTGGTACTTGACAGATGCTAATGTTGGTTCAAGATTCTCACATTAGGTAGGACAACAAATTATCTTTATTGAAGTTATGCCTAAATGTTTGTTGACCTACTTAAGCATTTAATTACCTAATCCTCTCAGACTTAGGGAATTTATATTCACTGACCAGACTTTACCTCAGGTTAATCTACCTTGTTACAACATCAATTATTAAATGGAAGTTTTTAGTGTTTCTATGTCCTTGTTAATAATTATTTTCCCACTATATTTGATTTCTTTCTCAAGCAAATCAAAGCAGGTGTTATCTATCGTTTGCAACCAATAGGCGATAATTAAAACCTCAGAATTATCTAGGAGTCCTACCACCTTTTGAATCTTGAACACTCAGCACCTTATCAAGACTTAACCCTAGATCCCATAATTCAGGTTAAAGGAATTTAGCCGCTCATGATGTAATAATCGAAACAACTAGTTATATTCATGATTTGAAAGACAAACTTACCACAAGATGAATAAAAACTAGAGATTCTCAGATTATATCACAATAGTAATCACAAAATAATTATGATAATCTCTTCAAAGTAATTACTTGTTTAAGTCAAGTAACTAGAGAGAGAAAATATAAAAATACATGTCTCCAAAAGATCTTCGAAACTCTCAAGAAAACCCTCAACAAGACTTTAAATGGTTCAGCCTAAATAAGGAAACAAAATCACAGAGTTTAATAATCCCTCGAATTAGGTGATGACATTCGTGACAACCTATCAGGAGGCTGATGACTTATCACAAATGTCGTCAACTCCTCTTTAGTTTTGATATTCACTGCTTGAGGCTGATGACAAACTGTGACATCCTATCAACTCCTTGACAACTTATCATGAATGTCGTCAAGTCTCTACCTCAGCTTTCATGTTCTGCCTTAGGTTGACAACAATTTTGATGACCTATCAGCTCCTTGATGGCTTATCATAAAATGTCATCACAACTCTCAACTCAGGTGCATTGTCTATCTGAGGCTGATGATAAAGATGATAACTTATCACAGGGCTGACGACTTGTCAGAAATGTCTTCAGCCATACCTCTCTTTGAATTTCTTCAGATTTTGACTCCTTTGCTTCCATCCTTGTTGGTTCCCTTGCATCATAGCTTCTACTGCAAAATCACACATAAAACAATCAAAAATGATAAAAGTTTCTTTCAGACTTTGCAATTATTCTTAGTTAAAATCCTCAAATGTGTTAGCATTAGCTCACATATCATTAGACAGTGTTCATTTTAAACACGTAAATTAAATTAGGAATCAAATGTGTCTGTTTGACACTTTTTGCCCTGTTGGCTGCTCGCATGTAATTCACACATCCAAGGCTCATTGAACCCCTATTTTTGTTGACTTGGTGTTTTATTTGGCCCCCAATAGTTATTTTTCTCCCATAGTCTCATATATTCATCTTCTTCCTAAAATTTAACCCTAAACTCCCAAATCTTTTTTTCTTCTTCATTTTTTCTCTATCCAAATTCTATAAATTATCTGTATTTGGTTTTTCTGCATATTTTTTTCATTTTTTGCAACTGAGCTTGACAATGTCGAGCTCATCTTTTACTATTTTTTGTGATAAAGATTTTTGATATTGTAAGTGTGGTCATGAAGAACTGTTGAAGATTGATAACACTCAACTTACACTTTAATTTGGTGCAAGGAAGTCGTCGTTAATATATTTATCCAACTTTGGAGTCGGGGTCGAATCCGCAGGGAACAATGTGTGTGACGATTAAACTAGTTTGAAACTAAAGCTATAAGTTAAATTCAAACAAATGATACGAAAAGATAAAATGGGATTTTTTGATGATCAACAAATAATTGTTGGTCACTTTAGTTTCAGTGTTTGTAAATCAAGAGTTTATGAAATAACCAGAATTATGTTCACTAGGGCTTCTGGTACATAACAGATGCTAGAAGTGGTTCAAGATTCTCATGGTGGGTAGGATAACAAGCTATGTTTATTGATTTTATGATCAAATATATCTCGACCTACTTAAGCGTTTAATTCCCAAATCCTGTCGGACTTAGGGAATTTCTATTTACTGCCCAAATTTTACCTCAGGTTAACCAACCTTGTTACAACACTGATTATTAAATGAAGTATTTTAGAGTCCCTGTTGATAATTCACTTCCTACTACATTTGATTTATTTCTAAAGAAAATCAAAGTAAGTGTGTCTACTATTTTCAACCAACAGACATTAATTAAAACTTCAGAATTATCAAGAAATCCTACCACCTTTTGAATCTTGAATACGTAGCACCTCATCAAGACCTAACCCTAGATTCCATAACTCACGTTAATGGAGTTTAGCCACTTATGATGTAACAAAAGAAACACATAATTGAATTCATAATTTTAAATATAAACTTACAGAGATGAATAATAACTAGTGAATCGCAGATTATATCATAAAGAAAATATCCCAGAATACTGATAAGAATCTCTCCAAAGTATTTGTTTTTTCACGCTAAGAAATTAGAGAGAAAATAGCAAAAGTATTGTAAGAACTCAATGTGTCAGATAATGTCTGCAATCCCCCCTAGAAAACCCTAAAACAAAACTTTAAATAGTTTACCCTAATTATGAAAACAAAATCAAGGTTACAGCTTTTCCTCGGAATAGACGACAACATCCATGATAGCTTATAGGGAGTCTGACGACTTATCATGGATATCGTCATCTCCTCTTCACTTTTGGCTTTTACTGTCTAAGAATGACGATGGATTATCAGGATTTTGACATCTTATCATGAACATCATCACATTACTGCTCCAATTCTCATGTCCTAACTACGTTTGACGATATCCTTGATTCCTTATCACCATCCTGACGGCCTATCACAAAATGTCGTCAACTCTTGCAGCTGAAACTCTTCTTCTGTTTAAGGTTGATGTTATCGTTGATAGCTTATCACTAGGCTGATGACTTATCATGAATGTCATCAGCTACACTTGTCGTTTATTTGCTTCACATTTCTACCTTTTTTCTTCCATTATTTTTTATTCCCTTGTATCTCAACATTTACTGCAAAATCAAAGTAAACTAATCAAAAACAACTAAAGTTGATCAAAATCTTGCAATTATTTAGCATTAAAAGCCTCACATGTGTTAGCATAGGCTCACACATCAAAGACTTCCTGGACTCAACAAAATCCAGGTCGTAGATTTTTTACTTGTAAGATTTCAAAGGTAATATTTTTTTTATTTAATTAGTTAATTAATTATTGACTTTTAATTATTTTTTAATTGTGGTGTTGTTTTGGTAGAAGTTGGATGGATGTGATTACTTTGATTGGTATGAAGAACGACACCCTTCATAAGCAAATTGTGTAATCTGTGGTTGTTGAAGAAAGTCAAGGCTTTTGAAGAGAAACAAAATCGAGCAAGAAGATTATACTTTATTGGTATTATTGCTACTGATTTCATGTTGTTGGGCACATGGATATTCAAATCTAATTGCTGAAATTTTCATGGTGCTGTATTTGTATTTGCTACTGGGTTGGTGTTGTTGAGCACATGGATATTCAAGTGTAATACCCTATGTTTTTCCTAGCTTAAATCCGTCCCTATAATGTCAAAGATTTGCTTCAAAGATGAATAACTTTTTATTCATGCTGTATTTTCCAGATTTAGACTTGCTATTTGTTGGAAATTGAATGGGCTTTCCATCGATTCCAAATTAGCCTAAATCTGATACACGGTTGAAAAGTTATGACATTGTTAAGTTGACAGAGTGCCACTTGGGCACTCAGCGCACCATGAAGTCAAAAAATGGAAATCGTCAATTCCAGTGGACCTCCACGATATTGGCGCATCGCGTAGTGGTCCATTTTTCCATTTGTCAATTTCCAGTAGACCAACACGATCTTACTGCATCGCTCCAGCGGCCAAAATGGAATTCCAAAGGGGTACCGTGATGGTAGCACATCGCGGAGTCTGCCTAGTTTCCAATCGTCCAAATTCCAGTAAGCCACTGCAATTGTGGCGCGTCGCGGTCGCCTGCCAGTTCAGAAAAATGTTGTGTTTTCTGTTCTGACTTAAAGTTTAATAGGGGTATTTTGGTCAATCCCCATAGCCCCAATTCATCCAAATCAAGGAATTAATCATATTCAAAGCACTTTATGCCCAATTACATCCATTCTCTCTCAAAGAAAAACCCTAGAGCTCCAAAGCTTCTTCTTCAAAAAGTTAAAATCCTCCATTATTTATCCAAGAAAGCTCTAAATTGAGGATTCCTAAGATAATATAATCAATAACTCAAATTGGAATCAATAATTCAGGTTTCTTCATCTTATTATCTACCAAGGTATGTGAGGTTTATGAACAAGGATCTCTTTTCATCCTTGTGACTAAAACCAAGTTTTAATTACAAATTTATATGATATTGAATGTTTATACATGAATTTTAAATTAGGGTTCATAACCATTATTGCTAATTGTAAGATTATGAGATTTTCAATGTTTTAGAAGTTGAATTGCATGTCTATTGTCACATTTTCATGCCTATTGCAGTAATTTACAGATTTTGAGATGAACTGTCATTGTTTTTCAATATCAAGCATGATTATTATGATGTTTTGACATGAGATTGTAGCATGAGTTATTACCCCAAGATTGAATATAGTTATTTCAAGAAAGATGATGCTTTAATCATCCTATGAGCTGATTATTTCAGATTTACAATAATGTTTTGATCTTTTGATCCTCAAATAAGTTTTGAAATACACTTTACAGATTTATTACAGATTACAAAAAGGTAAATACTTTCATTTACTGATTGATTTAGATAAGTCCATAACTGGTTTCATAATAAACCCTTATGCTAGTTTAAAAGTGCATTTCCAATAAGATGAGCGTAGCATATTAAAGGGAGTAGTATTTAGCACCGAGTTGGGTATGATTCCAAGGTCTCATACCCCAGAACTACGTGCCACCATATAATTGCGATTAAAGTGCCCATAGTGGGCGGAAATAGTGATCACTTAAGCTGAGGTTATACTCCCTGGCAAGAGTATGACACCTCTCCCCAATGTGAGGTTTCTTCCGTAGGAGGACGAGACATTGGACCCCATGTAGCTGGCATGATTTATGTTAGTTATGAGAACCTTTCTTGCAGAACAGTTTTTAAAAAGAGTTCCTACTAGTAAGAAAAGTTTTTAGACAACTAAGTGTAAAGGCTCACAGTTTACTCAAATTATTCTTTACAGAAAGATATCAATTACAGACTTTTGCTTTTTGATTTTAGATTTCAGAAGTGAGATCTTTCTACACGTAGACAGTATAATTTACAGATAGAATCCTAGTACATATTTTAAAACTAAACGTTATAACTCACTAGATTTATAAAGTATGATTGATTTATTATTCATAATTTCAATATTTCAAATATTCCAGCTTATGTTAGTCATTTACATTTAGCATGCATTATTTTATAAATTATGATGATGAGATGATGTTTTAATTATGCATTTCACCCGCATATAGTCAGTAATCCTCAAAGTACTGATCCACATATACGTATATGTGCTACATTGTCTTATAATGTAGGTTCAGGTGCTCAGGATCAGAAGCGTGAGTAGTTCGAGCATCTTCATCTATATCTGACAGTGGGTGATTCCTCATATTTTGGGGACTTATTCATTTGGATTCTATAGTTTACTAGTTTTATATGATTCAGTATTCTTTTCAGACAGTTCGAGTTAGCTGGGGGACTGTCCCAGTGACTCTCTCGTATTAGCAGTTCAGGCTTGTCAGACTGCTAGATTTGATTCAGACTTACAGTATTTGATTTTTAGATATTTCTTTTGGATTATTTTCAATTATTTTAGAAAGTTTCCATATTCAGTATGAATTTTATGTCTATATTACCTTGATTATGAGATTCAGATTTAATAAAAGGCATACAGGGTTAGCTTAAGCCTATTTGTAGTCTTAAACATCGTGTGACATCTCGAGATCAGAATTTGGGGCGTTAAAAACTTGGTATCAGAGTCCAAGGTTTTTAAGAGTCCTAGGGAGTTAGACAAGCCATGTTATGTAAAGTCTTGATCATGGGTGTGAAGCACACCACATTTATGAGCAAGAGGCTATGAAACATTCTTAGGAAATCATCTTTTTCTTTCATGATCTATCATGCTTACGGTATCTCTATATGCTTTTAACTCATGCTCTTACGTGACAGTTAAATATGCCTCCTCATCGAGCTAACATCCGTAGAAATGATAATCAACCACCCCAGCCCGCAGATCCTTTGAATGAGAATGTATCATATGCTGAGTTTAGGGCTGACTTTCAAGCATTGGCCTAAGCTGTGACTATGAATGTTCAGGGAAACCGTCAAAATCAGGCTGCAGTCCCACTTCAGCAGAATGGGTATTTAGTAGTAGCTAGAATCAAAAACTTTATGTGGCTGAATCTTTCGGAATTCTTTAGGTCAAGAGCAGGTGAAGACCTACAACTTTATCTATATGAGGTAAAGAAGTTCACCAAGATTATGCCTGTTTCTAAGGAGGAGAGTGTAGAGTTAGAATCCTATAGATTAAAGGATATAACATATAATTGGGTAGTGATATGGAAGAATGGTAGAGGTAAGAATGCTAATCTTATGAGTTGACAGGTGTTTCAGGATGCTTTTCTAGTCAGGTTTTTCCCACATGAGATGAGCGAAGCTAAGATAAAAGAGTTTTTAAATTTGACGTAGGGTTTAATAATAGTAAAAAAAGTACTGCCTTAAGTTCAATCAGTTGTTTAAGTATGCCCCTGATACGATGGCTGATCCTAGGGCTAGTATGAGTAAGTTTGTTACAAGAGTGTCTAGCTTGGTAGTTAAGGAGTGTAGGACTGCCATGCTTTTTGGAGACATGGATCTTGCAAGATTGATGATGCATGCTAAGCAGATTGAGGCAGAGAAGTTGAAGGGGAGAGATAGAAATAATAAGAGGGCTAGAACATGACAATTTAAGCATGGTCAGAATAGGTGTAACACACCGAGTATATACCCTGAACACTACACGATGCTCATAATTCCAAAGGACCACAAGTTAAATCATGACTAGTACCTGCTGCAATAATAGAATAATATATGGAAATAGGTGGAAACATACCATAAGGTTCAATATATAATAATACTGATAGGGTATAGCAATATCAAAACTAAATATAAGTACTGAAGTCTGAACAACTGTCTAAAATACTTTAGTCTGAAAAGCCTCTAAACTGTCTAAACTGGGGAGTTAATGGGACAAGCCCCCAAATAACTCCAACTACTGAAATAAACTAAAATACTGAAATAATAAGCATGTCCTCAAACTATGTGGACTCACCACTACTCTGAAAGATGATAATCTGAAATGCTAAGGGTGATTTAGAGCCCATGCATCTGAACCTATAATATAAGACATCATAGTGCAGAGAAAAAATGCTTAAGTACTTTGAATGGAATGGTATGCTCAGTGAGGTAGGCTGAAATACATGGGATCATATGAATGAACAATAATAACTAAATAACATGAGTATGAATGAGTAAGAGTACATGTATGAATACATAGACTGTAACTTAGATCGTGCTAATACTGAGTACTAAATCTGAAATACTGATAACTGATATTTGGGTTTTTGAATACTTTATTATTGATCATATAAATGACTGTATCTAATAATTCTGAATACTGTGGAAGCATACTAAGTTCCATACTGAGCTGAGTGACTATGTTTGATAGTCTTGAAGCTACAGAACTGAACTGAGTTCTATTTTGAGACTAAGACTAGAATTGAGACTGTGGGAGGTAATTATCTAATTGACATGCCCCTATATAAAATAATTAGGGTTGAACCTGTAACCCAGTTGGAAGGGTGTCAATACCGTGCCATGGATAAGGACAATCTATGAGTTAACCCTCTCTGACAGAAAGCTCTTTCATCAACCTTCGCTCGCAGGATAACTAGGATGAGAATTGTTAACCCTCATAATGTCTAGTTGAAAGATACCTCAACCTACACTGGCTATGTAGTTTTGTAATAAAGGGACTGCTGCTAAGGGTCAAACCCTCTGTTGATAGGAATGCCCCCATCTCTGGGTTAATTCGGTGCTGAATCCTACTTCAAATTGAAGAGATACTGAACTGATTTCTAATTTGTACTAGGATGGACTAAATGATTACTAAGATTACTGTTTAGCTGGATTAAACTGATTTCACTAAGTTCCATTGACTGATAGAATACTACTGAATCTTGTTAACTAACTGAGTTTACTGAGGTCTGAACTGGATGCTGAATTAGACTGGACTAATACTGAATTTAGTGAGTTTTTCTAAGTTCTGTAACTGACTAAGAGTACTATTGATCGTTCCATGACTGATACTTTCTATGACTACCCATGGCTCTAGGTAATCATCTAAATTGCCGGGTACAAGTACCCACAGGACTCGATAGCATGAATTAAGAGACACGGCACAACTTGAAGCATATAAGCTAAATACTTGATCATTATTCATTCATTGGGGCATTTTGACAAATACTTGCACAATATAACTTTTACATAAGATAACTTGACATGATTTCATTCTCTTAATAGTTCACATGGACAATTTACTAAGCACTTGGTGAGCACAATATATACACATAGTATTGAACAACAAGTGAGCATCGTAATTCAACTCTAATTTCATAATTCAAGAGTTTATCATGGATTCATATGAATCTACACGCATAATGATCAATTTCATATAATATATATATAATCATGAATTAGGAACTTAATGCAAATAGCAATCATGGATACACTTTAATTCCAAACTTTGAAATCATAAAATCAATTACTTGAAGTTCTTAGACTCCAAGGGTGGAAGGAACCCTTGTATAAACACTTTACATACCTTTGTTGAAGAATTTCTGAAAGTTTATGGTGGAATCTTGTGCCCTTGATTTGAAATTGAATCTTCTAGGGTTTTTATTCTTGAAAGATTTTGAGAAAGAATGACTATATTTTCCTTTTAAATGGTTTAATTTCATGTTTTTGGGGGCTGAAGAGCATGGAAAAAAGACCTAATTAGCCCTCAGGAAGTGGCCTTTTAATGCCTATAAACTATGTTACCGATGCACAGGAGGATACGTTGCGTCGTTGGCATCAATGCAATATGCAATGCACCACATCGATTCCATGTTGGTTAACTGGAATTTGCATTAAAGATAGGGAAAATACTATCTTATCAACACGATGGTCGATGCGACGCATTGAGATTGCGTTGGCCCACTATTTTGGTCACTCAAACATGGTTCAAATGAGGTCCAAAAATTCCAAAACTTGTCTGGGAACATCTATTGACCTTTCTGATCCCGATTAACTCAAATATCAACATTTAATGGATGTAAAGGTCTAGAAATAAGATTGCCAACTTTTGAATGCTAAAATGGCACTAAGTCTAAATACTTAGATAATATATTCTAAGTTTGGGACCCCCTTAACAAGCTTAAAGGCGGAATTAAGCTAGAAATTTTGTGAGGTCTTACATTATATCCCCCTTGGGAATATTTGTCCTCGAATGTGATTGACTAAGCTGAGATAACTGGCAGACTGAACTTACTTACAGGTTATGAACATCTAAAACATGACCACATGACTGAGATTTTTGATATATTGGATTATCATACTGAACATGCATATCTGATGGATTAGTACATAGATGAACATAATTCATGAATGAATGACTGGGATTACTGATTAGCTGAGTTTCTCATACTGAACATGCATATCTGATGCATGAATACATGACTGAACCGACTCATGAATATATGGCTGAACATGCAATGGTAACTGATACCAAGTTTGTACTGAAAATCTGAGCATAAAACTGAATAAGCATAAGGAAAACTATTACCTTGAGCTGAGTCTGAATTAGCGAAGAAGAGATGAGGATACTTGGTCCACATATCTGCTTCTACTTCTTCTTCCCAAGTAGCCCCCTCAATGGACTGATTCTGCCAAAGAACTTTGACTAGAGGGACTTTTTTGTTCCTCAGTCTACAAATCTGATAGTCAAGGATTTTGACTAGGATCTCTTCATAAGAGAGGCTATTATGAATCTGTGCTCTCAATAGGGACTACGACTGTTGGGTTACCTATGCATTTCTTTAGCAAGGAGACATGGAACACTGGGTGCACTGAAGCTAAAAGTGAAGTAAACTCTAGCTTGAAAGCTACCTTTCCAAAACAGCTGAGAATTAGGTAAGGAGCGATATATCGGGGAATGAGTTTCCCCTTCTTGCCAAAAATATTCACTCCTTTCATAAGAGAGATTTTCGAAAATACAAAATTTACGATTTCAAGATCGAGATCTTTTACTGAACACGCATGAATAGGAACATGAGAACATAACTGAGCCTAAAACGTGATATATGAACTAAACATAATGAACTGAATGGAGCCCCTTGAAACATGCTGTACGGCAGAGGTTGGGATTCGAGGGTCAATTTATGAGTAACCACTACTCCAAACTGGATTCATTATGTGAAGAGAAGATGGAAGGTTTAGGTTATGAAAGCTCAGGGAATTATACTATATCTCCCCCTTGGATCATTATGTCCCTCGAAGAATACTGACTTGTATGAGATACTGAGGAAAACTAAGACGATGCACAAGTCACCTACAAACTGAATTGTGACTGAATATCTAGGATCTGAAACTGAGGCTTGATACATGAACTGAGCTAAACATGCACTTCCTGGTTGCCCCATCTTAGAAAAATTACATCCATGAGACTTTGGATAGTGCAACTAGATGGAAAGATAGGAAACCAAGTCATACCAATTTGCCTACCTGGCTGCTAAACTGAATTTCTGGCTTTATGAACTAGCTTATGCTGAAAACTCATACTCGACTGGAGAATTTACTTGACACTCTTTCTATAGAGTTTCTAGTGACTTTAGGGAGCAAAGAATCTTTTACTAAATTGAATGAAGCGTCTGAATAAAAAGTCACATTCTAGCTAAATTTCTGTATTATGTGGTGAGGCCTACAAAACCTCATTTAAGATAGAGTGACTAAGCCTCATGTACTGTAACTAAGATTTTCAAACTTAGACATATCCCTTGGATACCCTCTCAACTATAGTTTCCACCTTAGCATGGTACTTCACCTGAGACTACTAAAAATATTCACATGGGTGCTGAGCACGAATGCATGAACATACTGTCATATCTGATTAACTAAATGATTGATAGCTGAATACTGGTCTTGCAAGATTAAACTATTCTTAGTCTGAATAACTGGATTGAAACTGTAGAGTATTAAGCAATTGAGGCAAGGACTGACTGAGTAACATGAGATAAATGAGCATGAATTTGTAAAGTACTATATCATTTGAAAATGCAAGACCAAGCGTATAACATGGTTACAAAATAGTCTGTAAACTGAGGTGCTGAAATATTGATATTTGAATAACTGATAACTGTACGCTATGGTTAAGCAAACCTGAAACTGAACTAAGTTACTAATCTGATTACTAGACTGAGATTGTAACTAAAATAGTAATAGAGACTTTAATTGAAACTGTAAATAGGACTGTAAATAAGAATTATACTAGAATTGAATATTGAGTTCTGATAACTGAGTGACTGATATCTGAGATTGCAACTGAAGTACTGAACTATCTGAGTCCTTTACTGAATTTTGAGACTAAATACTGGTTATTGAGCACTGAATGCTAAACTAACAATGTAAATGAGGCCTGAGGGGTTGGATATCAACACCATGGGTTCACCAAGAAATCTAAACCAAGGATATACGTGAAATAATCTGAGTTTATCTAATCATTAGGGGTGCAACATAGGTTATATGAACTAAGTATGCTGTAAAGAATGATATGGGAACCTGGGTTATGAGCTTCATGACCTGAGTCTGGAGTTTCGGTATTCATGGAACATGATTCATGACACTGAGTGACCTATAACCCCTTGTACTAAAAAATGTAAGCGTTCATGCTTTTTGCTAACGGGCATGAATATGGGCTATGATCATAGAGCTGACATTTAAGACATGAATAGATTGATGATAATTGATGGGTTTGCTATAGACAAGAATGTTATTGATGAAGACCATGAAGAATATGTCCAACTATTTCTTGAACACACGGTTCATCAAGCCCATGAATGCTGTTGGGGCATTGGTAAGACCAAAGGACATGAATAAGAATTCAAAGTGCCCATACCGAGTTCTGAAGGCTATCTTTGGGATGTTATATTTCCTGAATTTAAGATGATGATAGCCTGATCTGAGGTCTATCTAGGAGAAATAAGTGGCACCTCGAAGTTGGTCAAGTAAGTCATCAATTCTGGTAAGTGGATACTTGTTCTTGATAATAACTTTATTTAGCTGACTGTAGTCTATACACATTCTAAGGGAACCGTCTTTCTTACGCACGAATAACACTGGTGCACTCTAACAGGACACACTGGGTCTGATGAATCCCTTACCTAGGAGATCATTTAACTTCTCTTTCAATTCTCTGAGTTCTACTGGAGCCATTCTGTATGGCGAAATAGATATGGGTTGAGTATCTGGATGAAGATCAATTTCGAAATCAATTTTCCATCCAGGAGAAACTCCAAGAAAATCTTTGGGAAATACATATGGGAATTCACATTCTACTGTTACTAACTCAAAAGTAGGGTTTTCTGAACTAGTGTTCTAGACTCGAATGAGATGGTAAACATATACCTTAGCTATCATTTTTCTAGCCTGAAGGTAAAAAATAAGCTGACCCCTAAGTGCTGAAGTACTAACCGTCCACTGTAGAATGGGTTCATTTAGAAATTGAAATTGGAAAATTCTATTTCTGCAGTCAACTAAGGCATAGCAGGAATGAAGCCAATTCATGCCGAGAATGACATCAAAATTAGTCATCTCCAATTCAACTAAGTCTGCTAAAGTGACTTTGTGAGATACTATAACTAGGCAGTCCATGTATAACTATCAAGCTATGATAAGTTTACCCACTAGGGTACAGACTGAGAAAGGCTCTTCTAGAATTTTGAGACTAAGTCCAAATTCAACTATTATCTGTGGAGTAACAAAGGACAAAGAAGCTCCTGGATCTAGCAAAGCATAAACATGCAATTGATAAACTTGTAACATACCAGTGACCATATCAGGAGAACTTTCCTGATCCTATCAGGACTAAAGAGCATCGAGTCTGTTTGTGAATTGCCCACTGGTGGCACTAGAAGAGGTACCCTGTTTATTTGGGCTAGTGGACTGAGCTTGGGGACGATTAAACTGACCCTAAGAACCTGACTAGGGACAATATATGAACCTGCATCCTAGCTAGACACACTTGAAACATATATCACTACCATTCTTACAGATACCCTGGTGGTTTCTGCTACATTTCTAGAAAAGAGAATTTATTCGAGCACTCTTTGGCCTTGACATGCTGGCCCTCTTACTCTTTCTCCCCTCCTCACTCTGTGGAGAATAATCCATAATCCTAGATAGGATAAAAACTAACTGATTGTTCTAAGCAACTATTGAATGAGCTAAGGTGGTGAAAGCGACTCTAAATTTAGCGTGAGAAACATGTTCATTCGGGGGATCTGCCTGAACGTGCGGAGGGAATGACTGTTTTTCATTACTTAGACTAAGGGTTTAATTTGATCTTATGTTTTCTCGCATGATATGAATACTAAAAGAAGGGAAACTATTCCTAAGAACACCTCATAACCTCCTGGCCATAAGTGTGGCGCACAACACACCCATGGACAAGACTATACTAGATGCGACTTTCAAACTTCCTAAAATAGTATTGAACCTTGGGATTTGATACCAAGTTTGTAATACCCCTAGCATGTACCCTGGATGCTAGACTATGCTCATAATCCCAAAGGACCACAAGCTAACCCATGACTAGTACTTTCTGCAATAACTGAATAATATGCAGAAATAGGTAGAAACTTTCCATAAGGTTCAATATGTAAATAATACTGATAAGGTATAACCATACCAAAACTGAATAAAAGCACTGAAGTCTAAAAAACTATCTGAAAATACTCTAGTATGAAAAGCCTCTAAACTTTCTGAACTGGGGAGTTGATGGGACTATCCCCCTACTAACTCCAACTACAGAAATAAAATGAAATACTAAAACTAATAAGCATGTCTTCGAACTATGAGGAATCACCACTACTCTTAAAGCTAAGAATTTGAACTGCTGAGGGTACGCTAGAGCCCATGTATTTGAACCTATGTTATAAGACATCATAGCGCAAAGAAAAACATGCTAATCATTAGTAACTCAAATAGGTATCAATAATTCAAGTTTCTTGATCTAATTATCTACCAAGGTATATCTGGGTTTTATGAACAAGGATCTCCTTTCATCCTTGTACCCAAAACCAAGTTTTAATTATAAATTTATATGATTTTGAATATTTATACATGAATTTTAAATTAGGGTTCATACCCATTATTTCTAATTGCAAGATAATGAGATTTCCAATGTTTTAGAAGTTGAATTGCATGTCTATTTTCATATTTTTATGCCTATTGCAGTAATTTATAGATTTTGAGATTAACTATCTTTGTTTTCAATATCAAACATGATTATTATGATGTTTTGAAATGAGATTGTAGTATGGGTTATTACCCCGAGATTGAATATTATTATTTCAAGAAAGATGATGCTTTAAGAATCCTATGAGTTGATTATTTCAGATTTACATTAAAGTTTTAATCTTTTGATCCTCAGATAAGTTTTGGAATCCATTTTGCAGATTTATTACAGATTACAAAAGCTAAATAACTTCATTTACAGATTGATTCAGATAAGTGCATAACTTTTTTCATAATAAACCCTTATGCTACTTTTAAAGTGGTTTTCTAACAAGATGAGCATAGCAAATTAAAGGGACCAATATTTAGCACCGAGTTTGGTATGATTCCAATGTATCATACCCCAGAACTACGTGCCACTGTAGAATTGAGATTAAAGTGCCCATAGTGGGTTGAGATAGTGATCACTTAAGCTGAGATTATACTCCCTAGCAAGAGTATGACACCTCTCCCCAGCATGAGGTTTCTTCCTGAGGAGGATGAGATGCTGCAATATATAGGCATATGTTGGAAAATATCAAATAAATGTAGAAATATATTGGAAAATATCAAATAGATGTAGACATACGTTGCAACATGTAGGTCATTCGTTGGAAATTATCAAATAGGTCTTCCCACTATTGCAACAGGTAAGACTATATTATCATAATGCAATAGATGACCAACCTATTGCAACAGATAAACTATCTGTCTGAAAAATAGAATATATTTTCCAACAGATGGAAGTCTGTTGCATTCTAAAAAAATTCAATTTTCATCAGATAAAAGAAAATTGCCCCTACATGTATGTAATGTAAAGTATGTAAAGTGAAGTGACTTGAAATAAAAAAATTATTATTTCACATGATCTTCTTTATACACAGGCTCCAAACATCTAGTTAGTACCCCATAAGACCAGATTTCTTGCATGTTTTCCATAGCGATAAAGAAAGGTCATTTGCTCGGCCATTTCTGTGTTAGTCAACAAATATTCAATTTGTGCAAGTGTGTGTGACACACACGTGATAGCAGTTTCATTTTTTGGGAGGTCCATGTCCTTGTTTCGAACTTCAAAATCCCATGGATGCTTCATCAACACTTTTATTGAAAAATGATCCATCAGTTTAATTTGCCTCAATAGTATGGGGAACAACTCCAATAGTGGCTGCATTGGGTAAAAAAATCGACCTTGTCCAAGGTAGGTAAGTCACAGTTATAAACCTTGATCTTTACCTTCTTGAGAAGTATCTCAATAGCTCAATAATGTATGCCATCCATGTTCATGACTCCAAGAATCCTCTTTCCCTCAGTCCAGCTCTTGTTGTGTGGATTTGGCCTCTCCCTTTTGACACATTTTATCATTTCTTAAGCCTATTGGAACCTAGAAAGTAACCAATGAAATCCCTCACCACCGCTAGTTGATGCTAGCTCACTGAGATAATTGTACTATCCTTGAGATTCCTGTAGAAGTCAAGGTCCATTATCCTATTGGCAACATAATAATCTTTTGGGTACACTAATTGCCTGACCCTCATGAGGAAGATAATTTCTTCAACATACTGTGATATACGATGTCAATTTTTAAATAGGTTAGTAGTTGTAAAGAAGGAAAACACAGTGAAAATTGCAATGGATGATCCATTTATTGCAGAGGGTTATCTGAATCTTTTCACATATTACCCATCTAACGTAACTTATGCAAGAGATGGTTAATACGTTACAACAGATCCACCACAAGTTGTACCAAAATACACATATGTTACAACAGATCACAAGTAGATTAGAAGGCTAGGTTAGGAAATGTAAAGTTATCCTGTCCACGTACTGTGTATGCATATCTGTCATACTTTTGAAGTCTTGGGCGAAAAAGGTATGGATGGATTAATCTTTTTCGCTTTGCTTGGCCCATCGCATATCCCTCATCTTTGGCACTAAGTTTCACATATATGTCCACCTTCTTGAATGGCTTTTGAACTTTAATAGATTTTTAAGAGGAAGGAGTTGCAATTTTTTTGGATTTTCGATTGGAAAGTACTTGGATAATTACTCTTTTCTTCTTCCCAGCCACCACTGTAGGAGTGTATGGCTCCCTCACCGTCTTGGATGGTATGACACTCCTCTTGGATTTCAATTTCTCCACAACTTTAGAGATAGCCTCTACTTTTTTGAAGAGTTTTTCGTAGCTGTCCTTGCACTCTTCAAATTTGGAATGAGAATATGAGGGTGAAGAGGGGTGAGAGGGGTCAGTGTAAGGGTGAGATGGACCTGTGTAATGGGGAGAGGGACCTATGAAAGGTGTGTTTTCAAACATTTTTTTTTCTTAAGCATCAATATGCTCAATATCACGACTAGTAGTAGCATCAGCATGCCTGCCACCAACATCAATTCCACCGCACCATCCCCAAAAGAAGCACCCAAATCTGTTGCAGTAGTTTGGTCATGAAGAGACTCAGCACTAGGATGACCTTGCCTAATTGATATTCTTATTGACGTTGCTCCAGACAATTCCTTCTTTATTAATTCCACCGTTGGGTTTGCTATAGTATCAACAAGACCTAGAATAATAAAAGAAGTCATCCCCAACTCCTGCTCAGTAGGCACGATCCACAGATATACAACCTATAAAAAAACAAATATATTTAAATCATATAATAATTTGCAGTCAGTTGGGTTATATGTTAACACAGACAACTTACACAACAGATGATATATCTGTCGCAGTAGCTGATCTATATGTCGCAATAGATTAATAATATGTTGCATCAGATTACCCATCTGTTGAATAGGTTGTAGTAGATGGGTAATATGTTGAGTTGGGTTTAGAAATAAAGCAAAAGATGGTTAATCTTTGCAAAATATGGATCTTTTGTCACAACAAATTACCCATCTACTGCAACTGTTGCAATAGACGGGTAATCTATTGCAACAGATGTCACATCTATTTCAATATCTTTTTTTGAGTCAAATTAATTTACTTAAAAGAAGACGTACTGCATCATTCAGAGTGTTAAAGAGATCGACCTCCTTAATTTTTGGGTTGCTCTTTGCAGCCAACCACCTAAGGATCCATGGATGAGATACCTTATCGGGATAATCCTTAAACTGCTTTCGGAGGAGATGAATGGCTTCAAATGCCCATGCCTAAAATATTTAAAGAAGAGGCAAGCAAAGAAAACGTCAGAGTAATTATTCAATATAAATTAATGAATGAGTAAACAAATAGTGATTAAATTTACCACGAAACCCCAAGGAAAGCTGTGTAATGTGATCGTCGTTAGGGATAACTTTGTTAGTAAATATTTGACAGTCAAGTAGTAGCTGTCATATCCCTAGGTATAATTGTTGAATTTATCAAAATTATCAGCAAGCTTTAACAAATCATCTTTAATGACTTTGTTAACTTCTCTTGCCAATATAACGGCATGGGCAAACAAACCAAGAACAAATTCTACTTACACTGATTTGGTATGGTTTTATCCTAGAGATGTTCTATTAACTCACTGGCTTTGCATCCACATCCCGTAACGTCCAACAACCCATCTATTTTTTCATTGCATTTCTCGATTTTGGTGGGTGGTCTGGTTTTGGTGGGTGGTCTCTTGGAAAATGCCTTACCACTAATTGATGGTGGTGGTTTGGTTGTCCTACTTTACTTGGACCTTTTGAGTGGTGTTTTATTGGTGATAGGTTCTTCTGGATGATCGCATCTCAAGCCCGTCACTATAGCAAACTCATTCAAGAAAAAACAAACTAGCATGCCACAGTAGTTGATCCAGATTTCATCCATTTTTTTTCCACTCCTCCGAATCTTTATCATCCCTAATGTACTTGATACTGCACTTGAGAAGACCATATACCATGCTTATTTGGAAATAAACAGTGTGGTCCTTAGGTAGCTCAAGAAAGTATCCAAAACAGCTCTTTATAAAAAGTCCATCTATGTTTTCATTCTTTATAATATTCCTAAATTCGCCAAAAGGTTTCCCCAAATGACATTTAAGAACAAAATCACCAGTTAGTTTTGCAGGGTGATCTATTGACCTCGAAATTCGAAACCTTTCAATACTAATAGTTTTGACATCCTCATGTTGGGATTTCAATATTAATTCACACCCCATTGGTGATGCATTATCATCCTCTTTTTCACTTTCTTCTCCCTCCTCTTCTTGATTATCTTCTTCTTCCTCCTCACTTTCATTTTTCTCATCACCATCTACAGAACCTTCTCCACATTCCTCAATGTTGTTTTCATAACTTTCCTCAGCTTCACTTTTCACTGACTAAGATTGTTCGAAAAGATCCTCTGAGTCCCTCTGTACTATGACCTTTTTTATTAGGTTGTCAGAAGTTGATCCACTTTCACTTTTTATTCTTTTGGGAGACATATTTTACCTACAAAAAATAGAAAAAGAAAAATTATATTACAATTGATGTATGCATGAATTTTAAAAAAGACATTACAAACACCACCAATACCGATACCACCAACAGCTACCACAAACACCACCAACCAATGCCACTAACAAACACCACCAATTCCACCAAAACGACCACCACCACCACGACCATCAGTACCACAAACACCATCCAACAATACCACGACAGTCAACGGAACACTGTAATTAAAACTTGGGTTTTCTCGAGTTCTTCCTACGATTTTGCCTTCAAAACTCAAATTGTAAACCCATTCTCAAATATAATACTACTAAAGTCATATTTGTCATCATTAACTTAAAAGCCCTAAATTTTAGAAAAATAATAAATATAGAATTCTTCTCAAACCTGTTACCTATGAATATAGAGAAAATGACTGATACAAGAAAGAATAAAGCCGAAAATAACACTTATGTGGTCAGAAATGAGAAGAAAATCGATATGTTGTGAAGGGTTGAGCAGTTTGTTGAGTAGTTGTTGTCTGTATTTTTAAAAGAAAAAAAAGAGTGAGAACTTAAGATTTGAAATGATGAAATGTTTTCTCACAAATGGATGATTTGTATGGTTTGAATTGTATTTTGGAAAAGAATGACTAGTTTTGAAAATGTTAATTTTGTCCGAATTGATTTTAATTATTTTTTAAAATTTAAAATATATGTGTAATTTTTAAGTATCTCATCATGTAATTGCCAAAAGAGTCAATTGAAGTTACAGTTGACCTTATGAACTCAGCTCTAGTCCTAGATTAATCAATTTAGGTATTAGTTGAACATATGAAGTCAATTGAAATTGTATAAAAGCAAATGTTCAACCTATTGCAAAAGATGACTTATCTACTAGAATTTGTCGAACAGATTAAGTCATCTGTTGCAACAGAATACCCATCTGTTGTAAATTATCAAATAGGCATCGCCATTTATTGCAATAGATGATCGAGCCATTGGAAATTTTCAAACAAAAATTGTCATCTATTGCAAAGTATGACTTATACATTTTAAGATCTTTTTTTTATTTATTTTTAAGTAATTTAGGTATTATTTGAACATATAAGGTAATAGGAATCGCTTTAACTTAGAGTGATTGATCGACGACTCTGGTTGGGAGGAACGCAATACCATCTCATCATGCAATAGCCAAAAAACTCAATTGATGTTTTAGTTGACCTTATGAACTCAGCCCTAGTCCTAGATTGATAAATTTATGTATTAGTTAAACATATGAACTTAATTAAAATTGTATAAAAACAAATATTCAACCTGTTGCAACAGATGACTTATATGTTGGAATTTGTCAAACAAATTAATTCATCTATTGCAAAAGATTACCCATCTATTATAAATTATCAAATAGGCATTGCCATCTGTTGCGACAGATGACTGAGCCATTAGAAATTTTCAAACAAAAATTGTCATCTCTTGCAAAGTATGACTTATATGTTTTAATTTTTTTTTTATTTTAAAGCAATTTAGGTAGTAGTTGAACATATAAGGTAATAAAATCACTTCAACTCAGAGTGATCGATCGACTACTCTGGTCGGGAGGAACACAATACCATCTTATCATGCAATTTCCAAAAGACTCAATTGAAGTTAAATTTGACCCTATGAACTCACCCCTAGTCTTAGATTATCAATTTAGGTATTAATTGAACATAGTAGGTAATAAGAATTGCTTCAAATTAGAGTGATCGATCGATGACTCAGGTCAGGAGGAACGCAATATTGTCTTATCTTGTAATTGCCAAAAGACTTAACTGAAGTTGTATTTGACCCTATGAACTCACCCCTAGTCCTAGATTAATCAATTTAGGTATTAGTTGAACATATGAACTCAATTAAAATTGTATAAAAACAAATGTTCAACCTGTTGCAATAGATTACTTTTTTGTTGGAATTTGTCAAATAGATTAAGTCATTTACTGTAATAGATTACCTATATGTTGTAAATTATCAAACAGGTATTGTCATCTGTTGCGACAGATGACTAAGCCATTGAAAATTTTCAAACAAAAATTGTCATCTGTTGCAAAGTATGACTTATATGTTTTAAGATCTTTTTTTATTTATTTATTTTAAAGCAATTTAGGTATTAGTTGAATATATAAGATAATAAAAATCACTTCAAATCAGAGTGATCGATCGATGACTCTGGTCGGGAGGAACACAATACCGCCTTATCATGCAACTGCCAAAAGACTCAATTAAAGTTTTGGTTGACCCTATGAACTCACCCCTAGTACTAGATTAATCAATTTAGGTATTAGTTGAACATATTAAGTAATGATAATTGCTTCAACTCAGAGTGATCAATCAACGACTCTGGTCGAGAGGAACGCAATACTGTCTTATCTTGTAATTGCCAAAAGACTTAACTGAAGTTGTAGTTGACCCTATGAACTCACCCCTAGTCCTAGATTAATCAATTTAGGTATTAGTTGAACATATGAACTCAATTAAAATTGTATAAAAACAAATGTTCAACCTATTGCAATGGATTACTTTTTTGTTGGAATTTGTCAAATAGATTAAGTCATTTATTGTAATAGATTACCTATATGTTGTAAATTATCAAACAGGTATTGTCATCTGTTGCGACAGATGACTAAGCCATTGAAAATTTTCAAACAAAAATTGTCATCTGTTGCAAAGTATGACTTATATGTTTTAAGATCTTTTTTTATTTATTTATTTTAAAGCAATTTAGGTATTAGTTGAATATATAAGGTAATAAAAATCACTTCAAATTAGAGTGATCGATCGATGACTCTGGTCGAGAGGAACGCAATACCGCCTTATCATGCAACTGCCAAAAGACTCAATTAAAGTTTTGGTTGACCCTGTGAACTCACCCCTAGTACTAGATTAATAAATTTAGGTATTAGTTGAACATATTAAGTAATAATAATCGCTTCAACTCAGAGTGATCAATCAACGACTCTGGTCGAGAGGAACGCAATACTGTCTTATCTTGTAATTGCCAAAAGACTTAATTGAATTTGTAGTTGACCCTATGAAATTACCCCTAGTCCTAGATTAATCATTTAGGTATTAGTTGAACATATGAACTCAGTTAAAATAGTATGAACACAAATAATCAGCCTGTTGCAACAGATGACTTACCCGTTGGAATTTATTAAAAAGAGTAAGTCATATGTAGAAACAGATTAACTATTTGTTGTAAATTATCAAATAGGTGCTTCCATCTATTGAGACAGATGATCGAGCCGTTGGAAATATTAAAACATAAATTGTTATCTATTGCAAAGTATGACTTATATGTTTTAAGATCTTTTTATAAAGCAATTTAGGTATTTCCTATTCGAGATAAAAAAAGATAAAATACTAAGGCGATAAAAAGTATTACTACTTGAATAACTCAAAAATCTCCTCATTAAGTAGTCTTATCTTGTCTTTTCAATGTCACCGTCTCCTCGTGCTCCTCAAAAGTTATTAATAAATATTTAAAATCCATATCTAGAATACACTCTACTCTCTCCTTTATCCACAAATTAACTCAACTCATCTCTCTTCTTTATTCATAATTCTCTTTCTCTCTTATTTATATCTCTTTTGTTTTCTTTTTCAGATCTCAACTAATCAATATCTATTCTCAACTAAACTGGATATTCTGATCCCTTTGCTTTTTTGACATTGCGGGTATGGTTCACTATTGCTCTGTTCTCCTCATCTTCTTCTTTGTATGTTATTTAAATTAGATATTTAATTCTTGAATGAATGAATTGTTGTTTTTATTAAAATATAAAAAGAGTCATCTATTGGGAGAACTTAAAAAGCCTTGCTGACAGTATTTTTTTTATGTATTTTGTTTATTACTTTGGTGGTGGTGGTGTTAGGGGTGGTGGTGATGTTGGAACATGTGGTGTTTGTGTTATTGATGGTGTTGGAACATATGATGTTGTTTCGTTGTTGTTGATGATGTTGTTGGTGGTGTTACAATTGTTTGATCAACTGTTACAACTGGTGAATCAACTATTGGAACATACAGAACAACTGTTAGAAGAAATCAAACCAGTAGCGAGGATGGTTTCATTTTTGCCAATAGATGAATCATTAGTTGAATAGGTAGGGAATCTGTTGCATCACATGGGTCATCTGTTGATATATTCAATTTTGTGTTACCCTTTTGTAATGTTTTTTTTTGTTTTTCTCTCATTTGACATCAAATATATTTCTCTTGTTTGTAGATAAATGGAAGTGAAACTGGATTAACTTTTGTCTGACTAGCATTAAAGTCTAGAGTATAGATGGGTTCAGAGGAATACGCTACTTGCAGATGGAATCATTTCACATATGGCACGTATGTATTATTGATCAACCTATCGTGAAAACACATATCTAGTAAAATGATTTTGGGAGTGTTGGTTCATTACCTATTAGGCATTAATCCTCCAAAGAAGATATGACATTTTATAGTTAATATTGTTAGGTTCGAACTGGTAAGGCTAAGGGACCAAGTAGGTGGTGTCGATACCCTGTTATAATTTAATAAAGATTTTGCTAATGTTTATGTGTCAAGTTTGGAGAAGGGTTAAAGTTTTTCGTGGCATTTTAAACATTCAAATAGTGATTGCACAAACTTTAATTGTTTGATGGACTTTTGAAAGGCCTCCGAAGCCTCGCACTACTGCAAACAAGAATGGAAAAAAATATAGTTATTGTTCTGGTCCTAATTTATATGGATGGGTTGCTCGAGGAGACTATTATACAACAGAAGGTTATTGTAATAATTCCTATATAGGAAGGGGGAGGTAGAGAAGACCATATATCAACTCAGACCTTGTTAAAGAAGAAACACAGGGTAGGAAGGAAAGTGTGCCAAAACTGGCTAATGAAATTGACATGAAAAATGAAAAAATTGAATGAGATGCTAATGTGAAAGTGTATCCAAAAAAAAATCCATCAGTCGTTCTTGAAAAATAAAAATGCTCAAGAGGACTGGAGCTATGCACTTTGTTAGGGGACTGCAACTAGCTAGCAGGACCTGAATGAATACCCACAAAATGCAAGACCAGAACTCTAAAGGTTCAACTACATGAGTACGGAAGGTGGTAAGATTGTTGGTCAGGATTGAAACCTGAACCAATAACTCCTGAATTACAATTAAGGGATCAAGCCAAGGTGGAAATTTCTCAAGTTAAACTTGTATCCCATGAATCATGTTTATGTCTCTGGTTAGGTTAAAGGAAGTATAAATAACAAGTCATGGGATTTCTGCCCAACTTTAAACCTTTTTGTTTCTAATGCTATTGACCTGATCATAGCAACAGACAGAAGGCATGGGATGCAAGTAAGACTTCAGAAATTGATGCCTTGGCTTTCCTTATTTTTCCTTCTGGAGTTGTTGGTTTAAGTTTCATTTGTAACTGAAAATCTTACCAATCTCCTATTGTCATGAAACTGCTTTCTTAGAGTTCTGGTTCTGCACTTTGTGAGTCTTCATTGAGGCCAATCTAGGTTGTTGTTGTCTTTAGCAAAGTTAGCAGCTCTAGTCCTCTTGAGCATTTTTCTTTTTCAAGAACTACTGACGTATTCTTAAATTTAGGTACACTTCCACATTTGAAGCTCATTCGTTTTTTTTATTTTTCATGTCAATTTCATTAGCCAGATTTTATAGAAGTTCCTTATTTTCTTCTTTTTGTTTTCTCTTAAACAAAGTCTGAGATGATATATGGTCTTCCCCACCCCCTTTCCATATAGGTATTCTCCCAAGCACATTCTACTATATAATGTCTCCTCGAGCAACCCCTTCATATAAATTTGGACTAGGGGAATTTCTATTGGTTTTCCATAATTATTTGTTGCTGCGCGAGTCTTTGGAAGCCTTTTAGAAGTCCATTGCACCATTAAAATCAGTCTAATCACTATTGGATATTTATATTTCCACTAAAAACTTAAACCCTTGTTCAAACTTGACCCAAAAACATGAGCATAAACCATAATTAAATTGTAACAAGGTATTGACACCATTGTCTTGGAACCCTTCGTCCATATCAGTTTACACCTATCAAACTACATTCAGTGTACTTTATGTGTTTGAAGTATCAGTGTCTAATCAGGCCGCGCATCTTATTTGATGTATCAGTGTCTAATCAGTAAAAAACTATATTCACAAAGTCATTGTACTTTATGTGTGTCTGTCATGGTAGCCTAATCAATAATACATAACTCCCATGCAATAAAGTGGATCCATTCATCTGCACACAACTTATTCTTCCTACCCCACCAATGTCAGACATTGTTTATTCATCTGCCCGCATATGATGACTATTAAAAAAGAGGCAAACAGTCATGACTTTTTATCTAACACAATCAAAATAGCTGATAAATTAAATTCTCTATCTATTGCAACTGATCAATCAGGTGTTAGAAGAAATCAAAACATCTTATCCAATAGATAGTCTATCTGTTGTAACATATAACTCATACATTGCAACAAATGTCTCATCTGTTGCACATACAGACCATCTGTTACAACAAATGGTAAATCTGTTATGGAAGTGGTTTATTTCTTATGACAGATGGATGATTTATTGCAACAGCTTAATAATAACGATTGTTATCAAGTCTTAAACCATTTTGAAAAGATAAGAAGTTTGAATGTCAAATAAAAAGTCACGACTTTTCATAGAAAATAAAATGCCAGCAATTTGAATGTAATTAATACAATAGAGCTGAACAGTCATGCCTTTGGCCTAACACATTCAGATTCAATCCTCTATAAATAGGTCTCTCTTCAATCCTCTATAAATATGTCTCTCCTTAATCTTCATTCTACTCCACTTTATTTATTTCTTGCATTTTTTCTTTTCGTACGACATCTGCAGCCGCTTCTCTTAAAAGAACATATTCCTTTCTCATTAAGGGATGTTTTTTTCCTGTGCAAATCTACCAGTTGGTAGTATGTATTGTATTAATTTTCTCAAGTTAAACTTGCATCCCATGAATCATGATCATGTTTGGGACATTTCTACTCTGCACGACACAGTGTGGGAACTTCTGAGGTAGGTTAATGGCCTGCAGTGGGAGTTGGGTGTCATGAGAGCAAGGTTGCTCCGAGAGATTTGCAAGCTGAACAGGGCCCTGCTATTGACGGTTGTAGATTGGCCGGCTGACAATAATAATGATGTTGATGATAATAATAATAATAATAATTAGAATATAGTTTTTTTAAGCGTATGTATTTTAATTTTTCTATATCGGGTCTATACCTAATGTATTTTATTTTTGGTTTAGTAAAAAATTTATTTTCAGTCAACTTTGGCTTTTGAATTGTTATTTAATTTTCATTTTTTCTATTTATTCTAAACATATATGTTAAAATGTCGACGGTTGGAAGTAATGAGCAATTTTGAATCCAGTAGAAATCGCAATTTTGGCTGTTGAGTTCTTTCAACAAATGGAACATGTGTTGGAAAAAATTGGTCAACAGTTGGGTTTCTGTCAATAGATTATCCATCTATTGCAACATATTTTTCATTTGTTGGAGAAGAAAATTCTAGTTTGATGACCTGTATTGTATTCATCCAGGTAATGTCCATTTGTTGCAACGAATGGGTAATATATTCAAAATAATTATGGCCTGCTGTATTTAGTTCATGTTTTGCCTTATTTTATTGATGCACAAGTTATTTTATATATAATAAATGATAATATTACGTTCACAACAATGAGTTAAATATATAAGGGTCTACAACAAACAACAACACAAGTTTTTGCCATTACAACGATCATGGTGGATTATGATCCGGGCATGTAGTTCTTTTGTGGCCAACACACTTACATCTGGAGCACTTGTTTCTTCTTGATGGAAATGATTCTCTGACTCTGTGCCTCCTCTTATATGACTTTCTTCCTGATTTGATAGTGCTTGGGTCAATATATGGAGGTGGTATTAATATCCCTAAAAGCTTTGCAGGAACAACCCAAGATTCTTCGAGAGGCACCCGAGTAATATGCCCACTATATGCCATTGTATATTTTTCCACGGAATAATATAGAGAGGAGTGCTCGTAAATTTTAAGTCCATGTTTTGCACTATATTGAGCTCAAAGCACTTCCATAGCATGTGGGTAGGGTATTTTGTCCAAGTCAAACTCTGCTCATACAAGATATTATTTGAAGATCGTTGATAACCTAATCCCCAGACTGATGTTCGTTGATATTATTTTTTCCATTTTTAGAACAAATAGGGTTCCCGCTTCTTTGAACTGCACACGCCTTTCATTAAAAAATTGGTCATACTTCTTGTTTATTATTTCAAACAGAGCCTTGATAGGAAATTCTCTTTCATCACTAAATAATGAATTCATTGATTAAGCTATGTTTGATGTCATAATATAGTACCTATACAAAATAATCACTTAGTATGACATCATACTAAACTTGTAACTTAAACAAGACATTAAATTCATAAGAATGTACCTATCTACCAGACAGAAAGCCCGGTTCCCACTCTCGAAACTAACACGTACGAGATGTTCTGCTGCATTGGGATGCTTATCCGCTATTTGATTAAAATGGTCTAAAAACTTCTCTATACTATATTCTTTAGCCACTCTATAAAAAAGGATCACGACCCTTTCGTTGTATAAGTTGGTCCGAATGTTCTCTCTAAGATGTCTTATGCAACAACCAAAGTAAGCTAAAGTGAAAAAAATTGAACCCAACTTTGGAATACTTGTATGCCTATCCAAAACAAAACACAACTCATCGGTATCTTCGATGCAGCTTTGCAGTTGTTCAAAAAAAAATCCATAAGAGGTATCACATTCCTTGTCCACTACACAAAAAGCAATAGGAAAGATATGATTCTCTGCATCATGCACCATCGCCGCTAGCAGAACTCCATTATACCTGCTCCTCAAGAAGGTACCATCGATGGCTATGCCTTTTCTCAAATGTCGAAAACCTTGAATTCAAGCATCATAGGATATAAAAAATTACGTGAACATTTCATTTTCATCAACATGTAACACCGTCTTACTTCTAAAATTTGTGGACTCAATCATGTAACGGTAGGCATCCAGGAATGCATACCCAAGCTCATTTTTACCCCAAACCAATTTCTTGGAAATCTCCATGTCCATATATGTATATCTTTCAATAACTGACTAGGACACCCAATTCCATTGGCCATAACCCTTGTAGAAAGGCCTTTTCCAGGGGGAAACTATTGTTGAAATAATCACCGAGGCCCTTTGATGTGGCGTGAGGCTTTTGGCCCGAGATGTGCTCTGAGAAACATGTGTGATACTTTTCATGTTAATGAATGATGAATTTATCAAAACTTAAGTACTTCAATGCTCTCTACCACCACTTGCAGTTAGGATTAGCACATTTGTAGCAAAAGACTTTGCTCGAATTAATCACCTTTTTTATTCTAAAATCTTTTTTTAAGAAGGAAATAAACAAAGTAGTAGATAGTTTTGTCTTGTCCTTTAATGACATTACATTGAAAAAGCCGATCCCATCATCTTAAAGATTGCCAGGCTGTGTCAATCACGAAGAACTTCTCACCATCTTGGCCGCATCAACGGGCGTAAGTATTTGATCATCATCAAGAACATTCATGTCTTGATCAGCCAACCTATCATCAGAGATGTCTTGTTGTTTTTATTCTTCTATATTTTGGTTCTCCTTCTCTCTCATTCTTTCAACCATGTACACCCTTAACACCGGCCTGGATGAATCACTACAAAAGCATGTAATCGAACCTGATCGGTTATCTTGAAAGGTAGTACCCTCTTATTTTTAAAGGAGTTGTACATATAGCTGGTAAAGAGTTCTTTTGATTGACAATTCAGTCCACAGTAGCTGATGGTTAAGTTCACAAAATCATCATATAAAACATCACTTTTGACTATCATAGCTATCGTCTCTAGTATTTTTACCTCCTTCCAATGCCAAACAAATCGATTACTCTTCTCAATCCATTGACCATGACAATCCACTCCTATTGTTATTGATACCTCCATTAGTAGTACCTAAATAAAGTCATTTGTTAAAAAAAGTTAATAGTGATTTCATAGTGCTGTACAAGAATCCCAACAAATATGTAAAATTGTACAATAGGTGAAAAATAAGTTACAACAAATAAGTGATCAGTCGCAATAGATTACGTACCTATTGGGATTCATGTTACTCTCTTAAAGCTGATTTCAATAGATGAGTCATCTATTGTAGCAGCTGAATCATATGTTGCAACAGACAATATATCTGTTATAACAGATGAAGTACCTATTAGGATAGATATTATAGTACTAAGGAACCTTTGAAGTTGATTTCAATAGATGAGTGACATGTTACAACAAACAATTAACCTATTACAACAGATGACTTATATATGTCAATAGACGACGTGTTAGTTAGAATCGAGTTTAGGTTCTATTGTAACGGTTTACTAATCTATTACAACAGATATTTATACACGTTTGCTGGAATTGAGTTCATGTTCTATTGCAATAGGTTACTAATTTGTTGCAATAGATATTTAGCATATTGCACCAGATAACTAATCTGTTGCAACAGATGGGTCATATGTTGCAACAGATGACCTATCTATTCAATTTATGACCCAACATATGAGTTTTTCATTGAAAAAGATATCTCATCTATCGCAACTGATGATTGATCTGTTTAAATAGATGGATGTTATATTGCATTATGTTCGCGTGCTATCTATTGTAAAAACAGCACAATAACAGTTACCCAGAATAAAAATTCAACTAAAACCATAATTTGGCTTACCAAAGTCTCCTATGTAGTAATGCCAAAGAAGAAAGTGATGTACGAAAAAAATTTAACCTAATAAATTGGCCAAATAGCAGCAGTTACGGTAACAACAACAACAACAATGGTCAACAAAAAGAAGATGAATATGATAATGAAGTAGAAGATGATAATAATAAAGAAGAAAATGATGAATAAAGCAGCAGAAATAATGAGCAACAGAAATCGCTAAGAGAGAGAAAATAACAGTGGATGATAAGAGAGAGAAACGTGCCTTTTTTCCCTTGTTTCCCATTATATTAGATTAAAATTTGGATCAAAGTGTAAATTTAAAAACTTGTGGGTTAATCTCAAACTTACTCAACTTGCTTAATCCATAATAAAGTAATTGCCACCTACACTTAATTATTAAGACTTGTGTCACCTACACTTTATTTTTAAACTTTTTTTTGTCACCTACAGCTCAAGCCTCTTGTTTCTTATTTATCTTTTTGTTTTCTATAGGCAAGCTCATAATATATGTTAAAACAATTTGTACATTCAACACAATATAAATGAATAAGGTGGGTGGGGTCAAAAATTTATGTTTTATTACAAAAAAATAAATAAAGAAAAGTTAAAAAAAGTGGTGTGGTGGAGGTAGAGGTGGGGGTGGTAGGGTGGATAGCAAAATGTTCAAATTATTTCAAAATAAAAATATAGGAGGGAGGGAGGGAGTTTGTGGGGTGGGGTGTTAAAAAAATAAAAAAATTAGGGTGTGAATGGGTGGGTTCGGGTGGTGGGTTAAAATAAATTAGAGGAGGTGAGTGATTTTGAGAGTTGCAAAGATATTGTCACTAGTGATCCCTACTTTCATTAAGGAAATCATGTTTTTTATTTTCAAGTCATTTGTTTTTTCTAAAGAAAATATATTTCAAAATTCTTATCAAAATGAACATGAAAAAATAGAAAAATATTTTTTGAAAAAGATACACATCTTAAAGAAGCTAGTCTTTTTACTCAATGAAATCTTTGTCGATTATGCCTTTTTGAGTAATTGTTGCTAAATAGTCCTCTTTTTATTTATCTTGTAATTATAAGGCCTCTTAGACCACTTTAGCAAACCAAAAATCTTATGATTAAACATTAAATTATAGTTTAAAATATATGAGCAAACATTAAACTCAAGCCTGATATTATCTGAAAGATTAATTTTCAAAAAATATATTGCACTACTCTTAAAGATAGAGTGTTAAAATCCTTAGCGGTTTGCAGCATACAGTAAAGGACCAGGTCCCTCAAGATAAATCACAAAAAATCAAACAATAGAGTGCTGGAAAACTAAAGATAGTGCAGAAAGAGTAAATGCACAAGAATTTTTATGTGGAAATCCAAGAAGTAAAAAACCATGGATTTCCATCACAAGCACCTCCAAATCCACCATATTCAAACTCTTAATTACAGCCTTCACTGAACCTAACTCTATATTCCTTTTGCTAGTAGTAACTCTACTACAAGCTCATCTTGATAACTCTAACAAGGACCCTTACTACTGATTATCTCAAATCAGTGTCAAACTTAGATAACTCTATGTAAACAAATATCTCAATAAGGAAGCACTACTCTTATAGCATGAGTAGTTCAGTTACAAATCAGTACTCGGGAACACTTACTCACTCTTTAAGCATACTACAAATATAAGAACATGAGCAATGCTTGATCAGTCTTAAAAAGTAATTTTTGTTGCCTCACTTTACTCTTTAAAATTGGAAAAAACCATTTAATGAAGAGGGTTATCATTTCTTTTATAGCTGAGTGATGATTAGGGCTGGAATATCATTGGACGTATTGTTCAAGTCAGTTCAAAGTAGCACCTGAAAATTTCTTACTCAAGAGGACAAAACTGTGTAGATACTGTGTGCCAGCTGTAGAGTACTGTACACATCCAAAGGCCTGGTCATTTGCAGTTTAGCTAATCATCATCAACACTACATATAGCAATTTTCCCTATTTTTGATGATGACAAATAAAACCATGCAATTTGAGCATTACTGCATATTTTTCACATTTATTCAGTGTGATTACCATATGAAGATGAATGCTCTGGCTATCATCATGCTTCCTTCATCACCAGTATGCAACACAGGGATGTGGTCCCTTGTTATCATTTTGCAGCAGAAACTTTTCTTCCTCCTGTCAACATGCACCTTCATTTAGTGCATTTGCACATTCTGCCTGTACATGTACACTTCTTCCTGTCAACCATTACTTCACTGTAGCTTCTTTCACATTATTTCTTCCCCCTTCTAGTATGGTAATAAATTTTGCAACTCTCAGTTCACCTGATGCCTAGTCCCTACTATATGAACTCAGTATTCCCTTTTTTGGAATCATTGAAAAGGATTAATAGTAAATGAAGAGTAAAGATAGCATAGATTAGTTAACTCATGGCCACTGGGAAAACACTAACATGTAGAACAGCTTTATAGTAAAAAAGACAAATGAGGTACAAAAACAAGATTCATTCATTTATGGAAGTCATTACCAGTACAGTAAGCTAAAATAGTCACCATAAAAATAACTGTCTTTAAAGGCCATTATGAGAACCAGGATATGAAAGTGATGCCAGGCCGATGAGGGAATGTGGAATATAAGGTTCAAGTAGAGAGAGCCTTATGGGAAAGAGTTTTAATTAGAAATTTTATTTTTCGACTTTCTGTGGTATGGGCATCCAACAATTATTTTTTAGAACCTTCACTACAACATTAAGTCCTTGACTTTAACCAGTCAGTTCTACCACTTTCATTTTGAGCTCTGAACTGTTTCCTTATCTTGGGACTACTGCTCATTTTCAAACCATAGTTGTTCTCTTCTTGGGACCAGGTCTCTCAAAATCTTTTCTTTTCTTTACAACTTGTGTTTCTCCCTACTTTGAGCATGGACACTAGATACTTACTCAAAGGACCTTCTCCACTCAGTAACATTAAATTTCTCTCTTCTTTTATATGCAATCGCAGCAACTTCAAAATTCATGTCTGCCCTATTTTCAACATCCATAGGTTCAATATTTTTATTTTTTCCTCTATTGCATCAGTTTTCATGACCCTTTTTCTTTTCTTGGTTGAAGTTGTGAAGTCTTGTTAGCCTTCATGGCATCTTTCATCATTTTTATTTTTCTACTACTTTCCTTTAGTTTCTTCTTAGCTTATTTCAGAAACACTTCATCCTCATCCCTCTAATTCTTTTCAAGTGGTGGTAACAATGTGACTTCTCCTTCATTTGATTCATCAGTAACACCATAATTTGAATCCTCGATTTTGATTGAGTGAGCATAACTTTCTTGGATTGAGGAATGTTCAATATGAAGCTGACTCATTTAGAGGTTCCAAATTTTTGTAAAGATGAATCAGTGTGTGGGAGATTAAATGGGAATAGTTGGATTTGACGAGGAAAGTCAATTTTTCATAATAGGAAGAAGAACGAGTGAAGATCTAATATGGTATTTTAGTGGAGTGTCAGTTGTCAATAATAGAGGTCACTTTTGGAATCACATGTCTGAACTTATTAGATGTGACCCTAAATTTTGTAAAAAAGAACTAACTATTTTTGTAGAGAAGGATCTATACCAGGCCTATTTAGACAACATGTTATGATCTTTATTAGAGCATCATGAATAGGCACTAACTTGAGAGATGGGACCAGACCTTTCTTCTTTGAGTGAATCTTCAAGTTTGTGCTCGTCATATTTGTTCACTTCCTAAGTCATTCCTACGGGTGCATACCTACAAGGATATAGTATTGAGTTATACCAAAATGCACCTACCTTATCAAGGATACCTGTTTCCTAATCATATCCAACTTTTAGTAGAAACATTGAGTCACAAGATAGGTCCTGCTGATTAGATCAATCAACTTTAGTCTTTCTGCCTCTGCACACCCTTTTTGTTTCACACCCTGTTCTTAATATAGGTCTGAGGACCAGGTTCCCGAGAGTTTTATCATGACCTTTTATGCTTGATCTGAGTCATGAGTTGGGATTAGTGACTAATATTTTGCATCATTTTCATTCTCATCTGCATCCTCCAAACTTTTCCTCATCACTTTTACCATCATCAACCGTTTTTTTTTTACAAAAAAGTACATATTTTCCTTTTTGTCATGGGGATTTTCATGTGCATTTTTCCATGGATCAGGTGTTTTGAAATCATCTATTTTACTTGATACACTTCCATCTTGAAGTATCTTGAGAAAGAGAGAATACAATAAGACTTTCAATATTGAGCTAGTTGATTACTCATTTTTAATGATCATTCTTGACTTCAGTTCTCTTATTCATACCTGAGACCATGATCACTTGTCAAATTTATGGAACCATTCATTCTATCTCTAATCCAGATCTGACAATCTTCCCTTATGCTGCCATCTCTTTCATAATAAGTGCATAGAGTCTTGCAAACCTTGTTCTTAGCATTATGAATAAGCATCTCTTGAGACCCACGAATTTGGGTTCCTTCTTGGTAACTAAGCCTCTTTCTATTATTAGAACCTTAATTAGTCAAGTTAGAAAGGTTCTAAGAAGATGCAGTCCATTGTAGGGATTTCTGAAGTTCTTACCTTAGACGGACCAGGTCCCTTTCTAACTCTTCATTCTTCTAAAGTGTAGTCATAAGAATCCTTTGAGAATCCTCTAGTTTTTATTCAAGATCAACCTGAAACTTTGAGACTTACTTCTTCCATTTATATTCAAAAACATCTTCTTTCTCCAGGTTACTTAACAAACTCAGATTTTCAAGTTTTAGCTTAGCAATCTATTACCCAGTTTCTGATATCTGGAGAGTCCAAGATATCATCTCAAGCTCCTAATCTTCTATGTTTTCTTATAGAGAATTATTTTTCTCTTTATCATAGGCATTATTAGCTATTCCAGTTGATTGACTAAGCTTAAATTTTTAGATTTCAACTTAGTAACCTGCTCTTCAGTTTTAGCTATTTGGAGTGTTAGAGCAATTAACTCAAACTCTTGACTTTCCACCTTTTCTTTCAGAGCATGTTTTCATTAGTTACACATAAAATCAAACACAACATTTTCAAGATTTTTTATTTTTCTAGCAGAGTAATTCTCTAAGTTTTATTTAATGTCGGAGAGTGTTAACTCATCATCATCATCTTCTTCTTTTTCTTAATTTTTAGTGTTTTCCATAAAAGCAAACAAGGTATCAAAGTTCACTTTCTTATCTTCCTCTGCAAGCATTGAAACATCGTAGACTTCTTAGTTTCATCTGATTCACTGGATGAATCACCCTAACAAGCTAAAGCTTGTTTAATTGTAAAAATCATCTGTAATCTGTCTTCTTGATTTTATAGGGACCTGGTCCCTGTTTCTTTATTTTTCACCTCTAATGTTGAGGTGATCCTGGTACTCTATCTTGTACATTGGACATTCCTTGATAAAATGCTTGGCATTTCTATCTTTGTTACATACCTTAGTATTTCTTCCCTTGTTACTGTTGCTTTTTCTTGTTTGGAACTAAGAACTTCTTTTTATAGCTCTGACATTTCTATTTTCCAAATAGGAAACATCAATCTCTTCTTCAATTAAGTCATGCTTTGAAAGCTTCAATGCCAGAGATTTTTTCTTTTTGAATTCTTTCATCTGGAGCTCTTGTTGCTTCTTGAGCTCATGAGTCTTTAGATTTCCAATCAGTTCATCCATGGTGAGGGTCATTAGATTTATTGCCTTAGTTATAACATCCACATTGCTCTCCCAGGACTTTGGAAGGACACTAAGAATTTTTCTCACTTGTTTATATACTAGAATCACTTCTCCTAAGTAGTGAAGATTGTTAGTGGTAGAAGTGAATCTTGTATGAATTTCTTGGATATTTTCTTTTTTATTCATGGTAAAGGTTTTATACTGAGTAGTCAGCATGTCTAATTTTGAATCCTTCACACTAGTAGTACCTTCATGAGCAGTCCTCAAGTAATCCCAGATTTTTTTTTGCATTTTCACAGGTAAAAATCCTGTTATACTCATCAGGCCTTGTACCACAAACGAATAGTTTCTTGACCTTATAGTTATTTTCAATTTTCTTTATATGTTTATCATTGAACTCCCTCCTGTTTTTGACAACCATTTTTGTCACATTCCCTTCTTTGACTTTTTTATAGGAACATAAGGACCATCAAGAATGATGTACATCAAATCACTATCCTCATCCATGATAAATTCATACATCTCAGTTTTTCATCACCCATAAAACTATCCATTGAATCTTAGTGGTCTTGTCATAGATTGACCTTCTTCTAGATTAGGTGGAGTAGTCATTCTAACCAAGACACTCTAGGTGTGAACATTTTAGAGTGGAGAGGCTCTGATACCAATTGTTAAAACTCTTGGTGGTCTGCACCACATAGTAAGGGACTAGGTACCTCAAGATCAATAACAAGCAATAAAAAAAAGTGCAAGAAAAGTAAAGAAAATACAGAAAGAGTAAATGCACAAGTATTTTTATGTGAAGCAGCAATCTTTTTGAATATGGCATGTGTGCTACAACTGAACTAATACCTACATTATGAGACAATGTAGTACATAGACATATATGTGGATCAGTATTTTGGGGATGTACTGAGTATATGGGGGCGTATGCAATAAGTAAACAATATCATCACAGTTTATCAAGTCATTCATGCTAAATGTAAATGACTCATCTAGCTTGAGTAAATCTACAATCTAAAAATCATAAATCTGGAATAGTAAAGTATGTAGTATGAATCTTGTGAGTCATTACACTTAGTTCTAAAGTCTGTATTCTATTCTTGTTCTTAAATCATAGAGACTAAGAGAAGCCTGAAACTTATTCAGCATAGTAAAAACTTTATCTCAATACTTTAAATAATTTTTAGAAACAAATCATAGCTTTAAAAACATATGCTTTTATCTTAAGGATTTAAACAAATAGATTGTTTCAAGAGTAAGGGACTTATTTTAGGAGTTTCTTCTAACCGACATAAACCATGTGAGCTGACATGGAGTCCAACGTCTTGCGCATATTGGGAAGAGATATTCTACCCTTGCAATCGAAATAGAGCCTTAACTTAAGTGATCACAATCTTAGTCATCGACGTAGAAGTGGGAATAATCTTATTCCTACGGTGACATGTTGTTCTGGGGCATGAGACCTTGGAATCATACCCAACTCAGTGCTAAATACTAATCCCATACGTATGCTCAGAACTTTATAAAATTCACCTTAAAATTAGCATAAAGGTTTGCAATAAAACCAATTATGCTTTTTTCTTTTCTTTAATTCTAAAGTCGTATTAATAAAGTGGTTTATTTATATTAGCTTAGGACCCAAAATATCAAATATTTATCTAAAATCTGAAAATATCTAGTCATGGGGTACTTATAGCATAAAAAATCTTGAAGCAACAATCTTTAATTGGCGTCTAGTGACCTAAGCATCAATCGCATGTTGAAACATCTCAAAATTCATACTTGGTAATGCAAACATTCATAAATCATCTTAAAATCTAGAAATTTCATCACTATAAATGGAAGTATAATCATAATCATGTAATTTAACTTTTAAATCATAGGAAATCTCATAATCTTGCAAATAATGATAATTGGTACAAATCCTAACTTGAAATTCATAGAAAATCATATAATTTGCAGTAAATTTGTATTTAGAAATAAAGTTTTGGGCACAAGAATGAAAGAATTATCCTTGTTCAAACCCCACATACTTTAATTGGTGATCTTTGATGAAAAACTTGAATCTTGGATTCCTATTGATGCTTTAAAGATGAATTCTTAGATCCCTTTTGTTGGAAATCCTAAACCTTGAATTTCTTTGGAGAATTAATGGAGGAATTTGAATTTCTTTGGGACAAAGTTTGATGAACTAGGGTTTTGCTTGAGAGAGATTTGATGATAAGTGAATGTAAAGTGCTTTAAAGGTTTAATTCACTGTTTAAGATGGACTAGGAGCTGGGAGAATGACCAAAGTTCCCTCTTTAAATCCCCAAACTAAACTAAAAAATACAATATTTTGCGAACTAGGTGGCCACCGCGACCCGCCACTAATGCGGTGGCTCACTAGAATTTGGACGATCGGGAACTGGGCTCCCTCTTCGATGCGCCACAATTGAGGAGCCTTTATTTTAGTCATTTTGACCACTGACGCGATGCGCCAACATCGCGGAGTCTCACTGGAATGGGACAGTTGGGAAAATGGGCTTCTCCTCGATGTGGGGTTATAACGGAGGACCTCTAAAATTTGACAATTGTTAATTTGCTTAGCTCTGCGGCGCGCTGAGAGTCCAAGTGACACACTGTCAAATTAAAAATTCCATAACTCCTTCACCGAGTGTAGGATTTATGCTAATCTGGTATCGATGGAAAGATTATTCAATTTCCATACAATAAAAAGTCAAAATATTAAAAATACCGCATGAAATAAAAGGTATTCATCTTTGAAGAAAATCCTTGACATTCTAGGGACGAATTTAAGCTTGGAAAAATATGGGGTATTACATTTCATAACCCAAAGGATAGCTATTAAATGCCTCAAGATCCTCGGAGAGCTTTATTAAACTAAGTGGTATGTTGTTGTTAACATTTCTTGCCCAAAGAATATTATGTACAAACCAAACCAAGCACAATGATTGATTATGCTTCTTTGAAACTCTTTTATCTTTCAACGCTTCTATTAAATTTTTATTTTTAAAGCTTGGACCAACAAGGGACACTAACTCTTCATGATCACTCGACTAGTATTTGCCTTTTTTGGTTATGCAAGGTGATTTTTTTTGGGTTAGAATAGGTAAAAATTTATAAGGAGAAGGAGGATAACATTTAGTCCAGTAACTATGGCAAACTCTTTTCAACAAAAAAAGGCATGCCACAATAATTTATCAACACTTCATCTATCTTGTCTTTGTTTTCATACATAAACCTACACATGAGAATATCATATACCATTTTCATTTGAAAACAAATATTGTTGTCCTCCGGCAAATCAAGATATTGCCCAAACCAGCTTCCCCTGAAATAAGTATCCAAATTTTGTTCTCGAAGTATTTTTCTGAAGTCATCAAAATATTTTTCTATGGATGACTTAACCATGAAATCACCCATTAAATCTGTGGTACCATTGTACTATATTCTCACAGAATAACTATCAATGCTGAAGGTTTTGACCAACTATTCGGTGGAAGGGATGTTAGCATTTGAATCATTTTTTTTGAAATATTCCTCTTCCCCATGTTCTTCCTCTTCAGCTCCTGGTTGAGATAACACTTGTAAAGCAAGCTCATAGAGTGGTGGGTGTAGCCTAGCTGCTTCACTCGTTCGTTTACTTAAACTTAATTCAGTTTCTTTTCTTTTGGGAGAATAAAATAGATTATAATTGATTAATGCATTATTAAAAAAGGATAATAGTAAATCTAACATACATAATAGTAAAAGAACAGTTCTAATAGATCACACATTTGTTGCAATAGGTAGGTTATCTGTTGTAATATATAACTAACTTGTTACAACGGATGAATAAACTATTGCAACTATAAAAATAGATCCCTCATGTATTAAAAAAAATGAATGGTTTGTGCAATAAATCACACATTTATCGCAATATATGAGTGATCTGTTATAACATATATCTAATATGTTGTGAGTAATCTGTTGCAAAAATAAAAATAAATCACTCATCTATTGAAACAGATGACTGGTCTATGCAACAGATCATAAATCTGTTACAACATATGAGTGATCTTTTGAAACAGTTGTCAACGGTCAATATTCTATAGATTTCTTCCAATAGAAGGGTTGTTTATTGCGATAGATGAATGATCAATTAGAAAAATCAAATCTTGGACATGTCCTGTTGGAATAGTTGATAGGATTTTATCCAATAGAAGGTTTATCTGTTGCATTAGATGATTAATCTGTTGTATTTATTTTCTAATCCAATGTTTCCTCTGTTGCATCAGATGGTAAATCTATTGCATAAGATGGTTAATCTGTTGGATCAAATTTTTAATCGGATGGTTCCTTTGTTGCATCCAATGGCAAATCTGTTGCATCATATGGTTAATCTGTTACATTAAATTTTTAATTTGATGGTAAATCTATTGCATCATATGGTTAATCTGTTGCATCATATTTTTTTATCCGGTGGTTAATCTGTTGCATCAAATTTTGTATTCGATGGCTCCTCTATTGCATCATACGGTAAATTTGTTGCATCTGATGGTTAATCTTTTGCATCAGAAGGTTAATCTGTTGCAGAAAAAAATAGTACCATGATTTTGTTTAATAGAACAATAATAATATTGCCATTTTTACCAAGAACAAATTAACCCAACAACGGGCGCAAAACCAAAAACACCAACATCGTTATTTTGTTAGTACAAACAGAAACAAAAAAAATCAACCATCAAAAGACACAACAAACAACAAAATATCATATTTCACTTCGAAAAGAGAGTAGAAGAAATACCATAAATTAGGGTTTTATTCGGGTTGCATTTCAAATTAAAGCAATAGATATTTAAATTATTCACCAATACTAGAAGAGAAGTTGGCTCAAGTTCCTCTTTTTCTTCAAAACTGAAAAGGCCATAATTTTTTACCTATGAAAGAAGAAAAGGGACGATGTAGAAATTGAAGTTGTTGTGGCCGGAGAGCAAGGCCGTCACGTCGATTGATGGCTGAAATTCAAAAAGGAACTCAAAGCCCAACTATTTGTTGTCAGAGGTTGAAGTCGTCGAGGATTGAAAGGAGAAATTTGCAAAACTATTGGTTGGGAAAAACTGTCGAGAGAGAGGAGAGACAGTTGATTTGAAGAGGAGAGTGGTGTGGGTTGATTTGTATTTTGGAAAAGATTAAAAAGTTTTAAAAATATTAATCAAGTCCACAATTAACTTAATCAAGTTTCCTAATTATGTTTGACCCTTTAAGTTGGTCAACGTCACCAATCCTTCATTAATTCCCAAGTTGGTCAATGTCACAAATTCTTTAAGTTGGTCAATGTCACCAATCATTCATTAAGTTGGTTTACTTATTAATTCCTCCATTTATATCTACTTGTCAATATATCACTTCTCGAGGTTAACTTGTACTCCCTCCATCCCATTTTATTTGTCTCAATTTAATTTGGCACATTGATTAAGAAAAATAATTAATAATATGCCCAGTTTACCATATTACCCCTATTATATGATATTTATTTTTAATTTGAAGAAAGAGTAATTAATGCAAACGGTGACACATGAAATTTTTTGTGTCTCTTCTTGATTTGTGAAAAATGACAAGTAAAATGAGAAATCAAATTAGAAAATTTGGGACAAGTAAAATGGGACGGAGGGAGTATGAAATTTGATCAATATTTTAAGATGTATTTTTTTCATCATATTACTATGAGAACGATTGCAACTTATATCATTTTTTATATAGTTTTTGAGCATCTAAATTTTTAACTTAAAATATTAAATTATATACACCTTAAATGTTGGTCAAAATGCATACAAATTAATCTTAAAAAATAAAATTTTGATAAGTAAAAGTGAACAGAAGAAATATTAGGTTCTATGTTGCCAGCATTTTTGTCCTTTTAAGTCAAGAGTTTCCTAATTATTATTGCTTTAGTACGACAACTATTACCTATAGGGCAACAATAATTCACAAGATGGGAAGATCTTAATATTGCTTAAAGTTCTCCATAAGTTTCTTAATATAAAGCACAACCTGGTGCACTAAAGCTACAGCTATGCGCGGTGTTTGGTGCAGGGCCCTACCATAAGGGTATATCGTACGCAGTCTTACCTTGCATTTCTGCCAGAGGCTGTTTTCAAGGCTTGAACCCATGACCTCTGGTCACATGGCAGCAACTTTACTAGTTACTCCAAGGCTCCCCTTCCATAAGTTTCTTAATATATATTGCTTTATTGCTAGAGATATTTTCTTTACGAAAATAAATTATTCTAATAGTCTGTTTGGCCAAATTTATATTTCTCTAGAAGTGATTAATTTTTTAGAAAAATATTTATTTTAATAAATTGAGGTGTTTGACTAAGCTTTTGAGTGAAAATAAGTGTTTGCCAGTAGAAAAACCAGTTTTTCATAAGCTAAAAAAGTAGTTTCTTCCCAAAAGCATTTTATTAAAAGCACTTTTGAAGAAAATATACTTAAAAACACTTTTAAAAGCTTGATCAAACACGAATTGCTGCTCAAAGAGCTTTTCAAAATTTTATGGCCAAACACAAAGCGTGAAAAAAAGAATTTCTAAAAAAAAACACTTTTCAAAATAAATGAATTGTCGAAATTTAACCAAACAGGCTATAAATAGTATAGGTTCTATATTTTCTTTTGACCTTTTGCCCATTTAGTCATGCATAATAGGTGCTTTCCAGGAAAAAAAAATTATTTACTTGTCACATGCATGGTTTTTTGCATTTTAATTGTATTAGTTATTTTCCTTTCCTATTTTTTTTTCTTTCCCACCCCAATGTATAAGAAGAGTTTGAGACCAAATGCATGAAAATATTGAGCACCCCTTGTTTGAAAATGTAATAAATGTCCGTGAGCTAAATTTTCCCTCTAAGGTAAGGTTATTTAGAATCTCATAAGTTAGATACAATGAAGTAGTGTATCGTGCTGCCCATGGTGGATAAGTTATTTTTAAAATTTCTTGATTTAACTTTTGCCTCTAAGAAAAGAGGTATGGAGTTAATTAGTTGCGTAGACTTTTCATTTTTGATATCATATTCATTTTTTATTAATTTTTAAATATTCTAATGATCAGTTACTGACTTCCTTAAATTAGCAATATAATACATTTTCTAGATCAAATAATTGAACTATTCAAAACTTAATTCCACAAAAGTCAATAAGGAAAGAAGTTAAACCACTTTTGACCAAATTGCATCAAACAAAATTTAAAGAATGTCAAAAAGTTTGCTAAGAAATTTGACTCAAGAACTATGAAATGAAACCTACAGTAAGACATTGTTATGCTTTATCAGGCCACTAAGAAGGTTTAAAGGACAACTTTTAAAGGGATTATTATGAATTTTAAAACATTTCAATGGTCAATTACTTACTTATTTGAATTAATGATACAATATTATCAAGATCCGAGCCGAGGTCTTGGGCGCAATGGGGATCTCGAACCATAAAGGGCTGAGAGGCCCCTTAGCATGTAATCATAAGCATAACTCATATGTTACAAAAGTGTGGAAGATAAACTGAAAACATGGTAGTCCCAAAATCAAACTTAAAACTTCACAACATCGTATAAAAAGGGGAAGCCCAAATCCAATCCAAACAATCTATGAAGCCTCTACTGATCTGAACATACTATTTTGTCTAAAAAAACGTGACAAGGCCCTCAGTCGGACCATAAAATAACTGAAAACTAAAATATGCATAAGATGCCTTCCGAAGTAAGGAAGGCTCACCAAATCTGAACTCTTGGAACAATATACTGGTTTTCAGGTTCACGGGACTAGGCCTCATAACCTAAAATATAGGGGGTTAATACTCGAAAGTACTGGTACGTAGAACAATTCAAAAATAAAATATATTTTATACAATATAAGTGAGAGAATTTCATAAATTAATTTAGCATAAGATAATTGAAAATAAATTAGCATAATTTGATGAGCTTCAAAACATTTCCTTGTAATCATGACTGAACTCTTTGTTTTATTTCTAAGCTAGATGGTACACCCTACAAAACATAAATACCCACGGGTTATATGGGTCCACCCGTGACTCGGAGGCCAAGGTCCCCAATCCGAGTTTGCCACAAGAATTGGAGTATCATGAAAAAGTATTCCCAACTTGCCGACATACCATGCTATCCGACTTGCCGAATAGCACATAAAACCCGTATCGGCATACTATGAGTTATCTGAACTCAAGCCTTATTCGGGTAACCAATTAGCTATCTTTAAGCCCAATTTTAGTCCTTTAAAACCATGCTTTATGCTTTCAAAACATTTATCTCTTTCCTGTTAAGGGCATCTTGTGATAGGTATCGTCATACCTAGACTTGCAAGCCATATCGTGTCATGTCATATTCATATCCCCTTTCATTCAAAAATCATGTAGATGGACACCCAAAAGATTCAAACATCACACAACAAAGTTCTTATTTCAAAACACATAAAAATATATGCAAAATAGTTCCTTTTCAATAATTTATCATATGGTGGCAAATCCTTTTATAAAACACATGCAACTTCTTCTTTAATACACAAGGGCATTTGGAATAAGAATCGTCTCTTTGAAAACATGTAAAATAACAAAGCATAACTGATTAAGAGACATTTATAACTCGAGAAATATAATCATTAATAAAGCAACTCCAACATTTAGTTATACATAAATCTCATGATCAAAAGGGGGCTTTTGATTCATGCTCTCAAACAATTCACAATTCATGCCATACAAAGACCATAAATTTCATCATGGGGAAGGAAATTTCACAAGTCACATTCATAAATCACTTTCCAAACTCAAATATTGTATGCACAAGACTATAAATCAAGTTTATGAAAAAAACACATGATAATTACGTACTTTTATCAAATTGGATTCATGATGTATGCTCTTAAACAATTTCTCAAAATCCATTACATATGTGTTAAAGTGAGTAAAAAGTCTCCCCATTGATTGGAGAATTATAACGACTCATTTCGTCGTTACTAAATCATTCATAATAAATTCATGAAAATTTTCTCAATATTAATTTGAATCCAAATTAGCTAATATTTATTTATTATGTCACCTTAAACTTTTCAACAAAGATTTTAGCCCTCGAATGTGCCTAGATAAACTCAAGCCCGATGAATTTAATTATTCATGAGTTCTAATATCAATAAACTAGTTTAAAATTTCTTTAGATATTAATTAAGGTCATACAATATATCTAACACAAAGTGAAGTTTAAAACTTTATTTTCGATAGAGTTTCGATATGAGTTTTTAATTAGGATCAACTTCAAACGATCATATCTCTTAGAATATAAGGATTTACGAAACCCAAAAACTACCAAATTAAAAATCTCTGAGTCCTCTTTCCAACTCAACAAACCGTTTCTCAATCCAGATTCGAAGAAAAATGTTATGTTTGTTTTACTGAGCACCGTCCGGGCTGAAGCGGGATTTCGCTGTAGCAAAAATTCTGATGGTATTAAAAATGGCTTTAGCCGTATTTTAAGTCTAAAAATTCCAAATTTCATTTTCCAACCCTAGAGAGGTGATTTTCCAAGGCTTAAGATGAAATTCTTTCGAGGAGATACGTTTTTCCATTATTTTATTAGTCTTTTAATCCTTTAACATCTTATAATCCTTAGAAAGACCATTAATGGTGGAATCCTTTTGGTAATACTCATGGGTGTTATAGCTGATTCTAAACTGTAAATTAAAGATTTCTACCATCAATTTCATAAACTAGAATATGAATTTTGATGGTTAGGAAACTTGAATTATGCAAAGATGAGACCTTTAGCATAAAAACTCCATTAATGGAGATGAGTTAAATTTGAAAGATCTAATTAATGATTAATTTAAACTTAGAGAATGATATAGATCATGAGTTAAGGGTAGAATTAGTGGGTTTGATTCCCCAAAATATTTGTTTGAAGAGTAGTGTTATTTAATTACTCTTGTATTGCTTGATTTTTAGATTGATTATTCCAAGGCATGAAGGAAAGGAAAGAGAATCTTTGTTGCAGCTTGTTTCTTCCAAAAGCTTGGTGTCCAAGTAGGCTAGGTTTAATGAGTAGAAGATTATGTTATTTTATATTTTCATAATTTAGAATTGAAAGGAGAAAGCATGTCTAGGCCTGCGGGCATGGAGTCGTGGTGGATAAAGGCACGAGTACTTAACTTTAATTTCAAAAACTATATTATTGATTGATTATGTGATATTTATGATATTATATGTTATGTGTCCAAAAGGAGATTGTTGTAAACGTAGTATATGAACATGATATTTTTTTAATCATTCTAGTGATGAACCTAGTTGAGTTGTAATGATATTAGGTTGTATGTATTGTGCAATAATATGATGAGGATAATTATTCTAAGATCTAATATTGATGAGCATAGTAATATCTATGGTATAGATGCCTTGAATTAGTGTGATGGTTGTATTATGTGGAAATAGGTAGATGATAATGATATTCTAGTTATAGGTGGTGATGTAACAACCCAAGTTGTGGTATTTAAGAAGATAATGATATTTTAAAAATTTAATGAGTAATTAAGTTTCCAATAGTGATTTGTATGAGTAAGAATTAAATTGTGATTTATTTTATGATAATATTATTTTGATATTTATAAAATTACTTTATCTATTAGATTCCCATGAGAGACTAAATTGGTGATAATGATTGTTTATTGATTTGTACCTATGAATGACTTGTTTGAAAATGATAACTCTTTAAAGTAATGCTATGAATACTTGTTGATTGGTATTTGGACATGCTTGAAATTGCTGATACTTGAATTGTTGATGCGTGTATAAATGATTATTGAAAATTTACTTGATGGAATTGTCTTATGACTTTAAGTGTACTTTTAAACTTGGTACATTATTGTATGCTGTGAGGTTATGTAAATTTGATATTGATAATACTTGTTTATGGTGGATCGGGTACCACGCCGGTACAGATATGTATATCTTGGCTCGGGTGCCACGCTGGTACGAATATGTAGATATTGGATCAGGTACCACGCCGGTATGGATATGTATATGTGGATCGGGTACCATGCCAGTATGAATATGTATATGTTGGATCGAGTACCACGCCGATACGAGTATGTATATGTTGGATCAGGTACCACGCCGGTACATGTTATATATATATTGAATTGGGTACCATGCCGATACGGATATATATATTGGATCGGGTACCATGCCGGTACAGATATGCATATGTTGGATTGGGTACCACGCCGGTATGTATATGTATATGTTGGATCTGATACCATGCCGGTACAGATATGTATATGTTTGATCGGGTACCATGCCGATACAGTACATGAACATAGATTATTTCCCACAGGTTATGACTATTTGAGCAAAAAATAAGTCCCATAGCATGTGAGTACATATTTGTGTTAAGTCTCTGGATGTTTATAATATAATTGATACTCTTGATGGTTATGTGGCTTGTGTATTAGCACTGTTTGATATATTATTGTTGTATTGTTAATTAATTGAGTATTTTATTGTGTAATATGTATTTGAAAAAGTGAAACTTGTACTTACTTATATGTTGGTTGACTTGCTTCATTTATACGTGTTTTAATTGTAACTTACCAGAATGGCTAGTTATCATTCTTTAATATTATAAAAGAGCATTTGGTTGTTATCCTGAGAGTTGAGGGTGAGTTATTTATGATTACGAGTTTGTTCCTGTGAATATGAGTAATGAAAAAGATAAGGTGAATAGTGGGTAATAGTGATGTATTAGTGTTGGATTGTGATTGATGGTGTGAATTAATGAGGCAAGAGTATGTTAGCAGTGAATATAATATTGATGGAGTTGGAAGAGAAATTGGATGATGTAAGTTATATAGGTAAAGTATTAATGTTATTACAACCTTAGTTGAAGTATATTCCATTCAAGATGTCATGATTTATTTTCCTTAATTCTATTTTCTGATTATATGGACTAACACGGTCGGCCTATGATTCCTACCAGTACGTGTGTTTGTACTGACCCTACTCATCTATATTCCTTATTCGGGTGTAGACTGGATGCAGGTTAGTTTTCAGTTACGAGATGGATTACCACATTTAGCACTAACTTCTGCACTTTCATCCTTGCAGATGTTAGTGTCATGACCCAAATGGCCATGAGTGGCACCCACATTAATCTTCCCGTGGGAGAACCATCTAAATCAACTATTACCCAATCACTTAGTCAATACTGAAATGACATTATCGTAAAATCAATATAATGAAAATAATTCAGGACTAATCGTTATTATGTAAAAATCCAACAAACTACTTACTAAAATTCCCAAGACCCGAAAGTCAACGTACAAGAACTGCTAACAAAAATCATGTCTAAAGAGATATCCATACCAAAGTAAAAAGGATTGTTTCATTGCTCGGAAGATGGACAATAACAAATAAGATGACCCATGACATCCTGGAGATAGAGTGATTACCCTTGGATCAAGATCTTCTATCGAACTCTATAGGTGAAATCAGGTCTGAGAGTCTAGAATGTTTTCTGCACTCAACAAAAGAATAGTATAGGGTAGTATCAGTACAAACTACTATGTACTGGCAGGCATCATAGGACAACTCAACTTAATAAGATGTACACATCATAAATCAAATAACAAATAGACAAGCATCGTTACATAACAACACTTCAATGAATCAATAATATAGTAGCAACAGGTCAAACAGGGCTCACAACCAAGCCACGTAATCATTAAGAGTATCAACCATATTATAAACCTCCACATAATCATCATAAATATGTACACATATGCTATGGGACTTATTTTTGCCCAAATAATCATGACCTACAGGGAACAATCTATGTTCATGTACTGTACCAGCATGTTACCCGATCCATCAAATACATATCCGTACCGGTGTGGTACCTGATCCAACATATACATATCCATACCGGCGTGGTACCCAATCCAATATATACACATCCATATCGCCGTGGCACCCGATCCAACATATACATATCCGTTCCGGCATGGCACCCGATCCTACATATACACATCCGTACCAGCGTGGCACCCAATCCAACATATACACATCCGTACCAGCGTGGGACCCGATCCAACATAAACAAATAGGATCAACGTTATATTTATACTACTACACAACATACAACATGATATACCAAGTTCAAACCTACTCTTAAAGACATAAGACAATTTCATCAAGTAAATTTTCAATAACCATTTATACACGCATCGACAATCAAAAAATTAATATTTTCAAACATAGTCGAATACCAATCAACAAGTATTCGATCTAGGAGCATACAAACAATTAAGTTGAGCCTAAACTCCAATTAAACCATAACCTACCTCGATTGAAGAATCCACATACAAGATAACTTGCGAGCGTCTTTCCCTTTCGTAAAGTCTCGAACTATCGTTATCTATTCAAAACATAATCTCCATAAGAATACAAATATAATGACACCCGTACCCTTACATTTATTTTGACTTGAAATTATAGTCAAATTTTAATTTCTCTATCTATTTTCGTATCATATACACAATATGACCATATAATCACCTACTGTTACCAACGTTAGTGTCAACATTTAACAATAATCATTTTAAATCCCCAAAAGTAAGCAATTACTACCATTAATAATATTAATTTATGCCTACAATACCTACTACTAACTCCACCAATTATAAATAGAACCCCTAAACACTTCCACAATTGATCGTTATATATCCCACGATTTCCATGGTTTCAAATAGGCCAAATTTCATTTATGACCATTGACCAGCCAACTTTTGTCCATTCTTTTGTCAATTACTTTACACCTGCCAACTTTTGACAATTATTTATACATATATATTTTGGTACATCCACTTTAACATACAGTAGACCACTGTTTAACACCACTCGCCTCTCTATTCACTTCCCACAACTTAATCTTTCATTCTTGTATGACACACAACTAACAATATAAATAATTGATAAGGAAAATCTCGTGATATCCTGATGCAGAAGCCTCCGCCACCATGAAAAGAAAAGAAAGGGGGAAAATAACAATGCTACTGTTCTGTACCTCCTAACCCTAACTATTTGATGTTATTATTCTTAATATATGATAAATCCTTTCACTTAAATTAATATTTGTATTGGCCACATGAGTTAATAAATTAAAACTTTAACACATTAAATCTCTAAATAAATTCATTATTTAAAATACCCAAGACTTTTTCTAAAACCTCAAAATTTGTTCGGAACCCCATATAAATAAACCAAGTATGAACGTTGACTAAAAAGTACATTCCAAACCTATTAAAATTACTACGACACTAACTCGAGTTCGTCTCGATCAAAGATTGGCCATGATTGAGTTTAACTTTATTTAAACTTAATAATTCAACTAATGACTCAATAACTTTCCAGCACCTCAAGAATTGGTACTACTCATTCCATGAGTCATAATCCACGTAAACAAACTATGAAGAGCGCTAAAATAGAGAATATGAGAAAATTTCATAAATGACCGGGAGGGTCGTTACATCAGATACCAATTAAACAACCGTTCATCCCCGAATGGCAAACACAAGGCAAGAAGGGAAAACAATAAGTTACCTGAATCAGCAAAAAGATGCGGATACTTGCTATGCATGTCTTTTTTGGTCTCCCAAGTGGCCTCCTCAATAGGACGGTTCTTCCATTGGACCTTCACAGACGTAATCTCCTTAATCCTTATGGATATCTCTATCAAAAATAGCAACAAGTTCCTCTTCAAAAGAGAGGTTTTCATCTAACAAGACACAATCCCAATGAATTATGTTGTTACCATCACCATGAAACTTCTTTAGCATAGATACATGAAACACAGAGTGCACTCCCGATAAACTCGAAGGCAATGCCAATCCATAGGCCACTATCCCTACACAATGAACAATCTCAAACGGTCTAACATATCTAGTACTCAGCTTACCTCGCTTTCCAAAATGCATGACACCCTTCATGGGTGAAACTTTGAGCAGCACTTGCTCACCCTCCATAAAGTGCAGATCTCTAACTTTTGATCCGCATACTCTTTTTGCCTACTTTAAGCCGCTATAAGTTTTTTTAATAAACCTGGACTTCTCTAACGAGTCCCTTAATAGATCAGTACCCCATGGCCTCACCTCAAATATATCAAACCACCCAATGGGAGATCTACAACTCCTCCCATACAAAACCTCAACGGCGCCATATCGATACTCGAATGATAAATGCTATTATATGAAAACTCGGCCAAAGGTATAAATTGATCCCAATGACCTCTAAAATCCATCACACATGCACGGAGCATATCCTCCAATACCTGAATCGTTCGCTGAAAGTACCCATCGATCTGAGGGTGACACACTATACTAAGGTCTAACCTTGTGCCCAACTCCTCATGCAACGTCTTCCAAAAGGTAGAGGTAAATTGAGTATTCCTGTCTGAGATAATAGAATTTGGGACCCCATGCAACCAAACAATCTCCTTAAGATAAATCTTGCCTAACTTTTCTACATTATAAATCACCTGAATTGGAATAAAATATGTAGACTTCATCAACCTATCCACAATAACCCATATAGAATCATACTTTCCCAAAGTCTTGGGAAGACCAAAACTAAAATCCATAGCTATCTTTTCCTATTTCCATTAAAAAATGGGCATCCTCTAAAGAGTACCACCAGGATTCTGATGCTCGTTCTTTATCTGCTGATAACTCTGGCATTTAGCAACAAAATCAACTATGTCACGCTTTATATGACCCCATTACTAATGCTGTCTCAAATCACGGTACATCTTGGTTGCACTACTATGTATAGAATACTTCAAACAATGAGCCTCACCTAGAATAGTAGGAATCAAATCATCAACACGAGGTACACAAACTCTCCACTTAATCCGCAACACACTATCACCATCAAGAATGGTTTCTTTGGCCTCACCCAGCAAAAACATATCACGAATCTTGCTCAACTTAGCATCCTCAAATTGTTTAGCCTTGATTTGATCAAGAAATGTGGACCTTGCCTTAATACTAGCTAGAATTCCCCCTTTCTCAGTTACCTCATGTCAAAAAAACTTGTTAGCTAGAGTTTGAATCTCTCTAGACAACGAACGCCTGCTAGCATTCAAATAAGCCAAACTACCCATACTTGCTGACTTCCTACTCAGTGCATCAGCGACCACATTAACCTTCCTCGGATGGTAGATAATGGTTATATTATATTCTTTAAGCCACTATATCCATCTATGCTATCTTAAATTCAAATATCTCAGCGTGAACACAATTGTAAACTACGGTGATCAGTGAACACTTCAAAATGAGCCCCATACAACTAATGCCTCTATATCTTAAGAGCAAAAACCACAATAGCTAACTCCAACTCATGAGTAGGATAATTCTTCTCATTTGGCTTCAATTGCCTCACAGTATAAGCAATAACATTCCTTTCCTGCATAAACATAGCACCTAAACTAGAATGTGAGGCATCACAATAAATAATAAATCCTTACCCTCTATCAGCAAGGAAAGAATAAGAGCAGTAGTCAACAAGGTCTTAAGCTTTTAAAGCTCTCCTCACACTCATCAGACCAAAGAAAAGGTACATCCTTTTGAGTCATCTACGTCATTTGAGTAGCAATAGAAGTAAACCCCTTTTGAGTCATCTACGTCATTTTGACTTTGTTCTACTACACATATTCTATACACATACGAAGACTACCATCCTACTTCTTTCCAAACAAAATAGGAGCACCCCATGGATAGGCACTTAAAAGGATAAAACACTTACTCAAAAAATCTTGCAACTGAGCCTTTAGCTCCCTCAACTTAGCCAAAGCCATCATATAGGGAGGAATACAAATGGGATGAGTACCTAGCTCTAGATTAATAGAAAAATCAATGTCACAATCTAGCGGCATACTAGGCAAATCTTAAGGAAAAACCTCTTAGAAATCACACACCATATGAACTGACTCAATAGACGGGACCTCTGAAAAAGTTTTCCAAAGATGTGCTAGAGAGGCCAATAAACCTCCTTGCACGCAAAAAGGAAATAAGTTTCATTGGAGAAGGAGTATACATAATATGACCATATAATCACCTACTGTTACCAACGTTAGTGTCAAAATTTAACAATAATAATTTTAAATACCCAAAAGTCTGCAATTACTACCATTAATAATATTAATTTATGCCTACAATACCTACTACTAACTCCACCAATTATAAATCGAACCCCTAAACACTTCTGTAATTGATCATTATATATCCCATGATTTCCATAGCTTCAAATAAGCCAAATTTCATTTATGACCATAGACCAGCCAACTTTTGTCCATTCTTTTTTAAATTACTTTACACTTGCCAACTTTTGCTAATTATTTATACTTATATAATATGGTACATCCACTTTTACATACATTAGACCACTGTTTAACACCACTCACCTCTCTATTCACTTCCCACAACTTAATCTTTCATTCTTGTATGACACACAACTAACAACATAAATAATTGATAAGGAAAATCTCGTACTAACCTGATGCAGAAGCCTCCACCACTGTGAAAAGAAAAGAAAGGGGAGAAATAACAATGCTAGTATTCTGTACCTCTTACCCTAACTATCTGATGTTATTATTATTAATATATGATAAATCATTTCACTTAAATTAATATTTGTATTGTCCACATGAGTTAATAAATTAAAACTTTAACTCATTAAATCTCTAAATAAATTCATTACTTATAATACCCAAGACCTTTACTAAAACCTCAAAATTTATTTGGAACCCCATAGAAATAAACCAAGTATGTACGTTGATTAAAAACTACAATTCAAACCTATTAAAATTACTACGACACTAAGCCAAAGTCGCCTCGGTCAAAGATTGACCATGATTGGGCTTAACATTATTAAAACTTAATAATTCAACTAATGACTCATTAACTTCCGAGCACCTGAAGAATTGGAACTACTCATTTTGTGAGTCATAATCCATGTAAATCAAATATGAAGAGCATTAAAATAAGAATATAAGAAAATTTCACAAATGATCGGGAGGGTCGTTACTGTTAGAGTCTTTCTATTATTATTTTATTGTCAGTTTACGCTATAGTAGATAGCTCTTGTACATGTCTAGCCATGTCTTGGGATAGTGAAATATGTTTTTGAAAAAGTTTACTTATTGATATTTAATTTATATTATTAAATTCAATTTAGTATTTTCTTAAAAATAGAAGTCTTTCGCATACTTTTAGTTGGGTATTAAGGATTCTCCTGGCTATTTAGAATACCTTAGGTTCCCACACAGTCCAGTAGCTTGGGTCATGATAGTTTGTATCAAAGCGTTAAGTTTACCGATCCCACAGGTACAAAAGTAATGTCAAATAGAGTTTTGTAGATTGGTATGTAGGGCCCCACACCCAATCTTTGGAAGGCTATGAGGCATGTAGAAATCATTTTACTTTCTTTCTCTCCATCGTGCCGTCCTAATCTTTGACTATTAGATTGAATTTAATCGGTATTTAGACAATTCTAAGTGGTATCTTAACATAGCTCAATTGGAATGTAGTTAATTCGAATTGGTATCTTAGTAATTTTGAATAAAATTCTAGGAGATTTCAATTGGTATTTATTAATAAGGTCTAAAAGTTATTGTTAATAGGTAATAACTTTTGAAAGTTTTGAACTTATTGATTGCTTGTGTTTGATATTTGGTTAAACTTGTGTAGCTAGATTTTTTGCCATTGTTGTGAATTGGTTTTGTTTGAATTTAAGTGATGAAAATTGAGTAATTTATATTTTTTGATAATTGTGATGGAATTATTTGATTTTTTGTTTTTGTGAAACTAGTTATCCTATGGTGCTTACTTATTTTTTTGTACTATTATACTGATGAAATTGATTGTGTGAGAATTGATAGGATGTTATGAGAACATGATGTCAAGAAAAGATGGTGAAAAAAGTTACGTGAATAAAAGATTGAGGTGATATGTGTTTTCTATACCGAGGGCCTCTTGTTAAGATATTATGGATAGGTCCTTGTGTGGTTCAATTATTTGATATTATATGGGGATCCTTGTGTGGTCGGATCATTGAGGCTATATTTAAAATTTTTATGTATTTCTATTATTGAAATTATAATAGGTTTCTTGTGAGGACTAGATAAGTGATATTATTTTTGAGGTCCTTATGTGAACATATTTTCAATGCTTGGCAAAACATTGAGTTTTAAATAAAAGTGACAAAAATTAGTAGAAGGTGTTGATACCTACAGAAGTTGATCGATTTGATAACTTGGCTGGAATATGATATTGGTGATGAGAATATTAATGACCTGTAATCGATTTATTTTGTTTGGCTTTGTTTATATATTAGTGATGTGGGAACCACTCCTGAGGTATTTACGAGTTAAGTAAAGCCCGTAACAAAAAATATTGTTAGATAAAAAATAAGAATAACTCTGTATATCATAAATTGTTATTACTGATATTGGGGTGTTTTGGCTTGACAATGAAGTGTTTGGTGTGTGAAAAATATAGAGTTAATCATTGCTTGGGCATCAGTTTTAGCTGTGGATTTATGTATTAGGAAAAATGTTAAGAAGATAAATTATTATTGACTTGACCTTGTGGCTGAATTATGGATATACATGTCCTATAGAGTTAGCTGATATATGAATCTTTTAGTGGATAGTAATTTCCATGATAGTGGCAATGCAAAATCAAATGGCTTAGTTACATTCATAAAATAATTAAGAATGATCCTAAATGGGAGAATAAATGAATTATTAAATGGCATGATTGATCTTTCCTTGGGTGATACTTTGTGGATATTGCTTGTTGAGTGCTTAAGGTATGATGATTAGATGGATATTAATAATGTTGTAGAGGAGAATGTGTTGTAGGCTATAATTCATTAGGATCTTTCTGAAAAATAGAGTAAGTCGTATAATAAGAGAGAGGTTATGTTGTCATCTATATATAGTAGTAAATACTAAGCTAGAACCATGGGTGATCTTGATATAAAAATAATAGAGTTTATGAAATGTTGAAGCTAGCTTTATAAATGAATTTAATAGTCTTGATTGAGTTCATGCGAATATCTAAGTTATGTGACTTATAAGTGATGTGGTGACTTAAATATGATCAAATGTAAATTCTCCATGTAGTAGTCTGGGATAGAAACCGAGCCAGGTGTCTCAGGAAGAGTTTGTGTGTTGGATAGATTAGATGTGACTTATCTAGTATTGAAAATTTGAGTAGTAAATTCATGTAGCATCTCGTAGCACTTTTCAAAATTGAATTCCGGAATATAGAGCCTTAGTAGTAAAAAAGAGGTGCTTTTGGATGTTTGTCTTCATCAAGGTTAATCTTTTAACCATCTTTATCTTGCTTTCATAAAACTCAATTTTCAGACTTAGGCCGTTGAAAGGAGAATAAGTCATTTGTATGTAAATATTTGACTACGTATCTTCATATTTTGAAAAGGTTTGATAGAATAATTGAGTATAGAATGTGGGTCGGTCCATAAGGATATTGAGTGAGCGAATAGGGTACAGTATAAGCAACTCTATTAGTAATGTGTCTCTAATTCCAACATCGTGTTTTTCTTCACTGAATGTTCATTCGAGGACAAACGGATGGTAAATTGGTATCTAATTATAATGACTCATTTCTTCGATACTAAATTATTCATAATAAATTCATGAAAATTCTTAATTTTCATTCCTCAATATTAATTTGGATCCAAATTAGCCAATATTTTATTTATTATGTCACCTTAAACTTTTCAGTAAAGATTTTAGCCTTCAGATATGTCTAGATAAGATCAAGCCTGATGAATTTAATTATTCATGAGTTCTAATGTCAATAACTTAGTTTAAAATTTCTTTAGCTAATAATTAAGGCTATACAATATCCCTAACACAAAATTAAATTTAAAACATTATTTTTGATGTGAGTTTTTATTAGGATCAACTTCAAATGATCATATCTCTTAGAATATAAGGATTTATGAAATCCAACACCTGCCAAATTAAAGATCTTCGAATCCTTTTTCCAACGCAACAAACCTTTCCTCAATCTGAATTCAGAGTAAAAATTTATATTTGTTTTACTGAGCACTATCCGAGCACATCTTATAATCTTTAGAAAGATCTTTAATGGTGGAATCCTTTTGGAAAAAACTCTTGGGTGTTTTTAATATGACTTATAGCTGATTTTAAACTATAAATTAAAGATTTCTAACATGTATTTCATAAACTAGATTATGAATTTTGATGGTTAGGAACCTTGAATTACGTTAAAATGAGACCTTTAGCATAAAAACTCCATTAATGGAGATGGGTTAAGATTGAAAGAGCTAATTAATGATTAATTGAACTTGCAGAATGATATAGACCTTGAATAAAGGGTAGAATTAGTGGGTTTGAATATCTAAAATATTTTTTTAAAGAGTAATTATTTAATTATTCTTGTAATTGCTTGATTTTTAGATGATTGATTATTCCAAGACACGAAGGAAAGGAAAGAGCATCTTTGTTGCAGCTTGTTTCTTCCAAAAGCTTGGCGTCCAAGTAGGCTAGGTTTAATGAGTAGAAGAATGTGTTATTTTATATTTTCATAATTTAGAATTCATGGGAGAAAGCATGTCTAGTCCTGCTGGCTTGGAGTTGTGGTGGATAAAGACACGAGTACTTAACTTTAATCTCAAAAACTATATTATTGATTGATTATGTGATAGTTATGATATTATATGTTATGTGCCCGAAAGGAGATTGTTGTAAACGTAGTATATGAACATGATATTTTTTTAGTTGTTCTAGTGATGAACCTAGTTGATTTCTAATAGTATTAGGTTGTATGTATTGTGCAATAATATGATAAGGACAATTATTCTAATATCAAATATTGATGATCATAGTAATATCTAAGGGATAGATGACATGAATTAGTGTGATGATTGTATTATGTGGAAAGAGGTAGAAGATAATGATTCGCGTGAATGTGATAGTTATAAGTGGTGATGTTAGAACCCAAAACTATATCAAAATCTACCATGTGTAGAATTACTAAATCTGCTTAAGTCTAATACCCCATAAATATAACTAAACAAAAATGATAAACTCTATCAACAACAATAGAATCACTTATAGGTGTAGATACGTGGATTGTAAAGTCAAGAAAATCACACACTATGTCCTATCCCATAGCAAAATTAGCAAACACGAATGAAAAGGTAGATCCAGGATCAAATAATATAGCCTCCATCTGGTCACAAACAAGAATAGTACCTATAATAATAGCATTTGATGTCTCTGCCTTGGTCCTCCCTAGAAAGGCATAGATATGGTCCCTACCACCAGTCTAAACATCACCCCTGCTAAGCTGAGAACCACTTTGATAGGGATGATTACCAACCCTACCTGCATGATGACCACTATGACCACCATATGGATAACTTCTACCATTCCCACCACCTCTCTTATCTACTGGATCTAGATCTCTCGGAGCCTACTCCTAGCTAGACCGATCAAACTACTTGACATTAGGACAAAACCTACTAACATGACTCACTTCGACATACTCATAACATAGACGCTCCAAGGTAGGTCGCTGAGATGATGAAAATGAAGCGAGGTAACCACCAGAGCATGAAAATGGCTAGCTAGCTCCTATTAGACTACACACTGACATCGGCATCGCTGACTGAATGGGGTAGGCAGAGTATCTCTGTAAACTCTGACCCGTGGAATAAGAACCAATAAAACTGCCTCCTCTGTGGGCATTCTTTTATTATGCCCTAACATAACCCTTTTGCCTTACTCCCTCTACCTTCTTGACAAAATCAACTATCTCCTGGAAAGACCTATCTGAAGATGTCATTTGAAGAGCAAAAACCAGGAAACCTATATTCAATGCCTTTATAAAAAGATGAATCCTCTCCTCCCCATTCTTCAGTAAGTGAGATTCATATCGAGACAATAAATAAAATTTGTCCTCATAAGCCACAACTGACATATTCCCCTGCTTAAGATTAGCAAACTCATCCCTCTTTCTATCTCTCAAAGAACGAGGCATATACTTTTTTAGAAAAACTGAGTAAAATTGTGTCCAAGTTAATAAAGGCAAAGATGCATCCCTACACTCAACATATGCCCTCTAGCACATCTTAGTATCGCCCTGAAACTGGAATGTAAATAGTTTTACACCATACCTCTCAATCACCCCCATCTTGTGCAGCCTCTCATAATAGTCAATTAAAAACTCATAGGCATCCTATGACTCTATTCCATGATAACTAGGGGTTTCATCTTGATAAATCTACAGTACAACTCACGCTCATCTCCGGTCATCATCGAACCTACAACTTGTCATGGAAAAATATATGCTCTTGATGTTTCTTCTATTTGAGGGGCGATAGCATCAGCATGCTGCATCCCATACTAGACTGCAGGTTCTATGGACATAGTCCCTGATACTGCCAAACCACTCATAAAACTCAGAACGTGCTGAACCACAATGGAAGACATCTGAATCGGAGCTACACCTCCTTGAGCTAGTCCAACCCCATCATGAACCGATACTCATTTATTTTGTACTGGCATAGCTTTATCTTTTACAACCGCAGGAAAATCCTTATGTGGGGAAGGGGATACTGGCCTCCCTCTAGTTAGTCTTACAGTCTGAGCTCTTCCCCTAGTGGGCACTGCTCTCCTTCCTCTGCCACATCTTCTTCTTGCCTCACCCTTTCATTTCCTTATCATCTATGAGAATAAGAGTGAAATAAGTCATATACCAATTGAAATCATCAGATACTAATTTAAATCATGTAATAACATGTAAGAAATAAGAATTTGAATTTTCCTATTGCCCTATAGCCTCTTGAATAAAAGTACAGACATCTTTGTACCATTTCGTAAGACTCTACTAGACATGTCCTTGCACGACGAGATCGATGAACCTACCTTTGATACCAACTTTGTCACGACCCAAATGGCTATGAGTGGAACCCATGCTATTATTCCTGTGGAGAACCATCTAAATCAACTATTACCCAATCACTTAGTTAATACTGAAATGACATTATCATAAAATCAATATAATGACAATAATTTAGAACTAATTGTTATTAATGCAAAAATCCAACAAACTACTTACTAAAATTCCCAAGACTCGAAAGTCATCATACAATAACTACTAACAAAAATCATGTCTAAATCCAAAACAAAGTAAATAAGGAGTGTTTCTGTAATACCCCAAACTTTTATTATGCCTAAATCGTATTGCTATAAGATTAAGGAATAACTTCCAAAGTGAATAGTGTTTAAATCATGGAGAGTTTTCCTAATTTTGACTTTTTATCATAATTAGCTATCCAACAATACTAATTTCGTCCAAATCCAGAATCAGGGTGAGAAGTTATGGTCGTTTTACTGAGAGCGATCAGAACCGCCCAGGTCCGACAGGCAGGTTGATGGACCATCGCTCAATCTGTCGCAACCAAGGTAGTAAATCCATTCACTAGCCAAGTACGATGGTCAGGCTGGTGGATTGTCAATCTAGTGATAGACCATCTCCCAAGCCATTGATACTAAGGTAGTGAGCCCCTATTCTGGTCCAAGTGCGACAGTCAGACCGATGGACCATCGAGCCGGTGATGGACCATTGCAGATCCCATTTAGCATTTTAAAGCAATTTTTAAAAGGGATTTTTGGTTTTCTTTTCCACCTTTTTTAACACCTAGATATATCAAAAAGAAGCATAGAACTTCAGATTCTTTCATAACATCAAAAACTAGGGTTTATCCCTCAAGAGTAAGACATAGTTCCTTCTCCAATATTTCACCATAGTTCTTGCAAATTGATTTCACAATCTCGGTGTGAGTCTTCATTGAGGCCAATCTATACTGTTGCTTTCTTTAGCAAAGTGAGCAACTCTAGTCCTCTTGAGCATTTTTCTTTTTCAATAACTACTGACGTATTTTTAAATTTAGGTACACTTCCATATTTGAAGATCATTCATTTTTTTTCATTTTCATGTCAATTTCATTGGCCAGATTTTCTAGAAGTTCCTTATTTGCTTCATTGTGTTTTCTCTTAAATAAAGTCTGAGATGATATATGGTATTCTCCGTTCCCTTCCCATATTGGTATTCTCCCAAGCACATTCTGATATATAATAGTCTTCTCGAGCAACCCCTTCATATAAATTTGGACTAGGGGAATTTCTATTGGTTTTCCATAATTATTTGTTGTAGTGCGAGGTTTTGGAGGCCTTTCAGAAGTCTATTGAAACATTGTAATTGGTCCAATCACTATTGGATATTTATATTGCCACAAAAAACTTGAACCCTTGTCCAAACTTGACCCAAAAACATGAGCATAAACCGTAAGAAAATTGTAACAGGGTATTGACACCATTGTCTTGGAACCCTTCGTCCATATTAGTTCACACCTATCAAACTAAACTATAAATGCAGGATCTTGTTTGAAGTATCAGTGTCTAATCGGTAAAAAACTACATTCACAAAGTCATTGTACTTTATGTGTGTCTATCATGGTAGGCTTATCAATAATACATAACTCCCATGCAAGAAAGTGGATCTATTCATCTGCACACACCTTATTCTTCCTACGCCACCAATGTCAGACAGTGTTTATTCATCTGCCCGCATATGATGACTATTATAAAAGAGGCGAACAGTCATGACTTTTTATCTAACACAATCAGAGTAACTGATAAATCAAATTCCCTATCTATTGCAACTGATGAATCAGGTATTATAAGAAATCAAAACATCTTATCCAATAGATAGTCTATCTGTCGCAACATATAATTCATATGTTGCAACATATGTCTCATCTGTTTCGCATACAGACCATCTGTTATAACAAATGGTAAATCTGTTACGGCAGTGGGTTATTTCTTATGATAGATGGATGATCTATTGCGAAAGCTTAATAATAACGATTGTTATCAAGTCTCAAACCATTTTGAAAGGTAAGAAGTTTGAATGTAAAAGAAAAAGTCATGACTTTTCTTGAAAAATAAAATGCTTGCAGTTTGAATGTAATTAATACAATGGAGCTGAACAGTCATGCCTTTTGTCCTAACACATTCAGATTCAATCCTCTATAAATAGGTCTCTCTTTAATCTTCATTCTACTCCACTTTATTTATTTCTTGCATTTTTTCTTTTCGTATGACATCTGTAGCCACTTCTCTTGAAAGAGCATATTCCTTTCTCATTAAGGGATTTTTTTCCTGTGCAAATCTACCAGTTGGTAGTATATATTGTATTACATTAGGGATCTTTTCTTTGCTTTTATGTCTATGTTTTTTGTCAATTAATGCGTGTTCTAGATATGACTGATCATGTTTCGGACATTTCTACTCTGCACGACACAGTATGGGAACTTTTGAGGTAGGTTAATGGCCTGCAGTGGGAGTTTGGTGTCATGAGAGAAAGGTTGCTCCATGCGATTTACAAGCTGAACAGGGCCCTGCTACTAACGGTTGTAGATTGTCCGACTGACGATAATAATGACGTTGATGATAATAATAATAATAATAATTAGAATATGTCTTTTTAGTGTATGTATTTTAATTTTTCTATATCGGGTTTATAACTAATGTATTTTATTTTTTATTTAATGAAAAAATTATTTTTAGTTGACTTTGACTTTTTAATTCTTATTCAATTTTCATTTTGTCTATTTCTTCTAAACATATATGTTAACATGTCGATGGTTGGAAGTAATGAGAACTTTTGAATCCAGTAGCAATAGCAATTTTGGCTTTTGAGTTCTTTCAACAAATGTACCATGTGTTGGAACAAATTGGTCAACAGTTGGGTTTCTGTCAATAGATTATCCATCTATTGCAAAAGATTTTTCATTTTTTTGAGAAGAACATTCCAGTTTGATGAATTGTATTGTATTCTTCCAACTAATGTCCATTTGTTGCAACAAATGGGTAATCTGTTGAAAATAATTATGGCCTGTTGTATTTAGTTCATGTTTTGTCTCATTTTATTGATGCACAAGTTATTAAAAAAGATATTATATATATACTAAATTATAACATTATGTTCACAACAATGAGTTAAATATATAAGGGTCTACAACAAATAACAACACAAGTTTTGGCAATTACAACAATCATGGTGGATTATGATCCGCGCATGTAGTTCTTTTGTGGCCAACACACTTACATCTGGGGCACTTGTTTCTTCTTGATGGAAATGATTCTCTGACTCCGTGCCTCCTCTTATATGACTTTCTTCCTGATTTGATAGTGCTTGGGTCAATATATGGAGGTGGTATCAATCTCCCTAAAAGCTTTGCACGAACAACCCAAGATTCTTCGGGAGGCACCGGAGTAATATGCCCACTCTATCCCATTGTATATTTTTCCAAAAATAATATGGAGAGGAGTGCTCGTAAATTTTAGGTCCATGTTTTACACTGTATTGAGCTCAAAGCGCTTCCATAGCATGTGGGTTGGGTATTTTGTACAAGTCAAAACTATGCAAATACAAGATCTTATTTGAAGATTGACGGTCGCAACATCATCATGACCGGTGATATTGAATTTGTAATCTGCTATTTGATGAAATAATAACCTAATCCCCAGACCGATGTTCGTTGATATTATTTTTTCCATTTCTAGAACAAATAGGGTTCTGCTTCTTTAAACTGCACACGCCTTTCATTTAAAAATTGGCCATTCTTGTTTATTATTTCAAATAGAGCCTTGATAGGAAATTCTCTTTCATCACTAAATAATGAATTCACTGATTAAGCTATGTTTGATGTCATAATATTGTACCTATACAAAATAATCACTTAGTATGACATCATACTAAAATTGTAACTTAAACAATACATTAAATTCATAAGATTGTACCTATCTACCGAACAGAATGCTCGGCTCCAACTCTCAAAACTGACACATACGAGATGTTATGCTGCATTGGGATGCTTATCCGCTATTTGATTAAAATGGTCTAAAAACTTCTCTCTACTATATTCTTTAGCCACTCTATAAAAAAGGATCACAACCCTTTCGTTGTAGAAGTTGGTCCAAATGTTCTCTCTAAGATGCCTTATGCAAAAACCAAAGTAAGGTAAAGTAAAAAAAATTGAACCCAACTTTGGAATACTTGTATGCCTATCCAAAACAAAACACAACTCATCGGTATCTTCGATGCAACTTTGCAGTTGTTCAAAAAAAATTCATAAGAGGCATCACATTCCTTGTCCACTACACAAAAAGTGATAGGAAAGATGTGATTCTCTGCATCATGCACCACCGCCGCTAGCAGAACTCCATTATACCTGCTCCTCAAGAAGGTACCATCGACGGCTATGCCTTTTCTCAAATGTCAAAAACCTTGAATCCAAGAACCATAGGATATAAAACAATTACTTGAACATTTTATTTTCATTAACATGCAACACTGTGTTACTTCCAAAATTTGTGGACACAATCATGTAACGGTAGGCATCCAGGACTGCATACCCATGCTTATTTTTCCCCAAACCAATTTCTTGAAAATCCCTATGGTTATATATATCTTTCAATAACTAACTAGGACACCCAATTCCATAAGGAGTTGATTGGACATAAACCTTTTAGAAGGGCCTTTTCCAGGGGGAAACTATTGTTGAAATAATCACCAAGGATCTTTGACGTGGAGTGAGGATTTTGGCCCGAGATGTGCTCTGAGAAACATGTGTGATACTTTTCATGTTAATGAATGATGAATTTATCAAAACTTAAGTACTTCACTGCTCTCTACCACCACTTGCAGTTAGGATTAGCACATTTGTAGCAAAAGACTTTGCTCGAATTAATCACCTTTTTTATTCTAAAATCTTTTTTTAAGATGGAAATAAACAAAGTAGTAGATAGTTTTGTCTTGTCCTTTATTGACATTCCATTGAAAAAGCCGATGCCATCATCTTAAAGATTGCCAGACTGTGTCAATCACGAAGAACTTCTCATCATATTGGTCGCATCAACTGGCGTAAGTATTTGATCATCATCAAGAATATTCATGTCTTGATCAGCCAACCTATCATCAGAGATGTCTTGTTGTTTTTATTCTTCTATATTCTGGTTCTCCTTCTCTCTCATTCTTTCAACCATGTACACCCTTAACACCGGCCTGGATAAATCACTACAAAAGCATGTAATCGAACCTGATCGGTTATCTTGAAAGGTAGTACCCTCTTATTTTCAAAGGAGTTGTACATGTAGCTGGTAAAGAGTTCTTTTGATTGACAATTCAGTCCACAGTAGCTGATGGTTATGTTCACAAAATCATCATATAAAACATCACTTTTGACTATCATAGCTATCGTCTCTAGCATTTTTCCCTCCTTTCAATGCCAAACAAATCGATTGCTCTTCTCAATCCATTGACCATGACAATCCACTCCTATTGTTATTGATACCTCCATTAGTAGTACCTAAATAAAGTCATTTGTTAAAAAAAGTTAATAGTGATTTGATAGTGCTGTACATGAATCCCAACAAATGTGTAAAATTGCACAATAGGTGAAAAATAAGTTACAACAAATAAGTGATCAATCACAATAGATTACGTACCTGTTGGGATTCATATTATGCTCTTGAAGCTAATTTTAACAGAAGAGTCATCTATTGTAACAGGTGAATCATATGTTGCAACAGACTATATATCTATTGCAATAGATGAATCCCCTGTTAGGATAGATATTATAGTACTAAGGAACCTTTGAAGTTGATTCCAATAGATGAGTGACATGTTACAACAAATAATTAACCTATTACAACAGATGACTTATATATTGCAACAAACGATGTGTCAGTTGGAATCGAGTTTAGGTTCTATTGCAATGGTTTACTAATCTATTACAATATATATTTATCCTGTTACAATAGACGACACATTTGCTGGAATCGAGTTCAGGTTCTATTGCAATAGGTTACTAATTTGTTGCAATAGATATTTAGCATATTTCACCAGATAACTAATCTGATGCAATAGATGACCTATCTATTTGATTCATGATCCAACATATGAGTCTTTCATTGAAAAAGATATCTCATCTATTGCAACTGATGATTGATCTGTTTGAATAGATGGCTCTTATACTGCATTTATGTTCGCGTACTATCTATTGTTGAAAATAGCATAATAGCAGTTCCACAGATGATAAATTCAACAAAAAATCATAAATTAACTTACCAAAGTCTCCTATGAAGTAATCTCAAAGAAGAAAGTGATGTACGAAAAAAATTTAATCTAACAAATTGGCCAAATAGCAGCAGTAACGGTAACAACAACAGCAACAATGGTCAACAAAAAAAAGATGGAGATGATAATAAAGTAGAAGATCATAATAATAAAGAATAAGATGATAAATAAAGAAGCAGCAACAATGAACAACAAAAATCGCTAACAGAGAGAAAATAACAGTGGATGATAAGAGAGAGAAACATGCCTTTTTCTCCCTGTTTCCCGTTATATTAGGTAAAAATTTGCATCAAAGTATAAATTTAAAAACTTGTGGGTTATTATCAAACTTACTCAACTTTCTTAATCCATAATAAAGTAATTGTCACCTACACTTAATTATTAAGACTTGTGTCACCTACACTTTATTTTTAAACTTTTTTTGTCACCTACAACTCAAGTCTCTTGTTTCTTATTTATTTTTTTTGTGTTCTATAGGCAAGCTCATAATATATGTTAAAACTATTTGTACATTCAACACAATATAAATGAATAAGGTGGGTGGGGTCAAAAATTTATGTTTTATTACAAAAAAATAAATAAAGAAAAGTTAAAAAAGGTTGTGTGGTGGAGGTGGAGGTGGGGGTGGTAGGGTGGATAGCAAAATTTTCAAATTATTTTAAAATAAAAATATAGGAGGGAGGGAGGGAGTTTGTGGGGTGGGGTGTTAAAAAAATAAAAAATTAGGGTGTGGATGGGTGGGTTCGGGTGGTGGGTTAAAATAAATTAGAGGAGGTGGGTGATTTTGAGAGTTGCAAAGATATTGTCACTAGTGATCCCTACTTTCATTAAGGAAATCATGTTTTTTATTTTCAAGTCATTTGTTTTTTCTAAAGAAAATATATTTCAAAATTCTTATCAAAACGAACATGAAAAAATAGAAAAATATTTTTTGAAAAATATACACAACTTAAAGAAGCTAGTCTTTTTACTCAATGAAATCTTTGTCGATTATGCCTTTTTGAGTAATTGTTGCTAAATAATCATCTTTTTATTTCTCTTGTAATTTTAAGGCCTCTTAGACCACTTTAGAAAACCAAAAATATTATGATTAAACATTAAATTATAGTTTAAAATATATGAGCAAATATTAAACTCAAGCCTGATATTATCTGAAAGATTAATTTTTAAAAAATATAGTGCACTACTCTTAAAGATAGAGTGTTAAAATCCTTGGAGGTTTGCAACATACAGTAAAGGACCAGGTCCCTCAAGATAAATCACAGAAAATCAAACAATAGAGTGCAGGAAAACTAAAGATAGTGCAGAAAGAGTAAATGCACAAGAATTTTTATGTGGAAATCCAGGAAGGAAAAAATCACAGATTGCCCTCACAAGCACCTCCAAATCCACCATATTTAAACTCTTAATTACATCCTTCACTGAACCTAACTCTAGATTCCTTTCTCTAGTAGTAACTCTACTACAAGCTCATCTTGATAACTCTACCAAGTACCCTTACTACTGATTATCTCAAATCAGTGTCAAACTTAGATAACTCTACCTAAGCAACTATCTCAACGAGGAAACACTGCTCTTATAGCATGAGTAGTTCAGTTAAAAATCAGTACTCGGGAACACTCAGTCACTCTTTAAGCATACTACAAAGATAAGAACACGAGCAATGCTTGATCAGATGCTTGATCAGTCTTAAAAAGTAATTTTTGTTGCCTCACTTTACGCTTTAAAATTGAAAAAAACCATTTAATGAAGAGGGTTATTTTTTCTTTTATAATTGAGTGATGATTAGGGCTACAATATCATTGGACCTACTGTCCAAGTCAGTTCAAAGTAGCACCTGAAAATTTGTTACTCAAGAGGACAAAACTGTGTAGATACCGTGTGCTAACTGTAGAGTACTGTGCATATCCAGAGATCTAGTCATTTGCAGTTAAGCTAATCATCATCAACACTACATATAGCAATTTTCCCTATTTTTGATTATGACAAATCAAACCATACAATTTGAGCATCACTGCATATTTATCACAATTAATCAGTGTGATTACCATATGAAAATGAATGCTCCCCCTATCATCATGCTTTCTTCACCACCAGCATGCAACACAGGGAAGTGGACCCTTGTTATCATTTTGCAACAAAAACTTTTCTTTTTCCTGTTATCATGCACCTTCATTTAGTGCATTTGCACACTCTTCCTGTACATGTACACTTCTTCCTTTCAACCATTACTTAACTATAGCTTCTTTCACATCATTTATTCCCCCTTCTAGTACGGTAATAAATTTTTCAACTCTCAGTTCACCTGATGCCTAGTCCCTACTACATGAAATCAGTAATCCCTTTTTTGGAATCATTGAAAAGGATTAATAGAAAATAAAGAGTAAAGATAGCATAGATTAGTTAACCTATGGTCACTGGGAAAACACTAACATGTAGAACAACTTTATAGTAAAAAAGACAAATGAGGTACAAAAACAAGATTAATTAATTTATGGAAGTCAGTACCAGTACAGTAAGCTAAAATAAACACCATAAAAATAATTGTCTTTAAAAGCCATTATGAGAACCAGGATATGGAAGTAACGCCAGGCCGATGAGGGAATGTGGATAAAGGGTTCAAGTAGAGAGATCCTTATGGGAAAGAGTTTTAATTAGAAGTTTTATTTTTCAACTTTCTGTGGTATGGGCATCCAACAATTATTTTTTAGAACCTTCACTACAACATTAAGTCCTTGAATTTCACTAGTCAGTTCTACCACTTTCATTTTGAGCTATGAATTGTTTCCTTATCTTGAGACTACTACTCATTTTAAACCATAGTTGTTCTCTTCTTGGGACCAGGTCTCTCAAAATCTTTTCTTTTCTTTACAAGTATTGTTTCTCCCTACTTTGAGCATGGACACTAGACACTTACTCAAAGGACCAGCTCCTCTCAGTAACATAAAATTTCTCTCTTCTTTTATCTACAATCGCAACAACTTTAAAATTAATGTCCGCCCAACTTTCAACATCCATAGGTTCAATATTTTTATTTTTTTCTCTATTGCAGCAGTTTTCATGACCCTTTTTCTTTTCTTGGTTGAAGTTGTGAAGTCTTGTTAGCCTTTATGGCATCTTTCATCATTTTCATTTTCCCACTACTTTCCTTTAGTTTCTTTATAGCCCATTTCAAAAGCACTTTATCCTCATCCCTCTCATTCTTTTAGAGTGGTGGTAACAATGTGTCTTCTCCTTCATTTGATTCATCAGTAACACCTCAATTTGAATTCTCTATCTTGATTGAGTGAACATAACTTTCTTGGGTTGAGGAATGCTCAATATGGAGTTGACTCATTTAGAGGTTTCAAATTTTTGTAAAGATGAATCAGTGGGTAGGAGATTAAATGGGAATAGTTGGATTTGACAAGGAAAGTCAATTTTGCACAATAGGAAGAAGAACGAGTGAAGATCTAATATGGTAGTTTAGTGGAGTGTCAGTTGTCAATAAAAGAGGTCATTTTTGAAATGACATGTCTGAACTTATTAGGTGTGACCCTAAATTTTGTAAAAAGGAACTAACTATTTTTGTAGAGAAGGATCTATACAAAGCCTATTTATACATCATGTTTTGATCTTTATTAGAGCATCATGTATAGGAACTAACTTGTGATATGGGACCAGATCACTCTTCTTTGAGTGAATCTTCAAGTTTGTGCTCGTCATATTTGTTCATTTCCTAAGTCATTCCTACGGGTGCATACCTAAAAGTATATAGTACTGAGTTATACCAAAATGCACCTACCTTATCAAGGATACCTGTTTCCTAATCATATCCAATTTTGAGTGGAAACATTGAGTCACCAGATAGGTCCTGCCGATTAGATCAATCAACTTTAGTCTTTCTAGCTCTGCACACCCTTTTTGTTCCACACCCTGTTATTAATGTAGGTCTAAGGACCAGGTTTCAGAGAGTTTTATCATGACCTTTTATGCTTGATCTTAGTCATGAGTTGGGACCAGTGACTAACATTTTGCATCATTTTCATTCTCATCTGCATCCTCCAAAATTTTCCTCATCATTTTTACCATCATCAACCCCCCCCCCCCTTTTTTTTACAAAAAATCATATATTTTTCTTTTTGTCTTGGGAATTTTCATCTGCATTTTTACATGGATCAAGTGTTTTGAAATCAGCTATTTTACTTGATACACTTCCATCTTGAAGTATCTTGAGAAAGAGAGAATACAGTAAGACTTTCAACGTTGAGCTAGTTGATTACTCATTTTTAATGATCATTCTTGACTTCAGTTCTCTTCTTCATACCTGAGGCCATGATCACTTGTCAAATTTAGGAACCCATTTGAGTTTGAGTTCCTAGTAGGAAGACATAGGTGTGATCAAATTCTTTTTGGCCCATCTAGGTATAGATCTCCTTTTCACAATTCTCTGAGGCTTGATATCCTAAGAATTTGCACTCGCTTGCCAAATATATATGGAACCATTCCTTCTATCTCTAATGTAGCTCTGACAATCTTCCCTTGTGCTGCCATCTCTTCCATAATAAGTGCATAGAGTCTTGCGAACCTTGTTCTTAGCATTATGAGTAACCATCTCTTGAGACCCACGAATTTGGGTTCCTTCTTGGTAACTAAGCCTTTTTCTATTATTAGAACCTTAATTAGTCAAGTTAGAAAGGTTCTAAGAAGATGCGGTCCATTGTAGGGATTTCTTAAGTTATTACCTTAGGTGGACCAGTTCCCTTTCTAACTCTTCATTCTTCTGAAGTGCAGTCATAAGAAGCCTTTGAGAATCCTCCAGTTTTTATCCAAGTTTAACCTGAAACTTTGAGACTTACTTCTTCCATTTATATTCAAAAACATCTTCTTTCTCCAGGTTACCTAACAAACTCAGATTTTTAAGTTTTAGCTTAGCAATCTATTGCCCAGTTTCTGATATCTGGAGAGTCCAAGCTATCAGCTCAAGCTCCTGATCTTCTATATTTTCTTATAGAGCATTATTTTTCTCTTTATCACAGGCATTATTAGCTTTTCCAGTTGATTAACTAAGCTTAAATTTTTAGATCTCAACTTAGCAACCTGCTCTTCGATTTTAGATATTTGGAGTGTTAGAGAAATTAACTCAAACTCTTGACTTTCCATCTTTTCTTCCAGAACATTTTTTCATTAGTTATTTCACACATAAAATCAATCAAAACATTTGAAAGCTTTTTATTTTTCTAGCAAAGTAATTCTCTAAGTTTTATTTAATGTCGGAGAGTGCTACCTCATAATCTTCTTCTTCTTTTTTCTTCTTCTTCTTCTTCTTCTTCTTCTTCTTTATTTTTGGTGTTTTCCATAAAATCAAACAAGGTATCAAAGTTCACTTTATTATCATCCTCTGCAAGCATTGAAACATCGTAGACTTCTTAGTTTCATCTGATTCACTGGATGAATCACCCTAACAAGCTAAAGCTTGTTTAACTGGAAAAATCATCTGCAACCTGTCTTCTTGATTTTATAAGGACCTGGTCCCTATTTCATTATTTTTTCACCTCTAGTGTTGAGGTGATCCTGGTACTCCATCTTGTACATTGGATATTCCTTAATAAAATGCTTGACACTTCTATCTTTGTGACATACCTTAGTATTTCTTCCCTTGTTGTTGTTGCTCTTTCTTCTTTGGAACTGACAACTTCTTTTTATAGCTCTGACAATTCTATTTTCCAAATAGGCAACATCAATCTCTTCTTCAATTGAGTCATGCTTTGAAACCTTCAATGCCAGAGACCTTTTCTTTTTGAATTCTTTTTTCTCGAGCTCGTGTTGCTTCTTGAGCTCATGAGACTTTAGATTTCGAATTAGTTCATCTATGGTGAGGGTCAATAGATTTATTGCCTCAGTTATAACATCCACATTGCTCTCCCAGGACTTTGGAAGGACACTTAGAATTTTTCTCACTTGCTTATATACTAGAATCACTTCTCCTAAGCAGTGAAGCTTGTTAGTGATAGAAGTGAATCTTTTATGCATTTCTTGGATAGTTTCTTTTTTATTCATGGTAAAGGTTTTATACTGAGTAGTCAGCATGTCTAATTTTGAATTCTTAACATTAGTAGTACCTTCATGAGTAGTCCTTAAGTAATCCCAGATTTCTTTTGCATTTTCACAGGCAAAAATCCTGTTATACTCATTAGGCCTTGTACCACAAACCAACAGTTTCTTGGACTTATAGTTCTTTTCAATTTTCTTTCTATCTTTATCATTGAACTCCCTCCTATTTTTGACAACCATTTTTGTCACATTCCCTTCTTTGACTTCTTTTATAGGAACATAAGGTCCATTATGAATGGTGTACATCATTTCATTATTCTCATCCATGATAAATTCATACATCCTAGTTTTTCATCACCCATAAAACTATCCATTGAATCTTGGTGGTCTAGTCGTAGATTGCCCTTCTTCTAGATTACGTGGAGTAGTCATTCTACCCAAGACACTCTAGGTGTGAACATTTTAGAGTGGCGAGGCTTGATACCAATTGTTAAAACCCTTGGGGGTCTGCACCACATAGTAAGGGACTAGGTACCTCAAGATCAATAACAGGCAATCAAAACAAAGTGCAGGAAAACTAAAGACAATGCATAAAGAGTAAATGCACAAGGTGTAAATGCACAAGGATTTTTATGTAAAGCTGCAATCTTCCTGAATATGGTATGTGTGCTACAACTGAACTAATACCTACATTATGAGACAATGTAGTACATAGATATATATATATACATATGTGGATTAGTTCTTTGAGGATGTACTTAGTATATAGGGGTGTATGCAATAAATAAACAATGTCATCACAGTTTATCAAATCATGCATGCTAAATTTAAAACACTCATATAGTTTGAGTAAATCTACAATCTAAAAATCATGTATTTGGAATAGTAAAGTATGTAGTATGAATCTTGTGAGTCATTACACAGTCCTAAAATTTGTATTCTATTCTTGTTCTTAAATCATATAGGCTAAAAGAAGCCTGAAACTTATTCGGCATAGTAAACACTTTATCTCAAGACTTTAAATAATTTTTAGAAACAAATCATAGCTTTTAAAAACATATGCTTTTATCTTAAGGCTTTAAACAAATAGACTGTTTCAAAAGTAAGGGACTTACTTTAGGAGTTTCTTCTAACCGACATAAACCATGTAAGCTGAAATGTTGTCCAATGTCTTGCCCATATTGGGGAGAGATGTTCTACCCTTGACATCGGAATAGAGCCTTAACTTAAGTGATCACAATCTTAGTCATCGACGTAGAAGTGGGAATAATCTTATTCCTGTGGTGGCACGTAGTTCTGGGGCATGAAACCTTCGAATCATACCCAACTCAATGCTAAATACTACTCCCTTACTTACGCTCAGAACTTTATAAAATTAACCTTAAAATTAGCACAAAGGTTTTCAAGAAAACCAATTATGCTTTTTTCTTTTCTTTAAATCTCGAGTCATAAGAACAAAGTGGTTTCTTTATATTAGCTTAGGACCCAAAAGGTCAAATCTTTATCTAAAATCTGAAAATATCTAGTCATGGGGTGCTTATAACATAAACAATCTTGAAGCAACAATCTTTAACTGGTGTCTAGTGACCTAAGCATTAATCTCATGTTGAAACATCTCAAAATTCATACTTGATAATGCAAACATTCATAAATCGTCTTAAAATCTGGAAATTTCATCACTATAAATGGAAGTATAATCATAATCATGTAATTCAACTTTTAAATCATAGTAAATCTCATAATCTTGAAAATAATGATAATTGGTATAAATCCTAACTTGAAATTCATAGGAAATCATATAATTTGCAGTAAATTTGTATTTAGAAATAAAGTTTTGGGCACAAGAATAAAAGAATTATCCTTGTTCAAACCCCACATACCTTAATTGGTGATCTTTGACGAAAACTTGAATCTTGGATTCCTATTGATGCTATGAAGAAGAATTCTTAGATCCTTTGTGTTGGGAATCCTAAATCTTGAATTTCTTTGGAGAATTAATGGAGGAATTTAGATTTCTTAGGGAGAAAGTTTGATGAACTAGGGCTTTGCTTGAGAAAGATTTGATGAAAAGTGAATGTAAAGTGCTTTGAAGGTTTAATTCACTGTTTAAGATGGACTAGGGGCTGCGAGAATGACCAAAATGTCCTCTTTAAACCCCCAAACTAAACTGAAAAATACAACATTTTGCGAACTGGATGGCCACCGCGATCTGCCACTATTGTGGTGGCTCACTGGAATTTGGACGATCGGGAACTGGGCACTCTCTGCGATGCACCGCAATCGTGGAGCCTTTATTTTTATCATTTTGACCACTGGCGCGATGCTGAAGTCTCACTGGAATGGGACAGTTGGGAAAATAGGATTCTCCTCGATGTGGGGCTATCATGGAGGACCACTGAAATTTGACAATTGTTAATTTACATAGCTCTGCGGCGCGCTGAGAGTCCAAGTGACACACTGTCAACTTAAAAATGCCATAACTCTTTCACCGAGTGTAGGATTTAGGTGAATTTTGTATCGATGGAAAGCTTATTCAATTTCCACACAATAAAAAGTCAAAATATTAAAACTACCGCATGAAATAAAAGGTATTCATCTTTGAAGCAAAGTCTTGACATTCTAGGGATGAATTTAATCTTGGAAAAATATGGTTGTTAAATGCCTCAAGATCCTCGGAGAGCTTTATTAAACTAAGTGGTATATTATTGTTAACATTTCTTTCCCAAAGAATATTATGTACAAACCAAACCAAGCACAATGTTTGATTGTGCTTCTTTGAAAGTCTTTTATCTTTCAACGCTTCTATTAAATTTTTATTTTTAAAGCTTGGACCAACAAAGGACACCAAGTCTTAATGATCACTCGACTTGTATTTGCCTTTTTGGGTATGCAGGGTGATTTATTTGGGTTAGAATAGGTAAAAATTGATAAGGAGAAGGAGGATAACATTTAGTCCAGTAACTATAGCAAACTCTTTCCAACAAAAAAAAAAAAGGCATGCCACAATAATTTATCAACACTTCATCCATCTTGTCTTTGTTTTCATACATAAACCTACGCATGAGAACATCATATACCATTTTCATTTGAAAACAAATATTGTTGTCCTCCGGCAAATCAAGATATTGCCCAAAGCAGCTGCACCTGAAATAAGTATCCAAATTTTATTCTCAAAGTATTTTTCTGAAGGCATCAAAAGATTTTTCTTTGTATGACTTGACCACGAAATCACCCATTAAATCTGTGGTACCATCGTACTACATTCTCATAGAATAACTATCAATGCTGAAGGTTTTGATCAACTCTTCGGTCGAAGGGATATTAGCATTTGGATCTTTTTTTTTTTGAAATATTCCTCCTCCCCATTTTCATCCTCTTCAACTCCTGGTTGAGATAACACTTGTAAAGCAGACTCATAGAGTAGTGGATGTAGCCTAGCTGCTTCACTTGTTCATTTTATTAAACTTAATTTAGTTTCTTTTCTTTTGGGAGAATAAAATAGATTATAATTGATTAATGCATTATTAAAAAAGGATAACAGTAACTCTAACATACACAATAGTATAAAAAATAGTTCCAACAGATCACACATTTGTTGCAATAGGTAGGTTATCTATTACAACATATAACTAACTTGTTGCAATGGATGAATAATCTGTTGCAACAATAAAAATAGATCACTCATATATTAAAACAAATGAATGGTTTGTGCAACAAATCATACATCTATCGCAATGTATAAGTGATCTGTTATAACATATATCTAATATGTTGCGAGTAATCTGTTGCAAAAATAAAAACAGATCACTCATCTATTGAAATAGATGACTGGTCTATGCAAAAAATCATAAATCTGTTGCAGCATATGAGTGATCTTTTGAAACAGTTATCAACGGTCAATACTCTGTAGATTTCTTCCAATAGAAGGGTCATCTATCGCGACAGATGAATGATCAATTGTAAAAATCAAATCATAGACATGTCCTATTAAATAGTTGATAGGATTTTATCCAATAGAAGGTTCATCTATTGCATTAGATGATTAATCTGTTGCATTTGCTTTTTAATTCAATGGTTCCTCTATTGCATCTGGTTAATCTGATGGATCAAATTTTTAATCGGATGGTCCTTTGTTGCATCCGATGGAAAATCTATTGCATTATATGGTTAATCTATTACATTAAATTTTTAATTTGATGGTAAATCTATTGCATCAGATGGTTAATTTGTTGCATTAGATTTTTTATCCGATGGATAATCTGTTGCATCAAATTTTGTATCCGATGGTTCCTCTGTTGCATCATACGATAAATCTGTTGCTCCTGATGGTTAATCTTTTGCATCAGAAGGTTAATCTAGTGCAGAAAAAATAGTAGCATGATTTTGTTTAATATAACAATAATAATATCACTATTTTTATCAAGAACAAGAACAAATTAACCCAACAACGGGCGCAACACCAAAAATACCAACATCGTTATTTTTTTTGTACAAACAGAAACAAAAAATATCAAACATCAAAAGACACAACAAACAAAAAAATATCATATTTCACTTTGAAAAGAGAGTAGAAGAAATACCATAAATTAGGATTTTATTTGTATTGCATTTCAAATTAAAGCAACAAATATTTAAATTATTCACCAATACTAGAAGAGAAGTTGGCTCAAGTTCCTCTTTTTCTTCAAAGCTGAAAAGGCCATAATTTTTTACCTATGAAATAATAAAAGGGACGATGTAGAACTTGAAGTTGTTGTGGCCGGAGAGCAAGGTTGTCACGTCGATTGATGGCTGAAATTTAAAAAGGAACTCGAAGCCTAACTATTTATCGTCGGAGGTTGAATTCATCGAGGATTGAAAGGAGAAATTTACAAAACTATTGGTTGTGAAATACTATCGAGAGAGAGGAAAGACGGTTGATTTGAAGCGGAGAGTGGTGTGGGTTGATTTATATTTTTGAAAAGAATAAAAAGTTTTAAAAATATTAATCAAGTCCACAATTAACTTAATTAAGTTTCCTAATTATGTTTGAGCGTTTAAGTTGGTCAATGTCGCCAATCCTTCATTAATTCCCAAGTTGATCAATGTCACCAATTCTTTAATTTGGTCAATGTCACCAATCATTCATTAAGTTGGTTTACTTATTAATTCCTCCATTTATATCTATTTGTCAATATATCACTTCTCGAGGTTAACTTGTACTCCCTCCGTCTCATTTTACTTGTCCCAATTTAATTTGGTACATTGATTAAGAAAAATAATTAATAATATGACCAGTTTACCATATTACCCCTATTAAATGATGTTTATTTTTAATTTGAAGAAAGAGTAATTAATGAAAAGGGTGACACATGAAAAAAAATTTGTCTCTTCTTGATTTGTGAAAAATGACAAGTAAAATGAGAAATCACATTAGAAAATTTGGGACAAGTAAAATGGGACGGAGGGAGTATGAACTTTGATCAATATTTTAAGATGTGTTTTTTTCATCATATTAATATGAGAACGATTGCAACTTATAGCATTTTTTTATATAGTTTTCGATCATCTAAATTTTTAACTTAAAATATTAAATTATATATACCTTAAATGTTGGGTCAAAATTCATATAAATTAATCTCAAAAAGTAAAATTTTGATAAGTAAAAGTGAACAGAAGAAATATTTAGGTTCTATGTTGCCTGAAGTTTTGTCCTTTTAAGTCTAGAGTTTCCTAATTATTATAGCTTTAGTACGACAACTATTACCTATAGGGTAGCAAAATTCACAGGATGGGAAGATATTAATATTGCTTAAAGTTCTCCATAAGTTTCTTAATATAAAGGGAAGCCTGGTGCACTATAGCTACGGCTATGCACGGTGTTTGGGGAAGGGCCCCACCATAAGGGTATATCGTACGCAGCCTTACCTTGCATTTCTGCCAGAGGCTGTTTCCAAGGATTGAACCCATGACCTCCTTGTCACATAGCAGCAACTTTACCAGTTACCCCAAAGCTCCCCTTCCATAAGTTTCTTAATATATATCGCTTTATTGCTAGAGATATTTTCTTTACGAAAATAAATTATACTAATAGTCTGTTTGGCCAAATTTATTTTTCTCTAGGAGTGATTACTTTTTTAGAAAAATATTTATTTTAATAAATTGAGGTGTTTGACCAAGCTTTTGAGTGAAAATAAGTGTCTGCGAGTAGCAAAACCAATTTTTCATAAGCTAAAAAAGTAGTTTCTTCCCAAAAGCATTTTATTAAAAGCACTTTTGAAGAACATACTTAAAAACACTTTTTAAAAGCTTCATCAAACATGAATTGCTGCTCAAAAAGCTTTTTAAAATTTTATGGCCAAACACAAAGTGTGAAAAAAAGAATTTCTAAAAAAACACTTCTCAAAATAAATGAATTTTCGAAATTTAACCAAACAGGCTATAAATCGTATAGGTTCTATATTTTCTTTTGACCTTTTGCCCATTTAGTCATGCATGATAGGTGCTTTCTAGGAAAAAAAATATTATTTACTTGTCACATGCATGGTTTATTGCATTTTAATTGTATTAGTTATTTTCCTTTCCTATTAATGTATAAGAAGAGTTTGAGACCAAATGCATGAAAATAATGAGCACCCCTTGTTTGAAAATGTAATAAATGTCCGTGAGCTAAATTTTCCCTCTAAGGTAAGGTTATATAGAATCTCATAAGTTAGATACAATGAAGTAGTGTATCGTGCTGCCCATGGTGGGTAAGTTATTTTTAAAATTTCTTGATTTAAATTTTGCCTCTAAGAAAAGAGGTATGGAGCTAATTAGTTGCGTAGACTTTTCATTTTTGATATCATATTTATTTTTTATTAATTTTAAAATATTTTAATGATCAGTTACTTAATTCCTTAAATTAGCAATATAATACATTTTCTAGATCAAATAATTCAACTATTCAAAACATAATTGCACAAAAATCTATAAGAAAAGAAATTACACCACTTTTGCATCAAACAAAATTTAAAGAATGTCAAAAAGTTCGCTAAGAAATTTGACTCAAGAACTATGAAATGAAACCTACATTAAGACAATTGTTATGCTTTATCAGGCTACTAAGAAGGTTTAAAAGGACAACTTTTAAAGGGATTATTATGAATTTTAAAACATTTCAATGGTCAATTACTTACTTTTTTGAATTAATGATACAATATTATCAAGATTCGAGCCGAGGTACTGGCCACAATGGGTATTCCGAACCATAAAGGGTCGAGAGACCACTTAACATGTAATCATAAGCATAACTCATATGTTACAAAAGTGTGGAAGATAAACTGAAAACATGGTAGTCCCGAAATCAAACTTAAAACTTTACAACATCGTATAAAAAGAGGAAACCCAAATCCAATCCAAACAATCTATGAAGCCTCTACTGATTTGAACATACTATTTTGTCTAAAAATTGAGACAAGGCCCCTAGTCGGACCATAAATTAACTGAAAACTAAAATATGCATAAGATGCCTTCCAAAGTAAGGGAGGCTCACCAACTCTGAACTCTTGTAACAATATACTGGTTTTCAGTTTCACGGGACTGGACCTCATAACCTAAAATATAGGGGGTTAATATTCGAAAGTACTGGTACGTAGAAAAATCCAAAAAAAAAAATATATTTTATACAATATAAGTGAGACAATTTCATAAATCAATTTAGCATAAGGTAATTGAAAATAAATGAGCATAATTTGATGAGCTTCAAAACATTTCCTTGTAATCATGACTCAACTCTTTATTTTATTTCTAATCTAGATGGTACACCCTACAAAACATGAATACCCACGGGTTATATGGGTCCACCCGTGACTCGGAGGCTAAGCCCCCCAATCCGAGTTTGCCATAAGAATTGGAGTATCATGAAAAGGTATTCCCAACTTGCCGACATACCGTGCTATCCGACTTGCCGAATAGCACATAAACCCCGTATCGACAAAACACAGTTTTAGGCTATGAGTTATCTGAACTCAAGCCTTCTTCGGGTAACCAACTAGCTATCTTTAAGCCCAATTTTAGTCCTTTAAAACCATGCTTCATGCTTTTAAAATATTTATCTCTTTAATGTTAAGGGCATCTTGTGATAGGTATCATCATAACTAGACTTGCAAGCCATATCGTGTCATGTCATACTCATAGCCCCTTTCATTCAAAAATCATGTAGATGGACACCCAAAAGATTCAAACATCACGCAACAAAGTTCTTATTTCAAAACACATGAAGAGATATGCAAAATAGTTCCTTTTAAATAATTTATCATATGGCGGCCAATCCTTTTATAAAACACATGCAACTTCTTCATTAATACACAAGGGCATTTGTAATAAGAATCGTCTCTTTGAAAACATGTAAAATAACAAAGCATAACTGATTAAGAGACGTTTATAACTCGAGAAATATAAACATTGATAAAGCAACCCCAACATTTAGTTATACATAAATCTCATGATCAAAAGGGGGATTTTGATTCATGCTCTCAAACAATTCACAATTCATGCCATGCAAAGACCATAAATTTCATTATGGGGAAGAAAATTTCACAGGTCACATTCAGAAATCACTTTCCAAACTCAAATCTTGTATTCACAAGCCGATAAATCAAGTTTATGAAAAAAAACCATGATAATTACGTACTTTTATCAAATTGGATTCATGATGTATGCTCTTAAACAATTTCTCAAAACTCATTACATATGTGTTAGAGTGAGTAAAAAGTCTTCCCATTGATTGGAGAATTATAACGAATCATTTCATCGTGACTAAATTATTCATGAAAATTTTCTCAATTTTAATTTGAATCCAAATTAGCTTATATTTTATTTATTATGTCACCTTAAACTTTTCAGCAAAGATTTTAGCCTTAGAACGTTCCTAGATAAACTCAAGCCCGATGAATTTAATTATTCATGAGTTCTAATATCAATAACTTAGTTTAAATTTTCTTTAGCTATTAATTAAGGTCATACAATAAATCTAACACAAAGTTAAGTTTAAAACTTTATTTTCGATAGAGTTTCGATATGAGGTTTTATTAGGATCAACTTTAAACGATCATATCTCTTAGAATATAAGGATTTACGAAACCCAACACCTACCAAATTAAAAATCTCTGAGTCCTCTTTCCAACTCAACAAACCGTTTCTCAATCCGAATTCGAAGTAAAATGTTATGTTTGTTTTACTGAGCATCGTCGGGCTGAAGCGGGATTTCGCTGTAGAAAAAAAATTGATGGTATTTAAAACAACTTCAACCGTATTTTAAGTCTAAAAATTTCAAATTTCATTCCCCAACCCTATAGAGGTGATTTTCCAAGGCTTAAGATGAAATTGCTTCGATGAGATAAGTTTTGCCATTATTTTATTTGTCTTTTAATCCTTTAACATCTTATAATCCTTAGAAAGACCATTAATGGTGGAATCATTTTGAAAATACTCATGGGTGTTGGAGATGATTATAAACTGTCAATTAATGATTTCTACCATGAATTTCATAAACTAGATTATGAATTTTGATGGTTAGGAAACTTGAATTACGCAAAGATGAGACCTTTAGCATAAAAATCCATTAATGGAGATGAGTTAAGTTTGGAAGAGCTAATTAATGATTAATTAAACTTACAAAATGATATAGATCTTGATTTAAGGATAGAATTAGTGGGTTTGAATCCCCAAAATATTTGTTTGAAGAGTAGTGTTATTTAATTACTCTTGTATTGCTTGATTTTTAGATGATTGATTATTCCAAGGCATGAAGGAAAGGAAAGAGCATCTTTGTAGCATCTTGTTTCTTCCAAAAGCTTGGTGTCCAAGTAAGCTAGGTTTAATGAGTAGAAAATTATGTTATTTTATATTTTCATAATTTAGAATTGAAGGGAGAAAGCATGTCTAGGCCTGCTGGCATGGAGTTGTGGTGGATGAAGACACGAGTACTTAACTTTAATTCCAAAAACTATATTATTGTTTTTTTATGTGATATTTATGATATTATATGTTATGTGTCCAAAAGGAGATTGTTGTAAATGTAGTATATGAACATGATATTTTTTTTAGTTGTTCTTGTGATGAACCTAGTTGAGTTATAATGATATTAGGTTGTATGTATTGTGCAATAATATGATGAGGATAATTATTCTAAGATTGAATATTGATGAGCATAGTAATATCTAAGGGATAGATGACTTGAATTAGTGTGATGATTGTATTATGTGGAAAGAGGAAGACGATAATGATACGCGTGAATTTTCTAGTTATAGGTGGTGATGTAACAATCCAAGTTGCGGTATTTAAGAAGATAATGATATTTTAAAATTTTAATGAGTAATTAAGTTTCCAATAGTGATTTTTATGTGTAAGAATTAAATTGTGATTTATTTTATGATAATATTATTTTGATATTGATAAAAATACTTTATCTATTTGATGCCCATGAGAGGCTAAATTGGTGATAATGATGGTTTATTGATTTGTGCCTAGGAATGACTTGTTTGAAAATGATAACTCTTTAAAGTAATGCTATGAATAGTTGTTGATTGGTATTCGGACATGCTTGAAATTGTTGATACTTGAATTGTTGATGCGTGTATAAATGATTATTTAAAATTTACTTGATGGAATTGTCTTATGACTTTAAGTGTACTTGTAAACTTGGTACATTATTGTATGCTGTGAGGTTGTGTAAATTTGATATTGATAATACTTGTTTATGGTAAATCGGGTACCACGCTGGTACAGATATGTATATGTTGGATCGGGTACCACGCCGGTATGGATATGTATATATTGGATCGGGTACCATGCCAGTACAAATATGTATATGTGGATCGGGGACCACGCCAGTACGAATATATATATGTTGGATCGAGTACCACGTTGATACGAATATGTATATGTTGGATCGGGTACCACACCGGTACAGGATTTATATATATTGATTCAGGTACCATGCCGGTATGGATATATATATATTGGATCGGGTATTATGCCGATACAGATATGTATATGTTGGATCGGGTACCACGCCGGTATGGATATGTATATGTTGGATCAAGTACCACGCCGATACGGATATGTATATGTTTGATTGGGTACCATGTCAGTACAGTACATGAACATAGATTATTTCCCACAGGTCATGACTATTTGAGCAAAAATAAGTCCGATAGCATGGGAGTACATATTTGTGTTAAGTCTCTGGATGTTTATAATATGATTGATACTCTTGATGGTTATGTTGCTTGTGTGTGGGCACTGTTTGATATACTATTGTTGTATTGTTAATTTATTGGGTATTTGATTGTGTGATATGTATTTGAAAAAGTGAAACTTGTACTTACTTATATGTTGGTTGACTTGCTTCATTTATACGTGTTTTAACCGTAACTTACTAGAATGGCTAGCTATCATTCTTTAATAATATAAAAGAGCATTTGGTTATTAGCCCAAGAGTTTAGTATGAGTTGTTTATGTTTACAAGTTTGTTCCTGTGAATATGAGTAATGAAAAATATAAGGTGAATAATGGGTAATAGTGATGTATTATTGTTGGATTGTGATTGATGGTGTGAATTACTGAGGCAAGAGTATGTTAGCAGTGAATATAATATTGATGGAGTTGGAAGAGAAGTTAGATGATGTAAGTTATATAGGTAAAGTATTAATGTTATTACAACCTTAGTTGAATTATATTCCATTCAAGATGTCATGACTTATTTTCCTTAATTCTGTTTTCTGATTATATGGACTAACAAGTCGGCCTATGATTCTAACCAGTACGTGTGTTTGTACTGACCCTACTCATCTACATTCCTTCTTGGGGTGTAGACTGGATGCAGGTTAGTTTTTAGTTACGATATTTAGCACTAACTTCTGCACTTTCATCCTTGCAGATGTTAGTGTCATGACCCAAATGGCCATGAGTGGCACCCACATTAATCTTCCCGTGGGACAACCATCTAAATCAACTATTACCCAATCACTTAGTCAATACTGAAATGACATTATCGTAAAATCAATATAATGAAAATAATTCAAGACTAATCGTTATTAATGTAAAAATCCAACAAACTACTTACTAAAATTCCCAAGACCCAAAAGTCATCATACAAGAACTACTAACAAAAAGCATGTCTAAAGCGATATCCATACCAAAGTAAATAAGGATTATTTCATTGCTCGGAAGATGGACAATAACAAATAAGATGACCCATGGCAGCCTGGAGATAGAGTGATTACCCTTGGATCAAGATCTTCTATCGAACTCTATAGGTGAGATCAGGTCTGAGACTCTAGAACATTTTTTGCACTCAACAAAAGAATAGTATAGGGTAGTATCAGCACAAACCACTATGTACTGGCAGACATCATAGGCCAACTCAACTTAATAAGATGTACATCCACTTTAACATACAGTAGACCACTGTTTAATAGCACTCACCTCTCTATTCACTTTCCACAACTTAATCTTTAATCCTTGTATGACACACAACTAACAATATAAATAATTGATAAGGAAAATCTGGTGATAACCTGATGCAAAAGCCTCTACCACCGTGAAAAGAGAAGAAAGGGGGAAAATAACAATACTACTATTTTGTACCTCCTTACCCTAACTATTTGATGTTATTATTATTAATATATGATAAATCCTTTCACGTAAATTAATATTTGTATTGGCCACATGAGTTAATAAATTTAAACTTTAACTCATTAAATCTCTAAATAAATTCATTATTTAAAATATCCAAGACTTTTTCTATATCCTCAAAATTTATTAGGAACCCCATAGAAATAAAGCAAGTTTGGATGTTGACTAAAAAGTACATTCCGAACCTATTAAAATTACTGTGACACTAACTCGAGGTCGTCTCGGTCAAAGATTGGTCATGATTGGGTTTAACTTTATTTAAACTTAATAATTCAACAAATGACTCAATAAATTTCGAGCACCTCAAGAATTGGTACTACTCATTCCATGAGTCATAATCCATGTAAACAAACTACGAAGAGCGCTAAAATAGAGAATATGAGAAAATTTCATAAATTACCGGGAGGGTTATTACATGAGATACCAATTAAACAACCGTTCATCCCCGAATGGCAAACACAAGTCAAGAAGGGAAAATAATAAGTTGCCTGAATCAGCAAAAAGATGCGGATACTTGCTATGCATGTCTTTTTAGGTCTCCCAAGTGGCCTCCTTAACAGGACGGTTCTTCCACTGGACCTTCACAGATTCAATCTCCTTAGTTCTCAACTTACGGATATCTCTATCAAAAATAGCAACAAGTTCCTCTTCAAAAGAGAGATTTTCATCTAACAAGATCTAATTCCAATGAATTATGTAGTTACCATCACTTTGAAACTTCTTTAGCATAGATATATGAAACACAGAGTGCACTCTCGACAAACTCGAAGGCAATGACAATCTATAGGCCACTAGCCCCATACACTGAAGAATCTCAAACCGTCTAATATATCTAGGACTGAGGTTACCTCGTTTTCCAAAATGCATGACACCCTTCATGGGTGAAACTTTGAGCAGCGCTTGCTCACCCTCCATAAAGTGCAGATCTCTGACTTTTTAATCCGCATACTCTTTTTGCCTACTTTGAGCCACTATAAGTTTTTTTTAATAAACCTGGACTTCTTTAACGAGTCCCTCAGTAGATCAGTACCCCATGGCCTCACCTCAAATATATCAAACCACCCAATGGGAGATCTACACCTCCTCCCATACAAAACCTCAATGGCGCCATATCGATACTCGAATGATAACTGTTACTATCTGAAAACTCGGCCAAAGGTATAAATTGATCCCAATGACCTCCAAAATCCATCACATATGCACAGAGCATATCCTTCAATACCTGAATCGTTCAATGAAACTACCCATTGATCTGAGGATGAAACACTGTACTAAGGTCCAACCTTGTGCCCAACTCCTCATGCAACTTCTTCCAAAAGGTAGAGGAAAATTGAGTACCCCTGTCTGAGATAATAGAATCTGGGACCCCATGCAACCAAACAATCTCCTTAAGATAAATCTTGGCTAACTTTTCTACATTATAAATCACCTAAATTGGAATAAAATGTGTAGACTTCATCAACCTATCCACAATAACCCATATAGAATCATACTTTCCCAAAGTCTTGGGAAGACCAATAATAAAATCCATAGCTATCCTCTCCTATTTCCATTCAAAAATAGGCATCCTCTAAAGAGTACCACCAGGCTTCTAATGCTCGTGCTTTATCTGCTGATAGCTCTGGCATTTAGCAATAAAATCAACTATGTCATGCTTTATCTGACCCCACCAGTAATGCTATCTCAAATCATGGTACATCTTGGTTGCACTACTATGTATAGAATACTTCGAACAATGAGCCTCAGCTAGAATTGTAGGAATCAAATCATCAACACGAGGTATACAAACTTCCACTTAATCCGCAACACACCATCACCATCAAGAATGGCTTCTTTGGCCTCACCCATCAAAACCTTATCATGAATCTTACTCAACTTAGCATCCTCAAATTGTTTAGCCTTGATTTGATCAAGAAATGTGGACCTTGACTTAATACTGGCTAGAATTCCCCCTTTCTCAGTTACCTCAAGCCAAAAAAACTTGTTAGCTAGAGTTTGAATCTCTCTAGACAACGAACGCCTGCTAGCATTCAAATAAGAGAAACTACCCATACTTGCTGACTTCCTACTTAGTGCATCAGCGACCACATTAACCTTCCTCGGATGGTAGAGAATGGTTATATCATAATTTTTAAGCCACTATATCTATCTATGCTATCTCAAATTCAAATATGTCTGTGTGAACATAATTGTAAACTACGGTGATTAGTGAACACTTCAAAATGAGCCCCATACAAGTAATGCCTCTATATCTTAAGAGCAAAAACCACAACAGCTAACTCCAACTCATGAGTAGGATAATTCTTCTCATTTGGCTTCAATTACCTCACAGCATAAGCAATAACATTCCTTTCTTGCATAAACATAGCACCTAAACTAGAATGTGAGCCATCACAATAAATAATAAATCCCTACCCTCTACCAGCAAGGAAAGAATAAGAGCAGTAGTCAATAAGGTCTTGAGCTTTCGAAGCTCTCCTCACACTCATCAGACCAAAGAAAAGGTACATCCTTTTGAGTCATCTGCATCATATGAGTACCAATAGAAGTAAACCCCTTCACGAACCTGCAGTAGTAACTTGCTAAGCCAACAAAGGTATGAACCTCCATCACTAAAGTAGGCCTAACCTAATTCTTAACTATTTCAATCTTCTGCGAGTCTACCATCACCCTTTGCTTCGAAACCACATGTCCCAAATAGGATACAGAAACCCACCAGAACTCACACTTAGAAAACTTGTTATAATACTTTTTCTCCTTCAACAAACACAAAACAATTCTTAAGTAATTCTCATGCTCCTCTTTACTCTTAGAATAAACTAGAATATCATCAATAAAGGCAATCATGACAGAATCCAAATAGGGTTTAAATATCCCATACATCAAACTCATAAAAGCAGTTGGGGCATTAATTAACCCAAAAAATATCACAAGAAACTCATAGTGCCTATACCTGGTTTGGAAAGTAGTCTTAAGAATATCATCAAGTTGAATCTTAAGTTGATGATACCCGAACCTCAAATCAATCTTAGTGAATACGGAATCACCCTGCAACTAGTCAAATAAATCATCGATATAGGGCAAAGTATACTTGTTACAGATCGTGACTTTGTTCTACTACCCATAGTCTATACACATACGAAGACTACCATCCTACTTCTTTCCAAACAAAATAGGAGCACCCCATGGATAGGCACTCAAATGGATAAAACCCTTACTCAAAAAATCCTGTAACTGAGCCTTTAGCTCCCTCAACTCAGCCAAAGCCATCATATAGGGAGGAATAGAAATAGGATAAGTACCTAGCTCTAGATTAATAGAAAAATCAATGTCACAATCTAGCGGCATACTAGGCAAATCTTAAGGAAAAACCTCTTAGAAATCACACACCATATGAACTGACTCAATAGACGGGACCTCTGAAAAAGTTTTCCAAAGATGTGCTAGAAAGGCCAATTAACCTCCTTGCACGCAGAAAGGAAATAAGTTTCATTGGAGAAGGACTATAATGACCTTCCCACTCAAGTCTATCCATACCCGGCATAGCCATAGTGACTGTCTTAGCATGACAATCTAATATACAGAGACAACCAACTCATACCCAAAACTATATCAAAATCTACCACGTCTAGAATCACTAAATCTGCTTAAGTTTGATACCCCATAAATATAACAAAACAAAAATGATAAACTCTATCAACAACAACAGAATCACCAACAGGTGTAGATATGTGGATCTTAAAGTCAAGTAAATCACACACTATGTCCAATCCCATAGTAAAATTAGTAGACACGAATGAAAAAGGTAGAGCCAAGATTAAATAATATAGCCGCCATCAGGTCACAAACAAGAATAGTACCTGTAATAATAGTGTTTGATGTCTCTACCTTGGTCCTGCCTGGAAATACATAGATATGGGCCCTACCACCAGTCTGAACGTCACCCCTGCCAAGCTGAGAACCATTTTAATGGGGATGATTACCACACCTACCTACCTGATGACCACCACGACCACCATATGGACAACTTCTCCCATTACCACCACCTCCCTTATCTGTTGGAGCTAGAGCTCTAGGAGCCTGCTCCTATCTAGACCGATCAAACTACTTGACATTAGGACAAAAACCTACTAACATGACTCACTTAGACATACTCATAACATATACGGTCCAAGGTAGGCCATTGAGATGATGAATATGAAGTGAGGTAACCACCAGAGTATGAAAATGGTTGGCTAGCTCCTAACAGACTACACACTGATATCGGCATCGCTAACTGAATGGGGTGGGCAGAGTATCCCTGTAAACTCTGACCCATGGAATAAGAATGACTAAACTGCCTCCTCTGTGGGCCTTCTATTCTTATGACCTAGCATAACCCTTTTGCCTTACGCCCTCCACCTTCTTGACAAAATCAACTATCTCCTAGAAAGACCTATCTAAAGATGTCATCTGAAGAGCAAAAATCAGGAAACTTGTATTCAACCCCTTCATAAAAAAGATGAATCCTCTCCTCCTTAGTCTTCAGTAAGTGAGATGCATACCGAGACAATAAATGAAATTTGTCCTCATAAGCCGCAACTGACATATTCCCCTACTTAAGATTATCAAACTCATTCTTTTTTCTATCTCTCAAAGTATGAGTCATATACTTTTTTAGAAAAACTAAGTAAAATTATGTCCAAGTTAATAAAGGTAAAGCTGTATCCCTACACTCAACATAGGCCCTCTAGCACATCTTAGTATTGTCCTGAAACTGGAAAGTAACTAATTCTACACCATACCTCTCAACCACCCCCATCTTGTGCAGCCTCTCATAATAGTCAATAATAAACTCATAGGCATCCTCTGACTCTATTCCATGAGAAATAGAGGGTTTCATCCTGATAAATCTACAGAACAACTCATGCTCATCTCCGATCATCATTGGACCTATAACTTGTCATGGAAAAATATCTGCTCCTGATGTTTCTTTTATTTGAGGGGCGATAGAAGCAGCATGCTGCATCCCATACTAAACTAAAGGTGCTATGGACATAGTCCCTGATACTTCCAAACCACTCATAAAACTCAGAACCTGCTGAACCACAATGGAAAACATCTGAATCGGAGCTACAGCTCCTTGAGCTGGTCCAATCCCATCATCAACCGATACTCATTTATTTTGTACTGGCATAGCTTTATCTTTTACAACTGCAGGAAAATCCTCATGTGGGGAAGGGGATACTGGCCTCCCTCTAGTTAGCCTCACAGTCTGAGCTCTTCCCCAATTGGGAACTGCTCTCCTTCCTCTGCCATATCTTTCTCTTGCCTCACCCTTTCTTGTCCTTATCATCTATGAGAATAAGAGTGACAGAAGTCATATACCAATTAAAATCGTCAGATACCAATTTAAATCAAGTAATAACACGTAACAAATAAGAATTTGAATTTTCTTATTGCCCTATAGCCTCTAGAATAAAAGTACAGACGTCTCTGTACTATTTTGCAAGACTCTACTATACATGTTCTTGTACGACGAGATTGATGAACCTACCTTTGATACCAACTTTGTCATGGCCCAAATGGCTATGAGTGGCACCCATGTTATTCTTCATGTGGGAGAACCATATAAATCAACTATTACCCAATCACTTAGTTAATACTGAAATGACATTATCATAAAATCAATATAATGACAATAATTTAGAACTAATTGTTATTAATGGAAAAATCCAACAATCTACTTAGTAAAATTCCCAAGACTCAAAAGTCATCATACAATAACTACTAACAAAAATCATGTATAAAGATATATCCTAAACAAAGTAAATAAGGAATGTTTCTGTAATACCCTGAACTTTTCTTATGCCTAAATCGTATTTCTATAAGATTAAGAAATGACTTCCAAAGTGAGTAGTGTTTAAATCATATATAGTTTTCCTAATTTTGACTTTTTATCATTTGGGAAATTTAATTAGCTTTCCAATGATACTAATTTCGTCCAAATACGAAATCGGGATGAGAAATTATGGCTGTTTTACTGAGAGTTGTCAGAACCGCCCAGGTGCGATGTGCAGGTTGACGGACCGTCGATCTTGTGATGGACCGTCACTCAATCCATTGCAACCAAGGCAGTAAATCCATTCACTATCCAAGTTCAATGGTCGGGCTGGTGGATTGTCAAGCTAGCGACGGACCGTCTCCTAAGCCATCGCGACTAAGGCAGTGAGCCCCTATTCTGGTCCAAGTGCGACGGGCAGACCGACGGACCATCGATCCAGTGATGGACCATTGCAGATCCCGTTCATCATTTTAAAACCATTTTTAAAAGGGCTTTTTGGTTTTTTTCACCCTTTTTAACACCTAGATATATCAAAAAGAAGCATAGAACTTCAGATTCTTTCATAGCATCAAAAACTAGGGTTTCTCCCTCAAGAGTAAGACACGGTTCCTTCTCCACTATTTCATTATAGTTCTTGCAAAATGATTTCACAATCAAGGTCCCCAAGTCAAGAGTTTCAAGAACCCTCACTCAAGAGTACGAAAAAGAGTCTCAAGCAAGCTTGTTCATCTACAAGTAATAATCTAAGGTATGTGGGATTTGTAAAAGGGTAACTCTTTTACCCTTGTGCCCAAAGGCTTATTTTAAATACAAAATTTCTACAATTTATGAGATAGTTCATGAAATTGAAGTTAGGGTTTATACCCCTTTACTATTGTTTGCAAGATTTTTTAGAGTTCCCATGGATTAAGAGTTAAATTTCATGAATTTTTTAATATTTCTATGTCTATTGATGATATTTATAGATTTTAAGATGGTTTATGAGTAATTGCATTACCAAGTATGTATTTTAAGATGTTTTGATATGAGACTGATGATTGGGTCTATAGATCCATTTAAAGATTGTTGCTCAAGATTGTTTTTGCTATAAGCACCCCTTGGTTAAGTTATTTTTAGATTTCAAATAAAGATTTGACCCTTTTGGGTCTAAGCTAAGATAGGAGTCCACATTACTTATGAATTAAAGTCAAGAGAAGTATACTTGGTCTTTATTATAGACCCTTGAATTATTTTAAGGTGGATTTTCTAAAAGTTCAGAGCTTAAGTATGGGAGTAGTATTTATTACCGAGTTGGATATGATTCCAAAGTCTCATGCCCTAGAACTATATGCCCCGTAGGTTTCTGATTTACCCCAAGCGGGTTAAGATAGTGATCACTAAAGTTAAGGTACTATTCCGATGGCAAGGGCAGAGCATCTCTCCCCAATGTGGGCAAGACGTTGGACTCCATGTGGCTCACATGGTTTATGTTAGTTAGAAGAAACTCCCAAGTCTCCCAAGTCTCCCAAGTCCCAAAGTCCTTTTATCTCTAAATTTTAAAGAAGACCCTTATTCTCCATAAGATAACAAGTTTTGAAAGCTATTGTTTTAAGATTCCTCTTTCTTACAAGTTTTGAGAATAAGATGGAGAACATAAATTTTAGAACTACGTGTAATGACTCACTAGATTTGTACTATATGCTTCAATATACATGATTTATGAGATTCAGATTTCAGTTTTACTCAAGCTATGTGAGTTATTCATATCAGCATGCATGTTTTATAAAGAATGATAACATTGTTTACCTAAATACATACACCCCCATATACTCAGTATGTCCTCAAAGTATTGATCCATATATATGTCTGTGTGCTACATTGTCTCATAATGTAGGTTCAGGTGCTTAGTTCCAACAATAAAAGTAATTCCCGAGTACCTTTGTCTACACTCCTCAGTTGGTGAGTCCTCATGGTTTGAGGACCTATTGCTCAGATTTTTAGTTGTTATTGCTTTCACTTTAGTCGAGTCAGTTGGGGGTCTGTCCCAATGACTCTCTAGTTCTTGATTAGTAGAGGCTTTGTCAAACTAGATTATCAGTGTGTTTAGAATTTTAGTATTTTGACTGTTCAGATAAGTATTTTTTTGTATTTCATTATGATTTGGATATGAAAGTACCATCGTTTTGCTTTATTCATCTCAAAGTAAGTTTTATATGTAGTAGCAGGCTCAAAAGGGTTAGCTTGGGCTACTTGTAGCCTTAAGCACCGTGAGATATTTTGGGATAAGATTTCGAGGCATTACTGTTTCTTTGCTCGAAAGATGGACAGTAAAAAATAAGATGAACCATGGCAACCTGGAGATGGAGTGCTCACCCTTGGATCAAGATTTTTTATTGAGCTCTGTAGGTGAGGTCGTGTATGAGACTCTGGAATATTTTTTGCACTCAACGAAAAGAAAAGTATAGGGTATTATCAGTACAAACCACTATATACTTGCAGGCATCATAGGCCAACTCAACTTAATAAGACGTACACATCATAAATCAAATAACAAGTAGACAGGCATCATCATATAACAAGACTTCAATGAATCAATAATATAGCAACAATAGGTCAAATAGTACTCACAGCCAAGCCACGTAATCATTAAGAGTATCAACCACATTATAAACCTCCACATAATCATCACAAATATGTAAACGTATGCTATGGGACTTATTTTTTCCCAAATAGACATGACCTATAGGGAACAATCTATGTTCATGTACCATACCGGCGTGGTACCCTATCCATCATATACATATCCGTATCGGCATGGTACCCGATCCAACATATATATATCCGTACCGGTGTGTTACCCGATCTAACATATACGCATCCATACCGACGTGGAACCTGTTCCAACATATATACATCTATTTTGGCATGGCACCCAATCCAACACATACACATCGGTGCCAGTGCGGAACTCTATTCAACACATACACATCTGTACCAGCGTGGCACCCAATCCAACATAAACAAATAGTATCAATATTAAATTTATACTACTACACAACATACAACACGATATACCAAGTTCAAAAGTTCACTTGAAGACATAAGACAATTTCAACAAGTGAATTTTCAATAACCATTTATACAAGGATCAACAATCCAAACATTAATATTTTCAAACATGTTCGAATACCAATCAACAAGTATTCAATCTAGGAGCATACACACAATTAAGTCGAGTCTAAACTCCAATTAAACCATACCCTACCTCGATCGAAGAATCCAAATGCAAGCTAACTTGCGAGGGTCTTCCCCTTCCATAAAGTCTCCGAATGATCATTATCTATTCAAAACATAATCTCCATAAGACTACAAATCTAATGATACACGTACCATTACATTTAATTTCACTTGAAAGTATAGTGAAATTTTAATTTCTCTATCTATTTTAGTATCCTATACACAATATGACCATATAATCACCTACTATTACCAACGTTAGTGTCAAAATTTAACAATAATAATTTTAAATCCCCAAAAGGCTGCAATTGCTACCATTAATAATATTAATGTATGCCTACAATACCTACTACTAACTCCACCAATTATAAATCGAACCCCTAAACACTTCCGCAATTGATCATTATATATCCCATGATTTCCATAGCTTCAAATAAGCCAAATTTCATTTATGACCATACACCAGCCAACTTTTGTCCATTCTTTTGTCAATTACTTTACACTTGCCAACTTTTGCTAATTATTTATACTTATATAATATGGTACATCCACTTTAACATACATTAGACCACTGTTTAACACCACTCACCTCTCTATTCACTTCCCACAACTTAATCTTTTATTCTTGTATGACACACAACTAACAACATAAATAATTGATAAGGACAATCTCGTACTAACCTGATGCAGAAGCCTCCACCACTGTGAAAAGAAAACAAAGGGGAGAAATAACAATGCTAGTATTCTGTACCTCTTACCCTAACTATCTGATGTTATTATTATTAATATATGATAAATCCTTTCACTTAAATTAATATTTGTATTGGCCACATGAGTTAATAAATTAAAAATTTAACTCATTAAATCTCTAAATAAATTCATTATTTAAAATACCCAAGACTTTTACTAAATCCTCAAAATTTATTCGGAACCCCATAGAAATAAACCAAGTATGTACGTTGATTAAAAACTACAATTTGAACCTATTAAAATTACTACGACGCTAACCCGAGGTCGCCTCGGTTAAAGATTGACCATGATTGGGCTTAACTTTATTAAAACTTAATAATTCAACTAATGACTCATTAACTTTCGAGCACCTAAAGAATTGAAACTACTCATTTCGTGAGTCATAATCCATGTAAATGAAATATGAAGAGCGTTAAAATAAGAATATAAGAAAATTTCACAAACGATCGGGAGGGTCGTTACAGTTAGAGTCTTTGTATTATTATTTTATTGTTAGTTTACGCTATAGTAGATAGCTCTTTTACATGTCTAGCCATGTCTTAGGATAGTGAAATATGTTTTTGAAAAAGTTTACTTATTGATATTTAATTTATATTATTAAATTCAATTAAGTATTATCTTAAAAACAGAAGTCTTTCGCATACTTTTAGTTGGGTAGTAAGGATTCTCCTAGCTATTTAGAATAGCTTAGGTTCCCACACAGTCCAGTAGTTTGGGTCATGACAGTTTGTATCAGACCGTTAAGTTCACCGATCCCACAGGTACAAAAGTAATGTCAAATAGAGTTTTGTAGATTGGTATGTAGGGCCCCACACCCAATCTTTGGAAGGCTATGAGGCATGTAGAAATCATTTTCCTTTCTTTCTCTCCATCGTGCCTTCCTAATCTTTGACTATTAGATTTAATTTAATCGGTATTTAGGCAATTCTAAGTAGTATCTTAACATATCTCAATTGGAATGTAGTTAATTTCAATTGGTATCTTAGTAATTTTGAATAAAATTCTAGGAGATTTCAATTGGTATCTATTAATAAGGTCTAAAAGTTATTGTTAATAGGTAATAACTTGTGAAAGTTTTGAAGTTATTGATTGCTTGTGTTTAATATTTGGCTAAACTTGTGTTGCTATATTTTTTGCCATTGTTGTGAATTTGTTTTGTTTGAATTTAAGTGATGAAAATTGAGTAAGTTATATTTGTTGATAATTGTGATGGAATTATTTGATTTCTTGTTTTTGTGAAACTAGTTATTCTATGGTGCTTACTTATTTTTTTGTACTATATACTGATAAAATTGATTGTATGAGAATTGATAGACTGTTATGAGAACATGATGTCAAGAAAAGATGGTGAAAAAGTTACATGAATAAAAGATTGAGGTGATATGTGTTTTCTGTAATGAGGGGTTCTTGTTAAGATATTATGGATAGATCCTTGTGTGGTTCAATTATTTGATATTATGTGGGGATCCTTGTGTGGTTGAATCATTGAGACTATATTTAAAATTTTTATGTATTTCTATTATTGAAATTATAATAGGTTTCTTGTAAGGACTAGATAAGTGATATTATTTTTGAGGTCCTTATGTGAACATATTTGTAATGCTTGGCAAAACATTGAGTTTTAAATAAAAGTGACAAAAATTAGTAGAAGGTGTTGATACCTATAGAAGTTGATCGATTTGATAACTTGGCTGGAATATGATATTGGTGATGAGACTATTAATGACCTGTAATCGATTTATTTTGTTTGGGTTTGTTTATATATTAGTGATGTGGGAACCACTCCTGAGGTATTTACGAGTTAAGTAAAGCCCGTAATAAAAAATATTGTTAGATAAAAATAAGAATAACTCTGTATTTCATAAATTTGTATTACTGATATTGGGGTGTTTTGGCTTAACAATGAAGTGTTAGGTGTGTGAAAAATATAAAGTTAATCATTGCTTGGGCATCAGTTTTAGCTGTGGATTTATGTATTAGGAAAAATGTTAAGAAGATAAATTATTATTGACTTGACCTTGTGGCTGAATTATGCATATACATGTCCTATAGAGTTAGCTGATGTATGACTCTTTTAGAGGATAGTAATTTCCATGATAGTGGCAATGCAAAATCAAATGGCTTTGTTACATTCATAAAATAATTAAGAATGATCCTGAATGGGAGAATAAATGAATTATTACATGGCATGATTGATCTTTCCTTGGGTGATACTTTATGGATATTGCTTGTTAAGTTATTCAGGTATGATGATTAGATGGATATTAATAATGTTGTAGAGGAGAATGTGTTGTAGGCTATAATTCATTAGGATCTTTATGGAAAATAGAGTAAGTTGTATAATAAGCGAGAGGTTATGTTGTCATCTATGTATAGTAGTAAATACTAAGCTAGAACTATGGGTGATCTTGAGATAAAAATAATTGTGTTTATGAAATGTTGAAGCTAGCTTTATAAATGAATTTAATAGTCTTGTTTGAGTTCATGTGGATATCTAAGTTATGTGACTTGTAAGTGATGTGGTGACTTAAATATGATCAAATGTAAATTCTCCATGGAGTAGTCTGGGATAGAAACCGAGCCAGGTATCTCAGGAAGAGTTTGTGTGTTGGATAGATTAGATGTGACTTATCTAGTATTGAAAATTTGAGTAGTAAATTCATGTAGCATCTCGTAGCACTTTTAAAAATTGAATTTAGGAATCTAGAGCCTTAGTAGTAAAAAAGAGGTGCTTTTGGATGTTTTTCTTCATCAAGGTTAATCTTTTAACCATCTTTATCTTGCTTTCATAAAACTCAATTTTCAGACTTAGGCCGTTCAAAGGAGAATAAGTCATTCGTATGTATATATTTGACTATGTATCTTCATATTTCAAAAGGTTTGATAGAATGATTGAGTATAGAATGTGGGTCAGTCCATAAGGATACTGAGTGAGCGAATAGGGTACAGTATAAGCAACTCTATTAGTAATGTGTCTCTAATTCCAACATCGTGTTTTTCTCCACTGAATGTCCATTCGGGGACAAACGGAAGGTAAATTGGTATCTAATTATAACGACTCATTTCGTCATTACTAAATTATTCATAATAAATTCATGAAAATTCTTAATTTTCATTCCTCAATATTAATTTGGATCCAAATTAGCCAATATTTTATTTATTATGTCACCTTAAACTTTTCAGTGAAGATTTTAGCCTTCGGATATGTATAGATAAGATCAAGCCCGATGAATTTAATTATTCATGAGTTCTAATATCAATAACTTAGTTTAAAATTTCTTTAACTATTAATTAAGGCTTTACAATATCCCTAACACAAAGTTAAATTTAAAACTTTATTTTTGATGTGAGTTTTTATTAAGATCAACTTCAAATGATCATATGCCTTAGAATATAAGGATTTACGAAATCCAATACCTGCCAAATTAAAGATCTTCGAATCCTCTTTCCAACGCAACAAACCTTTCCTCAATCTGAATTCAGAGTAAAAAGTTATGTTTGTTTTACTAAGCACTATCCGAGCTGAAGCGGGATTTCGCTGTAGCAAAATTTTTTATGGTATTTAAATAAGCTTCAGCCGTATTTTAAGTCTAAAAATACAAAATTTCATTCCTCAACCCTAGAGAGGTGATTTCCCAAGGCTTAAGGTGAAATTCCTACGATAAGGTAAGTTTTTCCATTATTTTTCTTCGTCTTTTAATCCTTTAACATCTTATAATCCTTAGAAAGACCTTTAATGGTGGAATTCTTTTGGAAAATACTCTTGGGTGTTCTTAATATGACTTATAGCTGATTTTAAACTATAAATTAAAGATTTCTAGCATGAATTTCATAAACTAGATTATGAATTTTGATTGTTAGGAACCTTGAATTAAGTTAAGATGAGACCTTTAGCATAAAAACTCCATTAATGGAGATGGGTTAAGATTGAAAGAGCTAATTAATGATTAATTGAACTTGGAGAATGATATAGACCTTGAATTAAGGGTATAATTAGTGGGTTTGAATATCCAAAATATTTGTTTAAAGAGTAATTATTTAATTATTCTTGTAATTGATTGATTTTTAGATGATTGATTATTCCAAGACACGAAGGAAAGGAAAGAGCATATTTGTTGTAGCTTGTTTCTTCCAAAAGCTTGGCGTCCAGGTAGGTTAAGTTTAATGAGTAGAAGATTGTGTTATTTTATATTTTCATAGTTTAGAATTGATGGGAGAAAGCATGTCTAGTCCTGCTGGCATGGAGTTGTGGTGGATAAGGACACGAGTACTTAACTTTAATCTCAAAAACTATATTATTGATTGATTATGTGATAGTTATGATATTATATGTTATGTGCCCGGAAGGAGATTGTTGTAAACGTAGTATGTGAACATGATATTTTTTTAGTTGTTCTAGTGATGAACCTAGTTGAGTTATAATGGTATTAGGTTGTATGTATTGTGCAATAATATGATAAGGAGAATTATTCTAAGATCCAATATTGATGATCATAGTAATATCTAAGGGATAGCTGACTTGAATTAGTGTGATGATTGTATTATGTGGAAAGAGATAGAGGATAATGATTCGCGTGAAAGTGATAGTTATAAGTGGTGATGTTAGAACCCAAGTTGCGGTATTTAAAAAGATAATGATATTTTAAATAATTAATGAGTAATTAAGGTTCCAATAGTGATCTATATGCGTAAGAATTAAATTGTGATTTATTTTATGATATTCTTGTTTTGATATTTAGAGTTGCAACAACTATAGGGGAATTAAGCTGTTGAGTCACTCAATAAAGATTTGGGAGAGGGTGGTTGAGCGGAGATTGAGGAGGGTCATGTCCATTTTAGAGAATCAGTTTGATTTTATGCCTGGTCGCTCGATGATAGAGAAAATTCACCTGGTGAGAATATTAGTGGAGCAGTATCGGGAAAGTAAGAGGGATTTGTACAGGGTGTTCATCGATCTGGAGAAGGCGTATGATAGAGTCCATAGGAAGATTCTTTGGAGATGCTTGGAAGTGAAAAGAGTGCAGGTGGCATACATCTGAGCTATTAAGGACATGTATGATGGAGGGCAGACCTGGGTGAGAACGGAGCGAGAAAACTGAGGGCATTTTCCGGTAGAGACAGGTTTTTATTAGGGATCAACTCTCAGTCCTTTCCTTTTTACGTTGGTGATGGACGTGTTAATGCAGAGCATTTTAGATGAGGTGTCGTGATATATGTAATTTATGGATGATGTAGTGCTGATTGATGAGACACGGGGGGAGGGGTGAATGAGAAATTGGAGGTTTGGAGGCAAACCCTGGAATCTAAGGGGTTCGGGTTGAGTAGTTCCAAGACGGAGTATTTGGAATGCAAGTTCGGTGATTTGAGTTAGGAGGACGGTGTGGTGGTGAGGTTCGACTCTCAGGATATTTATAAGAAGGAGAGTTTTAAGTATCTTGTCTATGATCCAGGGGGATGGCAAGATTGAGGAGGATGTATCTCATCATATTGGAGATGGTTGGATGAAGTGGAGGCTTGCCTCGGGAGTGTTATGTGATAGAAAGGTGCCCCTTAAGCTTAAAGAAAAATTTTACAGAGTGGCAGTCAGTTCGGCCATGCTGTATGGAGCTGAATATTGTCCAGTCAAGAACTCCCATATCCAAAGATTAAAGGTAGGAGAAATGAGGATGTTGCATTGGATGTGTGATTTGACCATAGGGGGTAGAGTTAGGAATGAGATTATTCAAAAGAAGGTAGGAGTGGCTTTGGTGGATGGCAAGATAAAAGAAGGCAGGTTGAGATGGTTTGGGCATGTGATGAGGAGGAGTACAGATACCCGAGTTCAGAGGTATGAGATACTAGCTTTGGATGGCTTTAAGAGGGGTAGAGGTAGGCCAAAGAAATACTAGAGGGAGGTAATTAGGCATGACATGGAGCAACTGGAGCTTACTGAGGACATGACCTTAGATAGGATGGTGTGAAGGTCGTAGATTAGGGTTAAAGTCTAGTGTGAGTGTGTGGGTTGTGTCTAGGTGTTATGAGAGTGTGGAGGTGGTAGTCCTCTTAAGTCTTTGAGTGTATTGTTTACTACTAGGAGAGTATCCATTTTCCTATTTTTCAATTCGTATTGCTTGTACTTTACTTATTTTGTATTTCCTTGATATTTACTTTTATTATTTTATCGCTTATTTCTATTGTGTTATACATCCTGTTTTGAGTTCCATTACGACCTTGCTATACTATTCTTTCTCTTGAGCTGAGGGTCTATCAGAAACAACTTCTCTACTTCTTCGGAGGTAGCAGTACGGACTGCGTACATTTCACCCTCCCCAGACCTTACTGTGTGGGAATATACTGGGTTGTTATTATTGTTGTTTGTTGTTGTTCTTGTTTTGATATTGATAAAAATACTTTATCTATTAGATGCCCATGAGAGGCTAAATTGGTGATAATGATGGTTTATTGATTTGTGCCTATGTATGACTTGTTTGATAATGATAAGTCCTTAAAGTAATGCTATGAATACTTGTTGATTGATATTTGGATATGCTTGAAACTGTTGATGCTTGGATTGTTGATGCCTGTATAAATGATTATTGAAAATTTACTTGATGGAATTGTCTTTTGACTTTAAGTGAACTTGTAAACTTGGTTTATTGTTGTTTGCTGTGAGGTTGTGTAAATTTGTCATTGATAATACTTGTTTATGGTGGATCGGGTACCATGCCATTATGGATATGTATATGTTAGATCGGGTACCACGCCGATATGGATATGTATATAATGGATCGGGTACCACGTCGGTACAGATACGTATATGTGGATCGGGTACCACTCTAGTACGGATATGCATATGTTGGATCAGGTACCACGCTCGTATGGGTATGTATACGTTGGATCGGGTACCACGCCAATACGGATATATATATTGGATCGGGTACCACACTGATATGGATATGTATATGCTCGATCGGGTACCATACCGGTATGAATATGTATATGTCAGATCGGGTAGCACGCTAGTACGAATATGTATATGTGGATCGAGTACCACGCCGATATGGTACATGAACATAGATTGTTCATTGCAGGTCATCACTATTTGGGAAAAAATAAATCCCATAGCATGTGTGTACATATTTGTGTTGAGTCTGTGGATGTTTACAGTATGATTGATACTCTTGATGGTTATGTGACTTGTTTGTGAGCACTGTTTGATCTATTATTATTGTATTATTAATTCATTGGGTATTTTATTGTGTGATATGTATTTGAAAAAGTGAAACTTGTACTTACTTATATGTTGGTTGACTTGCTTCATTTATAAGTGTTTTAATCGTAACTTGCCAGAGTGGCTAGTTATCATTCTTTAATATTATAAAAGAGCATTTGGTTATTAGGCCGAGAGTTTAGTGTGAGTTATTTATGATTACGAGTTTGTTCCTATGAATATGAGTAATGAAAAAGATAAGGTGAATAATGAGTAATAGTGATGTATTAGCGTTGGATTATGGTTGATGATGTGAATTAATAAGGCTAGAGTATGTTAGTAGTGAATATAATATTGGTGGAGTTGGAAGAGTAGTTGGATGATGTAAGTTATATAGGTAAAGTATTAATGTTATTACAACCTTAGTTGAATTAAATCTCATTCAATTTGTCATGATTTATTTTCCTTAATTCTATTTTATGATTATATGGACTAACACGGTCGGCCTATGATGCGTACTAGTATGTGTGGTTATACTAACCCTACTCATCTACATTCCTTCTTGAGATGTAAACTAGATGCAGGTTAGTTTGCAGTTACTAAAGGGATGACGATATTCAGGACTAAATTTTCCGCTTTCATCCTTGCAGATGTTACAGTCTTTGTATTATTATTTTATTGTCAGTTTACGCGGTAGTAGATAGCTCTTGTATGTGTCCGGCCAAGTCTTAGGATAGTGAAGTTTTTTTAAAAAGTTTACTTATTAGTATTTAATTTATGTTATTAAATTCAATCTAGTATTTCCTTAAAAACAGAAGTCTTTCACATACTTTTTGTTGTGTAGTAAGGGTTATCCTAGCTACTTAGAATAGCATAGGTTCGCACACGGTCCAGTAGTTTGGGTCGTGACAAAAATGGACTAGTAGTTTGCTTATATAGACTTGGGTAATCCTCACCTCTTGACGTAGCTTTTAAGGTTGAGTTAGGCCAAAGATCCATTCATTACATGGTATCAGAGCCAGACCCATCCCCGTTTTGGGCTCCCGGTCCATGGGCCAGGCACCAATCCCCGTTTTGGGCTCCCGGTCCACGAGCCAGGCACCAATTGGGCCCTAGGTTTGAGGGAGGTGTTAGAGTGGGTAAAAAGTCCCACATTGATTAGAGAATGGACTGGTGGTTTGCTTAGATGGACTTGGGTAATTCTCACCTCTTGAGCTAACTTTTGAGGTTGAGTTAGGCCCAAGGTCCATTCTTGGCAATTGCATCCTTTTTTTTGGTGTTTTTCCAAAAAATAAAAAACTACTCATTTATTTTCCATTGACACCTCTTAAAAAGTCAACATATGATTCGTGAGGAAATGTCCCTACTAAAAAAAATAGAAAAATCGACCAGTGGTCAGTTTTCCTACATTTGCGACAAAAAACCTGACCAAAATGCGTGATCGGAAAAAGAGTGGTAACTTTTTTAAAATCGGCCACATGTGGTTGTTTATATATATATATATATATATATATATATATATATATATTTATAAAACGCCGAACACTTGTGGTTGATTTTTAATATAATAATATATTTAATAATTTATTTAATAAAATATGTTGTAATTAATTATAGTAAACCGACCACATGTGGTCAGTTTTTAAAAAGAACAATCAGAATAAGCGACCATATGAGATCGGTTTTTCTGGTAATTTTGTTTAAAAAAATATTGAAAATTTTTTAAAAACCGACCATATGTGATTGGTCGGTTTTTCTGGTAGTTTTGTAAAAAAAAATAATAGCATATAACTATGCTACATTCCATTATACAATATAGCCCACCAATAATTTAATATAAAATCAACCACCATAAGAATACAAACAGTAAAAATTAAATTATTTACAAAATTTATCGAGGTTCTAAATCCAACTACAAAACATACAAGAGACTAAAAACTACAACTCCTCATCCAAATCCTCTTTCTCAGCCTCATCCATTCTTTTATCAATATTTTGTTGATGTATCCAGCTATAATCAGGTTCCATCTATACAATCAATCAAATTCAAGTAATTAGTTCAAGTCACAAAGGTTCACATTTCAAGTACCTACACTTAAGCATTTTCAAGTCACTAATTCACTTCACAAGTTACAAAACTAGACTTAATTCCAAATAAAAAGTTCACGTATCAAGTAACTACAGTTAAACATTTTCAAGTCACTAATTCAATTCTCAAGCGACCACACTTTACTATAATCAAAACGCAAGTTCACATTTCAAGTACCTAAATTCAAAACAAAAGTCACTAATTCATAATTCAAGTAACTACACTTCAAAATTTCAAGTCACTTCACAAGTTACCTAACTAAACTAAATTCAAAATGAAAAGTTCACATTTCAAGTACCTACACCTAAACATTTTAAAGTCACTAATTCACTTCACAAGTCACCAAACTAAACTTAATTCAAAATGAAAAGTTCATATTTCAAGTACGTACACTTAAACATTTTCAAATCACTAATTCACTTCTCAAGTAACCATACTTTACTAAAATCAAAACACAATTTCACATTTCGATTACCTAAATTCAAAACAAAAGTCACTAATTCATAACTCAAGTAACTACACTTAAACATTTCAAGTCACCAATTCACTTTACAAGTTACAAAACTAAACTAAATTCGAAATGAAAAGTTTACATTTCAAGTAATACACTTAAACATTTCAAGTCACTAATTCACTTCACAAGTTACCAAACTAAACTAAATTTAGAATGAAAAGTTGACATTTCAAGTACTACACTTAAACATTTTAAGTCACTAATTCACTTCACAAGTTACCAAAATAAACTAAATTCAAAATGAAAAGTTTACATTACAAATGCGTACACCTAAATATTTTCAAGTCACTTTACAAGTTACCAAACTAAAACTAAATTCAAAATGAAAAACTCACATTTCAAGTACCTACACCTAAACATTTTCAACTTACTAGGTCACGTCACAAGTTACCAAACTAAACTAAATTCAAAATAAATAGTTCACATTTCAAGTACTTGCACCTAAACATTTTCAAGTCACTAAGTCACTTCGCAAGTTGCCAGACTAAACTAAATTCAAAATGAAAAGTTCACATTTCAAGTACGTACACATAAACATTTCAAGTCACTGATTCACTTGACAAGTTACCAAACTAAACAAAATTCTAAATAAAAAGTTCACATTTAAAGAACCTACACCTAAACATTTTCAAGTCACTAAGTCACTATACGGGTTACCAAACTAAACTAAATTCAAAATGAAAAGTTCACATTTCAAGTACCTACACCTAAACATTTTCAAGTCACTAATTCACTTCACGAGTTACCAAACTAAACTTAATTCAAAATGAAAAGTTCACATTTCAAGTACCTACACCAAAACATTTTAAAGTCACTCATTCACTTCACAAGTTACCAAACCAAACTTAATTTAAAATAAAAAGTTCACATTTCAAATATCTACAGTTAAACATTTTAAAGTCACTAATTCACTTCTCAAGTGACCACGCTTTACTAAAATCAAAATACAAGTTCACATTTCAAGTACCTAAATTCAAAAGAAAAGTCACTAATTCATAATTCAAGTAACTACACTTAAGCATTTCAAGTCACTAATTCACTTCACAAGTTACCAAACTAAACTAAATTCAAATTGAAAACTTGACATTTCAAGTACCTACACTTAAACATTTTCAAGTCACTAATTCACTTCTCAAGTGACCACACTTAACTATATTCAAAACACAAGTCCACCTTTCAAGTAACTATTTGTAACGCCCTGAGTCTGTACCCCGGACGCTACACGGTGCTCATAATCCCGAAGGACCACAAACTAACCCATGACTGGTAACTTCTGTAATGACTAAATAATAACACTATAATATGCAAAAATTAGGCAGAAAACATGCCATAAGATTCAATACTAAAATAAAATAAAATATAGTATAGTAATACCAAAACTGAAACATCTCTCTAAAATACTCTAGTTTGAAAAGGCTCTAAACTGTCTGAATTGTGGAGTTGATGGGACAAGCCCCCAACTAATTCAAACTACTGAAAATGAACTGGTAACTAAAATACTAAAAGAAAAGAATCATGTCCTCAAACCATGAGGACTCACCGCTAACTCTGGCTATTGAAAGTCTGAACTGCTAAGGGTGCTCTATAGCTCTTGTGTCTAAACCTATGATGTAAGATATCATAGTGTAAGATAAAATTATGCGTCAATACTTTGAATGTAATAGTATGCTAAGTGAGGTAGGTTGAAATGCATGGGTTCATACGCATGAAAAATACTGGTTAAATGACATAAATATGACTAAATGAGAGTACATGCATGGATACATAAACTATAATTAAGATAGTAATAATAATGGAATCCAATATGAAATTCATAAAATCCATAAACTTGAAGTTTAAAAATAGTTTCTTGGACTCCAAGGGTGGAAGGGACCCTTGGATAAATACTTCACATACCTTGATTACTACTTTCAAGAAGATTGAAGTAAGTCCTTGAGAGTTGAATTCTTGAACTTGATGAGCCTAGGGCTTGCTCTTGAGTGAGTTTATGAGTAAAGAATGAGATTTTTTTCCTATAGGTTGATTAATTTCGTGTTAAGGCTAAATAAGGTGGGAAAAATGGCCCATTTTCCCCCACAACCCATATTAAAATAATGTTGAACAGGGATGCCCTCACGTCATGACCGCTTCTTGGGTCAAGTAGCCATCATGGCACGAACTCCACTTGGGTCAAAGTAGCCATCGCAGAGCGAACCCCACTCAGGTCAAGTAGCCATTGTGGCGCGACCCTTACTTGGGTTGACTGGCCCTCGCGACGCGGGGCTATCGCGACTCTTCACTATTTTGGGCATCCAAACTCGCCCTTAAGCTAGACTAAAAAATCTAAAACTCGCCTGAGATGACCTACAAATGACCCTGATCATGATTCAATTTAAAAATTGACTAACTAAGGCTGGGAAGGTCAGAAATAAAATTCTCCAAATTGGAAGGCTAAAAGGATTATAAGTCTTGATACTTAGCTAAAATTTTCTAAGTCTGGACCCTTTAACAAACTTAAAGGACTGAGTTAAGCAAGGAATTTTATGGGGTATTACAATATCTCCCCCTTGAGAACATTTATCCTCAAATGAGACTGACTAATATGGGAGAATTGACAAACTGCAAGTACGTACTGGATATACACAACTGAAATATGATTTCATGGATGAGACTACTATTATACTGGAATTTTATACTGAACATGCATATCTGATGCATGATTTCGTAACTAATATTACTGAGAAGCTGAGTTTATATATACTGAACATGCATGTCTAATGCATGAGTACATGACTGAACACGATTCATGAATGCATGACTGAATATGCAACGGTAACTGATACTAAGTTTGTAAAGGTAATCTGAACATGGAACTGAGTTAGTTCAAGGAAAAACTATTACTTAAACTGAAAAATACTGATGAACCCAAGATCATTTTTGGAGTACACATGAACGGGAACATGAGAACATTGACTGATACTGGAACATGATACATGAACTGAATATCGCTAAATAAAATGAGCCCCTTGAATACATGGCTTACTACTGAAAATATTCGCATAGGAGTTGCGCACGAATTCATAAGCATACTAACTTATCTGATTAACTGAATGACTGATAGCTGAATATTGGGTTTGCAAGACTAAACTATACTTAGTCTAAATAACTGGACTAAAACTATAGAGTATCATGTATACAAGGTAAGGACTGACTGGGTAATATGAGATAACTGAGCATAAATTCATGAAAGCTGTATTATTTGAGAATGAAAGACCAAGCGTATAACATGGTTCTGAAATATTCTGTAAGTTGAGGTACTGAAATACTAATAACTGAGTAACTAATAACTATATGCTATGGTCGAGCAAACCTAAAACTGAACTAAGTTTCAGATTTGATTACTAGACTGAGACTGACACTATAACTAAGACTTTAACTGAGACAACGATTTAGCCGGTAACTGGAACTAAACACACTGTAAGGCATGAGTGTAGAAGTCATGAGCTCCATGACCTGAGTTTGGAGTTTCTGTGTTCATGAAACATGATTTGTACTACTGAGTGAACTAGAACTCCTCATACTAAGAACTGGAAATACACACGATTCTATGGAAAGTGCATGAATATAAGTTGTGTTCATGGAGCTGAGACGTAAAGCATGCATAGGTATCGTGCTGACTGGAGTACAACACTTTGAACTGAGTTAAAGATGGGTTAGGCATCATTCTCACCTATTACTTTTATACACATACTAATATTACTACTGAAATTCGAAAGCCTGAATTTCTGAGATATCATAACCAGACAGTTCCTGTATACCCGTTGGACTATGATAGACTAACCCACTGGGGTGGAGGCTGAGAAAGGTTTTGTTAATATTTGGTCATACTTTAAAGTTAACTGTTATGCAAGGATTTACAAAAGACAGAGCTCCTAGATCTAATGAGACATAAACATGTAAATGGGAGGTCTATAACGTACCAGTGACCACATCAGGGGAACTTTCCAGATCTTTCCTAGACTGAAGTTCATAAAGCCTATTTGGACGCTACCCACTGGATTGAGTTGAAGGACGGCTGTGTTGACTTCGTAGACTAGCCTTAAGACAATCATAGAATCTGTGACCTAACTCATCATAACTAAAACACACATCACTGCCGGCTCTACACATACTCTTATGATTCTTACCACATTCTTTGCAAAGTAGATTAGTACGAACCCCACTTGCACTACTCTGGGTTTTAGAGCCTGGCACCCCATTATGACTGTCGTTCTTAAACTTTAGTACTGGTTTACTAGCTTAAGATAGAACTGGGGCTGAAAAATTCTGACTAAACTGAGAATGGTTACCACCCTCTGACCTTGGCTGGGCAAAACTAAAGTTACCCATTCTGGCTCTCTTATTTTCTCTCTCTTTTTTCCTCTCTCTTTTTTCTTAAGTTTCTTTTTCTCAATCTATTGAGCATGGACTATAAGCCTAGATATGTCCATATCCCTAATCAACATCACAGTCCTGTACTCCTTAACCACTCTACCTGATACCACAGACTTAAACTTGCTCATTCTGGATCTATTGTTTGCTACTTTATGGGGAGCATACCTAGCTAACTAAGTAAACTTGAGGGAATACTCTTTCATACTCATATTGCCTTGCTATATATTGATGAACTCTAACACCTTAGCTTTTTTTATCTCTAAGGAGAAGAATATAGCTAAGAAGGTTATAGCAAACTCTTCCCATTCTATGGGCTCTGCATCTGCACCCCTGTCTACCTTTGACTGCTTAAACCAGGTATGGGCTACATATTGTAACTGATAGGCAGCTAACTCCGCACTCTAACTGGAATCACTCCCATGATATCTGTGACTTTTTGAACCTAATTAAGGAACTCCTATGGATCCTCTTTAGACTTAGAACCTAAGAATAAGGGTGGATTCATTCGGGTGAAGTCCCAAATCCTGGCTGCAGTAGTATTGGCCACTGGGTTGGCTGGAACAGCAGATGTCCATTTATTCTGAGTTGCGACTGAATTGGTTAGAGTAGTGAATGCATCCCTGAATTCTGCATAAGAGACATACTCGTCCAGGGGATCTTCTTGAACGGGCTGAGGTGTTGACTGATTTTCGATTTTTCTTTCGTTAGTCTTTTTGGGAGGCATGTTCTATAAGTTAAAGAAAGAAGCGGATTAGACTGAGAGTTTTACTGAAGCTCATGCTCACTTGCACGAAATAAATACTAAAACAAGGGAAATTTTTCCTAAAATATATTATAGCCTCTCGTCCATAATTATGGCGCGCTACACACCCATGCACGAGACTCTACTAGATGCGGCTTTCATACTTCCTAGGACTCTATTTAACCTGGCTATGATACAAAGTTTGTAACACCCCGAGTCTGTACACCAGACGCTACACAGAGCTCATAATCTCAAAGGACCACAAGCTAACCCATGACTGGTACCTGCTGTAATAAGGAGTGCAGGACTGTGATGTTGATTGGGGATATGGACATTACAACACTTTGAACTGAGTTAAAGATGAGTTAGGCATCATTCTCACCTATTACTTTTATACACATACTAATATTACTACTGAAATTCGAAAGCCTGAATTTCTGAGATATCATAACCAGATAGTTCCTGTATACCCGTTGGACTATGATAGACTAACCCACTGGGGTGGAGGCTGAGAAAGGTTTTGTTAATATTTGGTCTGACTTTAAAGTTAACTGTTATGCAAGGATTTACAAAAGACAGAGAATCTCCTAGATCTAATGAGACATAAACATGTAAATGGGAGGTCTATAACGTACCAGTGACCACATCAGGGGAACTTTCCAGATCTTTCCTAGACTGAAGTTCATAAAGCCTATTTGGATGCTACCCACTGGATTGAGTTGAAGGATGGTTGTGTTGACTTCGTAGACTAGCCTTAAGACAATCGTAGAATTTGTGACCTGACTCATCATAACTAAAACACATATCACTGTCGGCTCTACACATACTCTTATGATTCTTACCACATTCTTTGCAAAGTAGATTAGTACGAACCCCGCTTGCACTACTCTGGGTTTTAGATCCTGGCACTCCATTATGACTGCCGTTCTTAAACCTTAGTACTGGTTTACTAGCTTAAGATAGAACTGGGGCTGAAAAATTCTGACTAAACTGAGAATGGTTACCACCCTCTGACCTTGGCTGGGCAAAACTAAAGCTACCCATTCTGGCTCTCTTATTTTCTCTCTCTTTTTTCTTAAGTTTCTTTTTCTCAATCTATTGAGCATGGACTATAAGCCTAGATATGTCCATATCCCTAATCAACATCACAGTCCTGCACTCCTTAACCACTCTACCCGATACCCCAGACGTAAACTTGCTCATTCTTGATCTATTGTTTGCTACTTTATGGGGAGCATACCTAGCTAACTAAGTAAACTTGAGGGAATACTCTTTTATACTCATACTGCCTTGCTATATATTGATGAACTCTAACACCTTAGCTTTTTTTATCTCTAAGGAAAAGAATATAGCTAAGAAGGTTATAGCAAACTCTTCCCATTCTATGGGCTCTGCATCTGCACCCCTGTCTACCTTTCACTGCTTAAACCAGGTATGGGCTACATATTGTAATTGATAGGCAGCTAACTCCGCACTCTAACTGGAATCACTCCCATGATATCTGTGACTTTTTGAACCTAATTAAGGAACTCCTATGGATCCTCTTTAGACTTAGAACCTAAGAATAAGGGTGGATTCATTTGGGTGAAGTCCCAAATCCTGGCTGCAGTAGTATTGGCCACTGGGTTGGCTGGAACAGCAGATGTCCATTTATTCTGAGTTGCGACTGAATTGGTTAGAGTAGTGAATGCATCCCTGAATTCTGCATAAGAGACATACTCGTCCAGGGGATCTTCCTGAACGGGCTGAGGTGTTGACTGATTTTCGATTTTTCTTTCGTTAGTCTTTTTGGGAGGCATGTTCTATAAGTTAAAGGAAGAAGCGGATTAGACTGAGAGTTTTACTGAAGCTCATGCTCACTTGCACGAAATAAATACTGAAACAAGGGAAATTTTTCCTAAAATATATTGTAGCCTCTCATCCATAATTATGGCGCGCTACACACCCATGCACGAGACTCTACTAGATGCGGCTTTCATACTTCCTAGGACTCTATTTAACCTGGCTATGATACAAAGTTTGTAACACCCCGAGTCTGTACACCAGACGCTACACAGAGCTCATAATCTCAAAGGACCACAAGCTAACCCATGACTGGTACCTGCTGTAATAACTGAATAATAACACTATAATATGCGAAAATTAGGTGAAAAACATGCCATAAGGTTCAATAATGAAATAAAACCAAATACAGTAGAGTGATACCAAAACTGAAACATCTATGTGATAATACTCTAGTCTGAAAAAGCCTCTAGACTTTCTTAACTGTAGAATTGATGGGAAAAGCCCCCAAATAACTCCAACTATTAAAACTGAACTGGTAACTGAAGTACAAAAAGGAAACAATTATTTCCTCAAACTATGAGGACTTACCGCTAACTTTGAATGTTGAAAGTCTAAACTGCTAAGGGTACATGATGATAGGCATATTTACACGCCTAAAGTACTATAATTTACCCATATTTTAGTTAAGTTTTGAGAACAAAATATATAATTCATGCACTTTTAGTCCTTTTTCCTGTAGGTGAGCTAACAAACGTGATTAGCAAGTTTTCAGGTATAAATGATGAAGATTTCAGCATTTTATGGATAACTTGACGCCAAAGGAAGCTTCACGAAAGAAGGAAAGCAGCGTTTGGACGCCTATGGACTGAAAGTGATGCATGGATAACTTGTCCCAGGCAAAAATAGCATTTCCAAAGACTTGGGGATCAGCAGTAACATAGTAGGATTAGGATAAGGAATGCAGTAACCTAGTAGGATTAGGATAAGTAATGTAGTAGCTTAGTAGGAATAGGATATGGGTGTTATAAATACCCTATTTTGCTGGAGATTTTTATTATTCCCATCCATCCATCCACCTATTCAATCAATTCCACCACCCTCATCCCTATTCCTCCCTATTTCTATCCTTTCCCATTTTCTTTACAAATTCATTGTTGACATTATTATTCACCTATTCGACTTTTAATTTTTACAAAAAGAAAAATGTTATTTGCAAGGAATTCACGTGAGATTCTTATTTTGTTATGATGATAAAGTCTATTATGTTTTTCGTTGCACTGATGAGTAGCTAAACTTCTCTGTTGGGGTTATGGAAGCCTTATGAGATACTATCTATTGCTATGAGTTTGTGAATTCGTGACACGTATGATGCTTATATCATTACTCTCTTCATCTTAATCTAAATTCTTGTGGTTGCAAACATATAGAATACGCCAGTATAGCATTAACTTGTTCCAAAGAAAAGTTATATGTATGGAAAAGAGATAATGTCAAGGTAATAGGGCACCAACCCCTGTTAAAAAGTTAGTGCCGTAACTGGATTAACCTCTTGGAGAATTTGTACCGTTAGATATGCTTTATGATCGAAAGAGTTAAAGTGAAATAATCCTTGATGGTCGAAAGACGCCTGGATTTACCATAGAATACAATTCTCCATAAGCACATGCATGTCTGAATTCCGGATAACTCATTGCCAATAGAGACGTATAACTCATAAGGTGGACATAACCCTAACTTCCAATTCTCATTGATTAGAATTTTACTAAACATTCTTTATTTTTACTTTGCTATTTTCCGTTTTCACTTTGTTACAATATTGCACGCTACAATCCCCCCTTTTTACGAAACTTTCACCAAAAGCCTAATAATCTTTGCTTACTTAGTGACCAAGTATTCTCTGTGGGATTCGACACCCAACCCAGTTGTGTTCTATATTTGACAACGACCGCTTACACTTTTACGAGAGCTGTAGTTTGTGTGTTATCAAAAATTGGCGCCGTTGCCGGGGAATACGGTTGTCAACTAAGTTTGTGATAGTTACTAGACCCTTTGGTCAAAGATTCTCAGATTTTAGTTTTAGTTGTTGTTTTTGTTTTATTCAGGTTCTATTGACAGAATGGATGCACAACGTGACATTGAAAGAATGGCTGCTCAACAGGAGTAGGCTAGGTTAGGTGCATTGGCAGCTGCTCAAGTGCATCAATAGAATATTGATAACCCAGGTCATGTAACAAATCTTGATGAGGAGGACCTGGGCGATAAGGAGCTACTGAACCTACGGCATACTGCTAAGGTGGAGGCACCCATGCAAAGGAGAGATCGTTAAGTGCAATTGAGGCCTGATCGCCGAGCTGTACAGATTCCTTTTGATGACGATGATGATGATTTGGATGGGGATGGCGCCACAGGAGCTATTATTCCTCCACCCTTGGCACCTGGAGCTAAGTTTAACATCACAAGCACCATGATTCAACTATTGCAGCTCAAGGGCTTATTTGGTGGACTTGCAGGTGATGATTCGAATATACATCTGATCAACTTTATCTCTACATGCAAGTCATTCAACAATCCAGGCGTTGGACAGAATGCAATTCGGCTGTGCTTAATTTCATTGTCTCTATCTGGGGAGGCAACTCTATGGTTGAATTGGCTGACTCCTGATTCTATTACGAATTGGAGGTAATTGAAAGACGCTTTCCTAGAAAGATTCTTTCCGCCATCCAAGAGAGCACAGTTAAGAGATGAAATCAGCAACTTTTGACAGCTTCCAACTGAAGCTCTCCACAAAACATGGGAGAGGTTTAAGACGAAGCTTATGCGGTGCCCAAACCATCATATGACCAATGTCCACCTGATGGAGATATTATATAGAGCTTTGAATTCGGTGACTAAGCCAGTGGTTGATAATGCTGCGGGTGGATCATTCATGGACCTCACTTTTATTCAGGCAAGTGATATGCTAGATCGTATGACAAAGCAAAGTAGATCTTGGCATACCAGGGATTATGACGTAGCAAGCTTTACTATATCCATTGGCATGACTGCAGAGCAGAGGCGTAGACAAGAGGAGCATGACCAAGATATGGCTCACATGAAGATACAAATGGATCTTCTTACCAAGAATCTATTATCAGGGAAGACCGAAAAAGTCAAAGCGGTTGCATCAAAAGGAAGAGAGAAATCCAATTCCGAAGAAGAAGCTAACTACTTGAACAATCAGGGGGGGTTTCCAAGGCAATGCCCAAGGAAACCAAGGTCGGAACTACTATGATAACTCTGGATACAAGGACCGTGATCTAGGGAGTTGGAAGAATAAGTCTGACAGGAGTGGTTTGTATGTTTCTCCTGGAAGACGTGACGTCACTGCATCTGGTTCTGGAAATTTGTCTATGGAAGATATGATGGCTAAGCTGTTGAAAGAAGTAGAGGCAACCAGCACAGGAGTAATTGAGGTAATAAATGATTTGTCCTCAATAAAGCAATTGGTTGACTCGTACTCTACTGCAATAAAACAGCTGGAGCAACAATTGAGTCAACTATCAGCAGCAATCAACCAAAGAAAGGCTAGAATGCTACCTAGCGAAATAGTACAAAATCCAAAGAATGATGTATCGTGTATGGCTATTACTAACCGGAGTGGTAAAGTGTTGGAAAATCTTCCCAAAGGCAAGCAACTGGTCGACGGTGTAGCGGACAACGATATAAATATTTATTGTGAAGATGCCATAGAAGCTATCAAGGGTGATCATGACGTTACTCATAGTAGTCTGCAGCCTGAAAAGATATAAATTTGGAAGCGAGATAAAAAGAAAGTGGTGGAGAAAATTATTCCCCTTCCACCACCACCTTTTTCGCAGAGGCTGAAGAAGAGGGATGATGACACTAGGTTCAGCAAATTCATGACGATGTTGAAGCAGCTGACCATTAATGTTCCTTTGGTAGAAGTTCTAGAGAAGATGACCGGATATGCTAAATTCATGAAGGACCTTTTGACAAAGAAGCGGGCAGTAAGTTATGACTTGACAGATGAGGTTCATCATTGCAGTGCGATTGCCACGAGATTGTTAGTTCAAAAGAAGGCAGACTCCGGTGCTTTCACTATTCCTTACACAATTGGATCATTGGATTTTGCTAAGGCATTATGCGATTTGGGAGCCAGCATCAATTTGATGCCACTATCTATTTACAGAAAGTTGGGGTTGGGAGACCCTACACCAACCAATATGCGTCTTGTAATGGCAGATAGGTCAGTAAAACGACCTGTTGGTATCCTACATGATGTGTTGGTGAAGGTTTCCACCTTCATCTTTCTTGCAGACTTTGTGATTTTGGATTGTGAGGTGGATTCTGAAGCTCCCATAATCTTGGGGCGTCCTTTCCTCTCCACTGGAAGTGTGCTTATTGACATGAGAGATAATGAGCTTTTGTTTCGAATGAATGACGAAGTGATTCATTTTGATTTGTGAAAATCAATGAAGCAACCGAAAGATATGGATGTGTTCTCTGTAGTTGATGTTCATTATGAGGATCAGAAAGCATTATCTGTAGAGAAACAGCTTATTGTTAAGCCATTGTCTGCTGCGCTGCTGAATGTTGAGCATGAGGATGATGAAGATTATGAAGAAACTATGTGTGTTCTAATCGAAATAGGATCCTATTCTCATACTCCTAAGCAGCCAGACCTTGATCTTAAGAATCAACTGTCACCAACAGCGAAGACTTCCATTGAAGAGCCACCAGTGCTAGAATCGAAAGAGCTCCCCAATTATCTAAGGTATGCATACTTGGGAAGTGGAAATATACTTTCGGTGACTATGGAGGATGATTTAAGTGAACATCACGTAGAGGCTCTCATCTCTGCTCTGAAGATATAGAAAAGAGCTATTGGTTGGTCTATTGATGATATAATTGGTATCCCACCTGGGATATGTATGCACAAGATGCATATCGAAGAAGATTAAATTCCCCCAATGAAGCATCAGCGTCGTCTGAATCCATTCAGAAAATGATGCACCAAATATCTCGATGAAGTCTAAGTAATCGAGATAGCTATGTCGCGCCGCGACAATAAATCAAGCGCTTGGTGGGAGGCAACCCATCGTTTTTAATTGTTTTTGTTGTTTTTGTTTTCTTAGGATTTTGTCGAGCCACGACCAAAAATAAGGTGCTTGGTGGGAGGCAACCCATCGCTCTAATCGTTTTTGTTGTTTTTGAGTAAGTGTAGGTGCAAGAGGTGTAAAGGAGGAGATTGGTTTCAGATTTTAATTTGGAAGCATTGCATGTTGAAGGTGGTAAGTTAGGAATGAAGAAGCAAAAGGCTATGGGTTAGGCATTACCTATGAAAATATAGGCAAAGAACAAGGCAAGGCCTATGTAAATCTAGGCCACAAACAAGGCAAGGTCTATGCTATGGCTTAAGCTCTCGGATTCTAGAGTGCCATAGCATAGGCGCCGCCTATGCTCAACAATGCCATAGTATAGGCGTCGCCTATGGAAAAGCCTTTTGTCTCTGAATATCATATGCCATGGCATAGGCGCCGCCTATGCCTAACAATGCCATAGCATAGGCGTCGCCTATGCTCAACTAGGCTTTGCAAAAGGTGCCACCTATACCAAGCATAGGCAAAGCATTAGGCGCCACCTATGGTCACTTTTGGTCTCCAAATCCGATTCCAAATGGGTCAAAACCCAGCCCAAGCTTGTCCTATAAATTGAACCTTAGTCTTAGAACAAAAATGCATTGCAAATCATACCTAGGCGCCGCCTATCTCTCCAAATTCTCTCAAAAATTTTCCTTTTACTCTTTTTACTTTGCAAGAACATCTTCCGAGGCCATCAACCAAGTAAGTACTCCTTTGCTCTTCTCTTATATTCCGTAAGTACTACAATACTACGCCTACAATAAATTGTTAAATCTTGAAGTAGTGTTGGTTACTTGAATGTGGTTGATTTGTTGTGATACAACGAAGTGAGTGAAAGAATATGTAAGGATACTCTTGAATTGTTTCCAACTTGTATTTGACTTTCATACACTGTCATACTTTTACGGAATTGACATGGTCAAGAAAATTGTATAATCTTGTAAATAGAAAGCTTACATGTTGGAATGACTTGTTCATCGAGATGAGAATCATTGGTGACTACAAACATGCGATGTTGTGATTATTTCTATAATATCTATGTAGTAGTTTTGTTCAAAAGATGCATTAGTCCAAACACGAAAGCATTGTCAAGATTGCATAACGTTAAGAGGACATGAAAGTATGACTGTGCTGAACATATTGTTGGAACATATCACCTAAATATATGTCGATGAAGTCTGAGTAATCGACATCATTCACTTAATTAGTTTGTGTCAACAAATTAATTGTGGGGTGGTGCCACTATTGTCTGTTTGTCGATTGAATCTTTCGAGATGAAGCTAACATAACTCTATTGATATCTCAGGTAGAATGGCACAAAAAAAAAGACGACAAGGAAAAGAAAAAGCACCCACCTCACAGAAAGGTAAGAAAAGAGGAAGAAAAGAGCAAGCTGAATCCTCCGTGCTGCAAATACCTCGACACACTCTTGGACTCAAGTGAGGTACTTATGAGGAACTTCTAAGGATGACGACTCTAATGACGATTCCGATGCAGGGGGTATGACCCCATACATAGAGGATGAGTCCGATTAACCAGGTTCTTCTTATTTATTTTCTACTTAGGGCAGTGTGTCCCGTCTAAGTGTGGGGTGTTGGTATTTGTATGCTAGACTTCTTTATCTGCATTTGCTTATTTTTGTTAAATTTTAGAAATTTTTAGAAATTTTTTTTAACTTTGCATGAAATTGTTCTGATAGGCAGCATGGTATTATGACAAGAGTCTGTGATAAAATCATTACTATTGAGACATTTAGGCTCTAAACGTGACTCATTATATGATAAGTGTGTGGTTTAATTCCTTCATCTGTTGGGTCAAGAGTCTATACTACTCCCAATAAAGTCGACCGTGTGCCTTGTGTGTGTGAGGATATAGTATATTCTATGTTTGTGGCTGATGCTAGAACTTGCATGGTATGTATGTAAAGCGAAATAAAGAGTGCGAGTTTAGGAGATGATTTAGGCATTTCTTTGGCAACCTATAATTGTTTACCTTCTTTTTACCTACCCGTGGACATCATCCTAGATAACCCCCTTTGAGCCTTTAGCCTATTTTCTTTGACAGCCTCATATGTAAGCCTAATCCCTTTTTTTCAAGACCATAATTTGATCCAAATTCCTAAGTGCTTTAAATTGTAAAGTCATGTGACAAAATAAGAGGAAATTTGGTGAGTATGATGCCTTAGAATATATTGGTGTTTGAATTTGTTACGAAAAAGAATTGCTACCATAAGAGGTGTGTTATGAAAAGAAAAAGGAAAAGAAAACTAAAAAGTTAGTCATGTTTAAAATTGAAAAACAAAAGAGGAGAAAAGGGGTGGTAGAATAAAAGAAAGTAGAAAGGTTGTTTGAAAGAGAGTGTTAATGGCATAATGTGATGTATTAAAGCGCTTAGGAACATAGTCACTATTTCTGGACAAAATAGTCCTACCCATCCCTTAGCCTACATTACAACCTGTAAAGACCTAGTTGATCCTAAGATTAGCATTCTGATATTTAGTGGAGCATTACACTAAGGGCAAGCCTATGGTCATCAGTTGCAACATATGAATTCTTTGTAAGAGTGAGAGTAAGGATAATTTTATACCCATGTTGGAAATATATACAATACTTATGAGTGATTATGGGTAATATCTTATGTGAGACACACATGGTTGATGAGTTTTGGGTAGCTTTGTATGATTCTTTGTGCCTTAACTTGTGGATACGAATTAACCATCATCACGAGTCTATGTTAGAGGTTGAATTATTTCTAGTAGTGATCAGAAAACTACTCTTTGTTAATGATTGACGTGCCTGTCTTGATGAATATTTTGTGTTGTTACTATGAAACCCTAAGTAGATGTTTAGATGGACATGATATTTTGTTCGAGGACGAACAAAGCTTTAAGTGTGGGGTGTTGATGATAGGAGTATTTACACGCCTAAAGTACTATAATTCACCCATATTTTAGTTAAGTTTTGAGAACAAAATATATAATTCATGCACTTTTAGTCCTTTTTCCTGTAAGTGAGCTAACAAACGTGATTAGCAAGTTTTCAGGTATAAATGATGAAGATTTCAGCATTTTATGGATAACTTGATGCCAAAGGAAGCTTCACGAAAGAAGGAAAGCAACGTTTGGATGCCTATGGACTGAAAGTGATGCATGGATAACTTGTCCTGGGCAAAAACAGCATTTCCAAAGACTTGGAGATCAGCAGTAACATAGTAGAATTAGGATAAGGAATGCAGTAACCTAGTAGGATTAGGATAAGTAATGCAGTAGCTTAGTAGGAATAGGATATGGGTGTTATAAATACCCTATTTTGCTGGAGATTTTTATTATTCCCATCCATCCATCCACCCATTCAATCAATTCCGCCACCCTCATCCCTATTCCTCCCTATTTCGATCCTTTCCCCTTTTCTTCACAAATTTGTTGTTGACATTATTATTCATCTATTCGACTTTTAATTTTTACAACAAGAGAAATGTTATTTGCAAGGAATTAACGTGAGATTCTTATTTTGTTATGATGATAAAGTCTATTGTGTTTTCCGTTGCACTGATGAGTAGCTAAACTTCTCTGTTGGGGTTATGGAAGCCTTATGAGATACTATCTATTGCTATGAGTTTGTGAATTCGTGACACGTATGCTGCTTATATCATTACTCTCTTCATCTTAATCTAAATTCTTATGGTTCCAAACATATAGAATACGCCAGTATAGCATTCGAAAGAAAAGTTATATGTCTGGAAAAGAGATAATGTCAAGGTAATAGGGCACCAACCCCTGTTAAAAAGTTAGTGCCGTAACTGGATTAACCTCTTGGAGAATTTGTACCGTTATATACGCTTTAAGCTCGAAAGAGTTAAAGTGAAATAATCCTTGATGGTCGAAAGACGCTTGGATTTACCATAGAATACAATTCTCCATAAGCACATGCATGTCTGAATTCCGCATAACTCATAGCCAATAAAGACGTATAACTCATAAGGTGGACATAACCCTAACTTCCAATTCTCATTGATTAGAATCTTACTAAACATTCTTTCTTTTTACTTTGCTATTTTCCATTTTCACTTTGTTACATTATTGCACGCTACAATCCCCTCTTTTTACGAAACTTTCACCAAAAGTCTAATAATCTTTGCTTACTTAGTGACCAGGTATTATCTGTGGGATTCGACACCCAACCCAGTTGGGTTCTATATTTGACAACGACCGCTTACACTCTTACAAGAGCTGTAGTTTGAGCGTTATCAGTACACAGGAGACCACGCGTCTAAACCTATGATATAAGACATCATAACGTAAGAGAAAAGTATGCGTCAGTACTTTAAATGTACTGGTATACTAAGTGAGGTAGGATAAAATGGATGGGTTCATATGCATGAACAATACTGACTAAATGACATGAATATGACTGAATGAGAGTACATGCATGAATACATAAATTGTAACTGAGACCGTGATAACAATGGATACTAAGTCTGAATAATGATTAACTAATATCTGAGTCTACTGATACTGAAATACTGATAATTGAGTGACTGTACCTGACTGTCTTTTTTTTAGGAACTATGCTGAGTTCTATTCTAACCTGAGTGACTGTGTCTGACAGTCCTGAGTCTGTAGAACTGAACTGAGTTCTATACTGAGACTAAATCTAAAACTGAGACTGTGGGAACTAATTATCTAACCGACATGCCCTTTTCTAAACTAATAGGGGTTCAACCTATAACCCTAGTTGGAAGGGTGTCAATACCATGCCACTGGTAAAGACAAGTTGTAAGTTAACTCTTTCTGATAGGAAACTCTTCCGTCAACCCTCGCTGGTAGGAAAACTCAAATGAGATATATCAACCCTAGTCTTGCAGGGAAATATCTCAACTATGCTGGCTACATAGTTCTGGAATGCATGGATTATTTCTAAGGGTCAAACCCTATATTAGAAGGTATGCCCCCATCCTTAGGTTCACTCGGTGCTGAATCCTACTCCCAACTGAATGGACACTAAACTGATTTCCTAGTTCATACTAGGCTTGACTGAACTATTACTAATCATACTGTTTAACTGAACTGAACTGAGTTCACTAAGTTCCACTGACTAACGAAATACTATTGAATTCTATTGTCTGACTGAATGCTACTGAGCTCTGAACTGAATATTGTGACTGACTTATGAATACTACTGAAAGTTTCCTGAGTTCTGTAACTAATTGAAGCTTTAGGAAATAGCTAGGTTTTCAGGTATTGAATACAGCCAGAACTTGATAGCATGAAAGGTAAATCATAGCATAAGATTGTAAATCATAATCATGTGCACTTGTTCACAACTCATTCATAGAAATATTTTACCAAACACTTGCATGATACAATTTGCACATAAGCTAACATAACATGATCTCTTTCCCTTATTAGTTCACATAAGTAATTCATCAAGCACTTGGTAAGCATACATATGCACATAACACTAAACAACAAGTAGACATCATAATTTAATTTTCCATTGATAATTTCAAGGTTTGTACATGGATCCACATAATATTACATATGTATCAATTAACCTCACATGAAACGTATCATAAAACATGGATTAGAATCCCAATTAATCATTACAAACATGAATATAATCAAACCCAATATGGAATTCATGAAATCCATAAACTTGAAGTTTAAAAATAGATTCTTGGACTCCAAGGTGGAAGGGACCCTTGGATGAACACTTCACATACCTTGATTACTACTTTCGAGAAGATTGAAGTGAGTTCTTAAGACTTGAATTCTTGAACTTGATGAGGCTAGGGCTTGCTCTTGAATGAGTTTATGAGTAAAGAATGAGATTTTTTCCCGATAGGATGATTAATTTCTTGTTAAGGCTGAATATGGTAGGCAAAATGGCCCATTTGCCCCCACAATCCGTATTAAAATAATGCTGAATATTGATGCCCTTGTGTGGCGACCTCTACTTGGGTAAAGTAGCCATCGTGGTGTGAACGCCACTCGAGTCAAGTAGCCATCGTGGCGTGACCCTTACTTGGGTTGACTGTCCCTCGCGACTCAGAGCTATCACGACCCTATAAGGGTTGACTGGCCCTCATAACTCAGAGCTTTCGTGACCTTTCACTTTTTTGGGCATCCAAACTCGCCCTTACGCTAGTCCAAAAAATTTGAAACTCACGTGAGATGACCTACAGGTGAACCTCATCATGAATCAATTTAAAAATAGACTAACCAAGGTCGGGAAGGTCAGAAATAAAATCCTCCAAAATGAAAGGCTAAAATGAGTCTAAGTCTTAATACTTAGCTAAAATTTTCTAAGTCTGGCACCCTCTAACAAGCTTAAAGGACTGAGTTAAGCTATGAATTTTGCGGGGTATTACACTACACTTAAATACTTTTGACTCACTAATGCACTTCTCAAGTCACCGCACTTAACTAAATTCAAAACACAAGTCCACATTTCAAGTACCTACACTTAAATATTTTCAAGTCACTTATTCACTTCTTAAGTGCCAAAACTTAACTAAATTCAAAACACAAGTCCACATTTCAAGTACCTACACTTAAAAATTTTCAAGTCGCTAACTCATTTCCCAAGTGACTACACTTAACTAAATTCAAAACACAAGTTCACATTTCAAGTACCTATACTTAAACATTTTCGACTCACTCACTTCTCTAGTGACCACACTTAACTATATTAAAAACACAAGTCCACCTTTCAAGTAACTACACTTAAATATTTTCAACTCACTAATTCACTTCTCAAATGACCATACTTAACTAAATTCAAAACATAAGTCCACATTTCAAGTACCTGCACTTAAACATTTTCAAGTCTCTTATTCACTTCTCTAGTGACCACACTTAACTATATTTAAAACACAAGTTCACCTTTCAAGTAACTACACTTAAACATTTTCGACCCAGTAATTCACTTCTCAAGTGACCACACTTTAGTAAATTCTACACATTCATGACAATTTATACGTCAAAAGTCAAAACTTTATTTACCTATTAACTTTTTAGGTATAAAAAACTAATGTTACTTTCTATATTTTGTAACTCTCTCATTACAACATTCTATATGTCATCTTAAAAGGATATTTTGATACGTTATCATAAAAGAAAAACTAAATAGTATATCAACCATATAATATCTAACTTGATCAAAACATACAGAACATACAGTAATATGCGTTCAAAAATCAACCATGTACCCATTAGAGGAAAAGGACCGATAATATACAATTATGCCCATGAATTTATCAAATTTAGCAAATAAGATTAATCCAGCAAAATGAGGTAGCAAGCTTTAGAGAGAAATTAGTCCCAATACCTAGAAAAATCTAGGGTTAACTCACAAAAATTAGGCATTTTCACACATGTTAATAAGATGATATAGAAAAACATGAAATTGAAAGAATAATTTCAAAAATCATAGCCACCATTCATGAATTTCAAATCTTAAAATCAGGCAGAGCACACAAAGAATGAAGAGGGAAAAAGAAAAGAAATGAAATTCAACTTATAAGAGAAATCAAACCCAAGTGTGGCCGACATTGATCATGGCTGGTTTGTCGTGGGAAGGTGACTGGCGGTGGTTTGCTACGTGGCTAAAAAAAGGCAGCATTGGCTGGCGTGAGATTTTAAAGGCTAGTTGGCCTTTTACTGATGGAACAACAATAATTTTTGCTAGCCATAGTGGAGATCGGGTCGAGAGAGGCATCGGTAGGCTAGTGATGGAGACGCCGGCAAGCTAAGGAGGGAGACACCGGAGGGCTAGTGAAGGAGAACGGAGAGGCGGTTTGCTGGTGGCATGGCGGTCTATCGCTGGTGGAAGTAGTGGCGCATTGGAGTTTGGTAGTGAAGGAGGCGACGCCGACGATAGTTGGTTGCAGTTGTTGGTGCGGCTCTCCGATGGTTGAGAGTGAGAAATTGATGGAAAGGAGTAGAGATAGAGGGAAGTAGAGAGAGGAAATTATAAAGAGGGGAGAGAGGCAGATCTTTTTGTCTAATGGGATTAGGCTTTATTTTTTGGTATTTTTAAAAGGAAAGAGTTGAAGAATTAATCTCAGCCCTTGGATCAATTTGATCCATGTTTGAGATTTAAAATAATAATATATTTAAAATTAGGCCACAATTGAATTAAAGAGTTGAAATTAAATTCAAGTGGACAAAATTTAGGCTAAAATTGTCATAGATTGGGTTCAAACAACGGCTAGAATTTAAATAAAATTGAGAAGATAATTGAATTAACTTAGGACTGCTATTTTAATAACTGTAACTATAATAATGAAAATAATAAGATGTGGCTATTAAAATAACTATGCATGTAAAATTTATGTTATGTAAAGACATCTATAATAATTAAATTTGACGATAATAATAATTAGAAATAAAACAGACATCTAAAAAATTATGACTATTTATTTTAAAATTATCGATAATGATAATAATAATAATAATAATAATAATAATAGATAATGTATTTTGTAAAATAATTGTGAGTGTGCACGTTTACGAAAAAATAATAAAATATTATATTTGAATTGATAAATCATAAAAAATGATAATAAAAAGTAATAAAATAATTTGTTTATATTTTCGATTGGATTATTGGTTAATTAGATTTAGTTATCTAGCTTTTGATTACTGCATACGTCACAGCACGAGATATGCAGATATATACATATATTTGATTGGCTATCATGCTTCTAAATACGTACTATAAACATCGATCACATACACCATTGTATCACCCCATAATATACATCGGTTTGTTTATCTTATAGGTTATTATACCTTCAATAGTATGTTATATATCACCTTGATCGATCGCATGATATCAGTATATTCACTATATAACTGGATATATTTTGTTAGCTTTAATTTGGACAACGTATTACTTACATCACTACATAAGAGATATACATACATATATAAATGTAAGCTTCGAACTACGCACTACGTACATCACTGCATAATATATATATATATATATATATATATATATATATACCTATACATACACACACATATACACACTATCGACTATTAAGTTTTAAATACGTACTATATATATCATATACATATACGAGTATATTACCCGATAATATAATGCGACGTATTTCATATACATACTTTGACGAGTTATCGATTAATTTGATTATTAGCTTACATTAATATAACTTCAACGTACAGTATATTATTACTTCGATCATTTTAAATCAAGGTATTCATAATATGTTTGGATAGATTCTTCTAGTTTTTGACTACACAGTTCATGGATCACTATATCACATATCACATATATATATATATATATATATATATACTCTTGATTACGTACTATATACATCACATACACGATTTTACCACCCCATAATAATATATAACGTATTTCACATATACTCATATGATTTATCGGTTAGTTTATCTTATGTTATTATACTTTCACTACATAATATATATATATACACACACACACACACTCTATATATATATACTGATACATACACACACGTATACACACTATCGACTATCAAATTCTAAATAAGTACTATATACATCACATACGTACACGAGTATATTACCTCGTAATATCATGCGACGTATTTCATATACATACTTTGATGAGTTAAAGATTATTTTGATTAGCTTACATTAATATAACATCAACGTACAACATATTATTACTTCGATCGTTTCAAGGTATTCATTATTTTTGGGTAGATTCTGCTATATATATTATATATATATATATATATATATATATATATATATATATATATATATATATATATATATATCAGCTCTTGAATACGTACTATATACATCACATTAACAAGTATATTACCTTATAATAAAACATATTTATTATATTCTGATGAATTATCGATTATATATGTATGCTACATTATTATAACTGCAATAGTAACATAATATCATTACCTCAACTATATGATATAGACATATTCATTATACAAAGATTATGTTTAATGTCATTTAACGTATATACAAAGGAAAATATTTATTTTATATATTGAAACATAAGTAAAAGGTATGTTTAACGTAATTTATTTATTTTATTTGATATATTTCTTAGTATAATTTTTTTACAAAATCAAAGATTGATTGATTTTTATTATTATTATATTGGTTATCGACAACGTGTGATCATTGTAATTTCAAAAACTAATATAATTGATTTTACATGTAATTAGTTTTTAGTAAAACCCAATCACAAGTGGTTACTTTTTAAAAATATTTTATTTTTTTAATATAAAAACAATCACAGGTGGTCAGTTTCCTAAATAAATTTTTTTGATATTTGTTTAGTTACAAACTAAATAATTTTCTTTTTTTATATTTTTTTAATTACTAAACCGACCATTTGTGGTCGTTTTATGAAATAATTTTTAATTATATTTTTTAAATAAAATCAACCACATAAATAAAATCGACCACAAGTGGTTGATTTTTAAAAATTATTTTATTTTTTATTTTTTTTAAATTCCAAAACCGACCATTTGTGGTTGCTTTTATAAAATATTTTAAATTTAATATTTAAAATAAAATTGACCACAAGTGGTCGCTTTTTGAAAATACTTTTTAATTATATTTTTTAAAATTAAACCAACAACAAGCAGTCGGTTTTAGTAAAATTATTTTATTTTTTATTTTTTATTTTTTAATTCTTGTGGTCGATTTTATAAACTGTTTTAAATTTAATTTTTAAAATAAAAACGACCACAAGTGGTCACTTTTGAAAAATACTTTTTAATTATAATTTTTAAATAAAACCGATCACAAGTGGTCGATTTTTTAAAATTATTTTCTTTTTTATTTTTTATAATTCCAAAATCGACCACTTGTGGTCACTTTTATAAAATATTTTAAATTTAATTTTGAAAACAAAAAACCGGCCACAAGTTGTCGCTTTTTAAAAATATTTTTTAGTAATATTTTGAAAATAAAATCGACCACAAGTGGTCGATTTTTTAAAATTATTTTTTTAAAGTTTTTTGTTTATGTGTTCAGTTTTTAAATTTTTTAGAAAGAACTAAATAATAATTAATATAAAATTTATTAAAATCATTATTTTTGAATTTTAAAATATAAAGAGACCACATGTTGTCTTTTTTAAAAAAAAAAATAAAAAATAAAAAATTGACCACATGTGGTTAGTTTTTTTTGCGACCACAAGCTGTGATCGGTAATTTGTGATCGAAAAAACTATTTTTTTAGTAGTGTGTGTTAACACATTTTCTTTTTAATTTCCTTCATTTATTTGAAGCAGATTGGACACCTAACAATTATATTGGACCAAGTTAAATTAAAATTTTGTTAAAATAATAAAGAGATTGATGAAAAATTGAGAGAGATTTTTTCTTATTAATGAAGTAAAAAAATTATTGTAGCATTAATTCTATTTCCTTGAAAATGGCCATGGAATTTAAATTCCACTTTCTAGCCATTTAATTTACTGACTGGTTCTATACCGTTTTTACACAACTTTTATACAGATTTTATACAAATCTTATACATAAATATTCTATATGGAAATTATACAGTTTTGATACATAATTTATATAATAACAGTACATTTGCACTTCAAATTAAACTATTTCCTTGAAAATGGCCATGAAATTTAAATTCCACTTTCTAGTCATTTTAATTTACTGACTGGTTCTATATCATTTTTACACAACTTTTATACAGTTTTTATACAAATCTTATACATAAATATTCTATATGGAAATTATACAGTTTTGATACATACTTTATATAATAATTGTACTTTTTTTGCACGTTTTATACAACAATTATATAATTTGTATACATTTTCTATATATTGTACATATACATATTTGATAGAACTATACAATTTCTATACATATATCCTATATAGATTCATATTCTATTTAATAATTATATCATTTTTATATAATTTAATTATTTTTTCTAAAGAATAAAAAAAAGAATAATATTTGATCAATTTAAAAATTTATAGTAAAAAAATTAAAATATTTTTAAAAGGGCAGAATTGCCCAAGTTGAATATTGTATCAGTGTTGTATATAGACTGCATCAGTATCGTATCTAGACTGTATATGGACTATGTGGATCAAAATGACCCAAATTGGGAAAGATTAGGAAATGGACATAAAATGGCATTTGTTTAGCCGACTGGACATTATTTGTCCAAATGCCAAACTTGGGCTATAATTGGGTTATTATTTTTTAAAAATGTCATAGAGTGTCCTTTTCCCTAATTTAAGTATATATGATTAATGTTTTGCTTGAAAATAAATAGCTAAATCTTTATTTTTAACTAATCAATTTATTATAATAATTCACTTTAAAACAAATAAAAAAATTAGAAAACTATACTAAGCAACAGTCATCCAACTTGAGACAAGTCAATACTCTTTGGTGTCATAATTCGAGGTGATTCTTGCTTAAATCAAATCTACCACATCAAAATTAGTTAAGAAAATATTATATTTCATCATGATAAAATAAAAATAAAGCACAAACTAAGAACTATGACTTTGTTTGTGAGAAATTAATGTAACGCCCTGTGAGTACACACTGGATGTCACACAGTGCTTATGGTCACAAGTGACTCCAAGTTAACCCATGAGCTAGTACCTGCTGTGAGCATTGAATAAAACTGATAACAAAAGAACATGTGCAAAAATTAACCAAAAAATGCCACAAGGTTGTAAATACTAGGAACATTTCTAAATCATAAGTCTGAAAACAACTGTTCTTAAAATTGATAATCGAACTGACTGTCTGAAATGTCTGAAAGCCTCTAAGACTGACTGGAAAAACAAAGAGTTGATGGGACAGACCCCAACTAACTCTAAATAACTACTGAAATTGAATACCGATGTACTGAAATAAGCATAAACGATCCTCGATATATAAGTACTCACTTCAGTTGTTGATAGGCTGATCTGGCTAAGCGCGATTAGGAAACTGTGCATCCGAACCTATGATATAAGACATCATAGCGTAAAGAAAACATATGTGATTAGTACTTTGAATGTGCTGGTATGTGAGATGAGGTTAGGCTGAAATGTATAGGCTTATGTGCATGAGATAATGACTGAACGAATAGCATGAGATGATTGAGTTCAAATGCATGAAAAAAAGTAAAATCATAGAATGCACGACCAAGCATATAACCTAATTCTAAATTAGTCTATAAACTGAAATACTGATAGTTGAATAACTTATAATTGTATGCTATGGTCAAACAAAACTGAACTGTGTTTTGATCTCAATACTGGACTAAGATTGTGAGAGGTATCATCTAATCGTCATGCCCCAATATGAGCTAATTGAGGTCCAACCTGGAACCCCAGTTGGAAGGGTGTCAGTACCGTTCCATGGGTACTAACAATGGTTGATTTACCCTCAACTGGCAGGTGCTCTAATGAGATATGTGTCACCCTCAACTGGTAGGTAAACACTTCATGAACACTCAACTGGCAGGTTGATGTCTCTAACCTATGCTGGCTACGTAGTTTTGAAACCAAGGGACTGCTACTAAAGGGCACACCCTCTATTGGCAGGTGAGCCCCCATCCCTGGGTTCGCTCGGTGCTAAATCCTACGCCCAACTGAACTGACTCGGATTATTGAACTGATCTAAGTTTGACTAACATGATAACTGAATGAATTGATAATGCTCATACATATCTAAAACTATTCTAAAAAAAAATAAGACTAAGTAACCAACTAAATTTTAGGTATTCATAACCCCCAGAAATCGATAGCAATAATAATAGGACCACATGCTAAAGCTTCAAAAACACAATAAGGGATCTTTATTCACAAACCCAATCATTTAAGCATATCATCAAACAATTGATATTCATAGACTTGAGCATGGGAATAGTTAAAACATGTGATACTTACATAATTACAACAAAAAAATCATGGGTTAAATATTAATCATGTGAATATCATCCTTCAAACGTGACAAGGGCTAACTCCAACGAAAACACATAGAAACATAGTTTATAGTTAAAGTTCCTAATGACTTCAGAAGATAATTCATAATAACATGTAAAGATCATAACTTTAAGCTTGAAAATGGATTTTTGGGCTCCATGGGTGAAAAGGACCTATGATGAACATCACGCATACCTCAATTGAAGAATTCGTGAAGGTTCTTGGTGATTTTTTTAAGTTTGAGTTTGAATTTTGAAGAGACTAGGATTTGTTCTTGAGAGTGGATTGCTTTCTTTTGAGAGAATTGTGAATAAAATGATCAATTTTGCCTTAATCCCGTATGATGGACTAATTAGATGAAGGAAAAAGACCCAATTGCCCTTGAAAAAATATGATTGAAAGCTGAAAATTAAGGGAACCGCGATGGAGCATGAGTCTGGTCCGCCGGATTGGACCGCGCACCGCGGGCATCCCTACTAGTGGACTGGGACGCACGACATAAATAGCAAAATAAAGACATACCTTGATATATTGAGGTTATTGTATGATAGTTGAGGAAATGTGTTGGCACTTTTTTAAAAACAAAATAGCAAAATGAAAAGGCATACCTTGATATATAGATGATATTGTATGATAGGTGAGAAAATGTGTTGACACATTTTTTTTTAATTTCCTTCATTGGTGTGTAGTAGATTGGATACCTAACAATTATAATGGAACAAGTTGAATTAAATTTTGTTAAAATAATAAAGAAATTGCTGAAAAATTGGCAGAGATTTTTTTCTTGTTAATAATTAAAAAATTATCGTAGCATTGATTCTTGATTAATTTCTATTCATTTATATATATGATTTATTTTTTGCTTGAAAATAAATTGTTAAAATTTTTATTTATACCTGATCAATTTATTATCATAAATCACTTTAAAATAGTTTAAGAAATTAGAAAAATATACCAAGCAACAACCATTCAACTTGCTGGAGCCAAGTCAATGCTCTTTAGTGTCATAATTCGAGGATGATTCTTGTTTAAATCAAGAACCTAGCACATCAAAATTAGGTAAGAAAATATTATATTTCATCATGATAAAATAAAAACAAAGCACAAACTAATAAATATGACTTTGTAACAAATTAATGAGAATAGATTTCACTTAATTCTTTGTATATCATAAAATCTTATATGAATAACGTATGGAATGGGTTGAGATGACATGAAGAATCTTAGTTTTTCTATTTAAAAAATGAATATAAAAAATGTGACAAAGATATCACCATCAATCCCTACCAACCCTATGCAAATAGACTCGAATCATGATAAAGTTGTGCATACTAATTTTTTGGACAAGCTTGTATCAAACCCCTACTTCTCAACTCTCCAACACACTAGTATGGAATGATGACTTGATCGATGAAGTGAGCCCTCTACAGGCGGCTAAAAATTTCATTCCTACAACAACAGCTGACACGAGTAGGCTATATACGCCTAGGAAATTTGTTGTTATTATCAAGCTAGTGGGATAGAAAATAGGCCATCAAATCCTTAAGATCAAACCCATCTCTATGGAAAACCACAAAAGACATATCGTTGATAGACCTTGGAGCTGACTTTTTCCTAATTAAATTCACCAAGGACCAAAACATAAACCACATGTTCCATGATGGCCCTTGGTTTGAATTTAATCACCACCGGCTCTCTGTGCAAAAATGGAAACCAAAATTTGTGGCGTCACAAGCCCAAATAGCACATTCAGCCATTTGAATTTGTTTACTAGAACTTCCTACTGAATTTTACGACTTATAAATCTTATACAAGATTGGAAGCAAGATAGGGATCCTTCTTAAAATCGATACCTGCACCTTTATACTAGATTGTGTATGCAAGTACCATTGGAGCAGCCCCTGCTACACAATGTATACATTGTCACACATAAGCAATACATCTACTATGACGAAGAAAATCTCTTATGCACAAGTGCGGACATTTGGGACGCACTTTAGCTCAGTGTGCCTATATTCTAACTTCTCACACAACTCTCAGTAAATCCCACTCAAATTTGAAGGTATCCACCTCAGATGATGAACGATGGAATTTGATCAAGTTCGGTAGGAAACGCAACCAAACGTCAGTGGCGAAGCCAGAGAAGTCTCTAGCAATGGGAGATGATCAATATTCCAGCCAATAAAAGCTTTTGCGCCTCCAGTCAAGTCCTTGCAGGTAAGTACTCTGATAACCTTACTTTTTTCAACCAATTGGACCTGGCCACTCCTAAATACTTTAATCAAATGACCTTGGCTAGTTTATCCGTTAATGACTCTATCCTTAACATTAACCTTGAGGTTTATTCTTCAAAAAGTACTCCTTTCAACCAATCAGGTGCTGATACTTTCTATAGTAATTCTTTGTTACACATCAACCTTGGAACCCCTCTCCTTGACAACGTGGCTTCTATGTAGGCCTCAAATCCTAAAATCTCTCTCACTCTAGAGCTATCTCAGCCAAAAAATAAACTACTCCAAATATGAAAAAGGCCCTGGTCTGTAGCAGAACATCCCTAACGGCTCATCATTTGGAAAATACCCCAGCTTTCCAATGCCTACTAAGCTAATCAAATTTGATTATAAGTTCCTCCTTGACACCTTCAAAGCACGCTTAGTGGGTTAGAAATGAAATTTCACTCAATAGATAGGAAAGCTATGCTTATACAGTCTACCCTTAACAGCCTTTCAAACCCCATCATGCAGCTTATAAAATTACCTACCTATGTCATAAAAGACCTTGAATGACATGAAGTTCGGGATCTACGCCAACTCATAGAAAATTACATCTTAAATGGCCGAAAATTACAAAACCAAAAAATGATGGAGGGTTGGGAATCTAAGACTTGGCTACTAAAAACAAAACGTTACGAGTATCTGCTTCTTGGTGATGCTTTCACGCGAACAACTCTCTTTGGGCTGGTGCACTTAAAATAAGTACATTCGAGGCATAAATAATGCTACTGCCTCGGCTGCTGCTGCTTCAAGAACTTGGAGATCTCTTCAACAAGGTTGGAAAGTCTGCCAAGTGGGTCTTCGTTGGCAACCTGCTACAAGTGGATTCATTAACTTCTTTAATGACTCTTAGATCAACCCAAATTCCACTATCATTCCCTCATTCAAGGACCTCTTCTTCACCAAGAAAATAGGGACAGTATGGCAAAGTTCATAGCCTCTGGAACATGGGACTTTTTGCATCTTTCCTTCGACCTTCCTCCTATTATATCCCAAATTAAAGGAGTTTACCTCCCCAAGTTCACACGCTATTTTGACCATATTACTTGGGGTTAACCATACGGGCCTTTTCACTGTAAAATCTTATGCCTTGGCCCTTGGCCCTTGCCTCTTTGAATATCTTCTCCATTATCACTCTTGCTCAAACCCAATAAAGTGCTAACTTCGGTTGGATATGGTAGCTTCCCATCCCACCCAAGATCAAGCACTTCCTTTGGTTTCTTAACCATGAAAGAACACCAGCCTCCATATACCTCCATCATAGAAACGTTATTGACTCACCAGTATATAGATTTTGGAATTCCTCACACAAGGAAATGAATGCTCATTTTTCATGTTTTGCCCCAAAGTAAGTCCCCTTTAGGAGCAACTCAGAATCAAAAGTGAGGCACACTCTTTGCATATCCTTTTCTAAAACCTTCAAATTAGTTGTATAGATTTGTTAGGCTTTAACCTACCACCCTTACTGGCACCATCACGCTTACCCCCCCTAAGGTTTTCCTTTTGTTTTGTCTTTGGTCTCTATTGGTTGTATGAAATAAGTTCATTTTTTATAAAACTTATTTTATGCCTTCTTTGAATTACATCTCTCACCTTGTAAGTGAGTTTTGGTTTTTGGATGGACCCACGAAGAATGAAAGATCCACTATACCAGTGTAAATTAAGAGGAAACCTCCTGAAGTAACTAATATCATATTAAACACCGACTGTGCAAGTCATGCCCACTCATCTGACCACTATGCTTGGGGGAGTCTTTAGGAATAATTCAGGAGATTGGCTCTTGGGGTTTCAGGGATCATATATCTCTCCAGACCTTTTGGAGGGCGATGCTCATGCCCTCATGTTAGGTCTCCAGTTGGCATATCAACATAATATCTTTCCTCTTAAAATTAGCACAGACTCACAACAGCTAATCCATTTGTTAATTACTAAAATAGGTTATAACTCAAATGTTATATCTGATTGTAGGTGCCTCCTCCATGCTTTGGGTGATCCTAAGATACACCATGTTTATAGAGAGAAGAATGAGTTAGCGGATGAAATAGCTAGGAATGCTGGAATTTAACTACTACAATCTCTTCTATTGTACTATCTTGTGAATCTCCATCATCACTTTGTGATATTTTGTGTGTGGACAAGAGCAGATTACCAACCGTTAGTTGGGTGAAGTAGCCTCTCTCTCACCCAAATATGCATTATATTAGTCCTAGAACAAATGCTCAGGTTGTACAACATAGTGCTCTTACTAGGACCTCTATGACTGTAGTGGAGATACCACAAGTTCTGCCTCAGTAAACTTCATGTTTTATATAAATAAATCTTGTTGACCAATAAAAAAAGTATGGGATGTACTCATTAGTTATGTGTAAACATCAACTTCGGAATAAATTTGTTGCATCCGATATTTAAACCAACCTGCAATAAAGTTGCTTCTATTGCTTCTTGTACTTTTGTTAGAAACAAATGATATAACAGTGGAAACGTATGTATTCTTAATTTAGAAATGAAATATCACATTCACCAAACCCTTCTCCTCCCCTCGTTTCTAATTTTGTCTCCTTGTACGAATCAGGGAGGAAGAAAGAGAAAGAATAAACAAGTGGATTCAACATTTGTGCTCTAGTTCAAATTGACTGAATATAAATAATAGTGGAATAAAGGTAGAATAGAAAATGGGGTGGTTAGAGTATCACAAGAGGGACTGTAATGAATTTGGATATTTAAAGTTACGAAGATATAGTGAATCCAATGTCATATATATTCTATAATTATAATAAAATTATAAATCAACTATGCATACCTTATCCACTGAGGATATCTCTATTTGACAGCAACAACCTCAGAATATTGATAATAGAGATAGCCAAGATGACTCTTTGGATAGTACTCCGTTGACTCAATATTGAAATTTGATAAGTTATTGTTGAAAGTCCTTGATAGCTTGTCACTATCATTTCCATCAACCTTATGTGCTCTTGATAAGTTTTTGCATGAACTGAAAAAAATGACATGACACTATTAGTGCAAAGACTTACAACAACAACAACAACAACAAACCCAGTGTATTCCCATATAGTGGGATCTCGGGGGAAAGATGTACGCAGTCCATACCTCTACCTCTAAAGAAGTAGAAAGGCTGTTTCCGATAGACCCCCGGCTCGAGACATGAGATACTACACAAATACATAGTAAATCATAGAACAAGATGACATAACATAAATACGACACCCATAAGTAATAAAAAACAGAGAAAAGCAAACAGATTCGTAATAAAACATGGAACAAGGTATCATAACAAGAATAATACCCCCACCAAGTGATTCCCTACACTAGCGACCCAAACTGGCCCTAACCTTCTGACCTAATTCGCGTCCTCCAGATCTTCCTATCTAGGGTCATGTCCTCGGTGAGCTGTAACTGCTCCATGTCCCGCCAAATCACCTCATCCCAGTACTTCTTCGGCCTACCCCTACCCCGCCTAAAACCATCCAAAGCTAGTCTCTCACACCTACGAACCGGGGCATCCATGCCCCTCCTCCTCACGTGTCCGAACCATCTCAATCGGACTTCCCGCATCTTATACTCCACTGGAGTCACACCAACCTTCTCCCTGATAGTCTCATTCCGAACTCTATCCCCTCTAGTCAGCCCACACATCCAACGCAACATCCGCATTTCTGCCACCTTCATTTTTTGAATGTGGGAGTTCTTAACTGGCCAACACTCCGCTCCATACAACATGGCCGGACGGACTACCACCCTGTAGAATTTGCCTTTAAGCTTGGGCGGCACCTTCTTATCACACAACACCCCCGACGCGAGCTTCCATTTCATCCATCCCGCCCCAATACGGTGCGAGACATCCTCGTCAATCTCACCGTTACCCTGAATTATGGGGAATCGAACTCGTTTTCTCACGGCGGATTTGAACCCACTAGACTACTGGACCATGGACCAAGGAAGACTGACTGAATTTCAAAAATTTGATTCCAAATTTACCTTACTGCCAAATGCCAATATAAATAAGTTCGATTTAGCAGGTGAACGATCAGTACTCAAAAGTTGCATGACCAACCTTATGCTTTTACACGAGTTATATATGAGCACATGTAAAGAGAATGCAAATAAATTATCGAACACAAAATTAACAAAACAAAAAGAATTCCTTAAAATTAATAAAAATGGATCGTGCAGAAATTCTGAAACTAAAAAATCTACATCTAGGGAGAAAGAACCTCTAACCCAAAGAGAACACCAGCAAACTGCCACATCAGTGCGTTATTGTCCCCAACGTAAACCTCCTTTAGCTTCTGAAACACATGCCAAGTCAGCAAGCAATCCGAACCATCCTGATGACACTTCCCCACACACCTGTTCACCATGAGAGTGCCTGGGGTCTGGTTTCTTCTCCTTCCAAGGCACGTGACATTGACTCGGAAGGCAAAGAATTGATAGCATTAAAGTTGATAACAGTTAAAGGATAGTCCCGCACACTTAAGCTCTTGTTATGCATGAGGTCAAGGAAGGGATCGAATCATAAGGGTTCATTGTATGCAGGCTTATTCAGCATTTTCGCCGGAGGCTGTTTCCATGCCTAGAAGTCATGAGCTCCTAGTCACATGGCAGCGACTATAATAACTACTCTGAGGTTCTCCTCCAAAGTTGATAATATTTAATCTTTTCAAATAACAATTTGTATCTTCTTTTAGCAAGTAAAGAATGAGACAACAACGTTAACATAGGAGAAAAAATAACTTCTATTTAATTTAGTGGATAAGATGGTTACGCCCCACATTAATGAAGAATGAGATGACTATACATGGTATCAAAAAGGTAACGAAACAAATAAAAAGGTAAGGAGTCACTGAAGGGTTTGGTCCATGGTGCAAGTATTCTTGCGGAAAGGGGTTCTACGGAAACAGGTTTCTGGAACTGTTCGGAATGAAATCTAATTTTCTTCAAGTCTACCAATAAATTATTATCTTGGAGAAGTTATCAAAAGAGTCAAATTACTCCTTTGTATCAGAAAAAAAATGGAGGAAGTTGATCATGAAATGGATTCCCTCACGATTTCATTGTTGTGGTTATTGAGATTTTATGAGAAAATTATTGTGTCGGCCACAGTATATCGGTTCTAAACAAAAAAAAAGTACGTGATATCCATGAAACAACAAAGCAAAATTGTGGTCAAAGGGAATCAAAAGCAGTGATACATGAATGAAGAAAGTTGCAACAAAAATCGCTTCTATTTCTTAAATCTATTTATCATCCTAGTTATTCCGCACCCCCTACAAATGGTATCAGAGCACAATAATTTAAAAGATATGGAAGTGATATACGTGTTAGAAGATTTAGTTAAAATAACTATGTTGGAATTAGTTAAATTAGTTAAGTTAGATTTAAATTTAGTTAATATTAGATTTAGTTATTTATTAAATTAATTATGAGAAGACAATTTAAAAATAAAGAAGCTTTTAGAAAAATTAAAGAATCTTTAGTTAGTAATTATTCAGAATATATAAGTCTAAATAAAACAAAAGAAAATCCACAAAGATTAGCCTATTTAATTACATTAATATCTAGTATTGAAGCAAAATTAATAATCCATTTAAAATCTAGAAGAATGAGACATATACCATCTAATTATGATAAAATTAGATTTAGATATCCACCAAAATATTATAAACATAATTCAAATGAATAAAGAACAAAAATACAAAAAATTAAAATAATTTATTTATGAAAAACGTAAAGAATTAAAAATAAGAAAAGAAAGATTACATTATAATATATTTGCCGGAGTTAGTAAAAATTCAATAAATATACAAAAAGATGAAATATCCAAATTAGAATCACAAATAGATAGTTTAGAATATATATATCAACATGAACTATTCACAATAAAATGAATAAAGAAGAATTTATAATAGATGAAAAAATATATGAAAATCACGAAGGATCAAAAATAAAAATAGTATTTTCTAATCTAGGAAGAAGGTATAAGAAAATAGGAGAACATTTATATCTAATGTTAGAAAAAGAAGAATTAAAATTAGAAGATAAATTAACAGCAATGGTAAGAATAGAAAAAGAAAATGAAGATATAGATAGAAAAAAGGAAATAGAAAAAATTAAACAACAAACTACGGAAGAAATACGAAAAATAGAAGAAACTAAAAATAGTAGGATTGCTGAATTAGAAAAAGAACTACAAATGTTAAAAGAGTTAAATGAACAAAGACAAAAAGAAAAAGAAGAAAAAGATAAAGAACAAAAATTAATAAATGAGATAAATCAATTTAAAAAAAAATTAGAAATAAATAATACAGAGGTAGAAGAAACGGATAATTATGATTCAGAAGATAGTGAAACATTTACGGAAATATTAACAAATATAAAAGATTTAGAAATTAACGAAAAACAAGAAAAAATTAATGAAGAAAACTTAGAAAATAATAATACAGAAATAAATACTCTTGACAAAAAAGAAGATGAAAATCTAATACCCAAAACAACAGAAATAAAAAAACCTATATATTATAAAAATAAATTTAAAAGATATAATGAATATGACAAATGGACACCAAAACAAATAGTTAATAAAAATTATAACTTTTTAGATCTAGACTGTGTAATAGATACAGAAAAAACAATACAATTATGGATAGGATATATGACAAAACAATTATTAGATAATAATATAAACATAACAGATGCACCAGAATACATAGAAAAAACACTAATAGGATCAGTAAAATTATGGTTTACAAATTTAACTGAAAATAGTAAAAAATTATTAAGAACTAATAAACCTATGGAAGGAACATCATCAACAACAACTAAATTAACACCCATAGAATTATTGAAAAAATATGAAACAGCTATAAAAGATGAATTTGGTAGTATGACAACATTAGAAGAAGAACAAGATGAAGAAAAAGATACAAATAGGAATTTAATGATAAAATTAACAATATGTAATATGTGTTATATAGATGAATATACTTGCGCATTTAAAGAATATTATTATAAAGGAGCATATAGTATAGAAGAAAGTAAAGAAATAAGAAAATTATATTTTAATAAATTACCCGAACCATTTAGTTCAAAGATAATAAAAAGTTGGGAAGAAGCAAAAATAGTAGATACATTAGGAGCTAGAATAAAATTTTTACAACAATGGTATAGAAAGTTATGTGAAAAATATAGAGAAGAATTAAAAATGGATAAAACATTAATAAGAAATTTAGCATGTCGGAAAAATAAAATAGCACCCCAATTTGGATGCGAAGAAAGATATTATAAGAAAAGAAAAAGACATAAGAAATATAAGAAATATAAAAAATATAAAAAATCAAAATATAAATATAAGAAACCAAGAAAAAGATATTATGTAAAAAATTACAAAAATAAAAGACCATATAGAAAGAAAAAATCTATAAAAGAATGTACTTGTTATAATTGTGGAAAGTTAGGACATTTAGCTAGAGATTGTAAATTACCAAAAAATCCAAAAAATAAACAAATATCCGAAATAAAAATAGAAAATACAGAATATATGCAAATAGATTATATAGATTATGAACTAGAAAGTGAAGATAGTATATATGAAATTTCAGAAAACGAAACAGATACTGAAATAGATAGTAAGATAGAGGAATCAAATGACTGAAAAAGATATAAAAATAATAACAAAGGAAGAATATTTAAATGACGAAGGAACAGAACAAAAGATAATATTTGACAGTAATATATTTGATGAAATAAAAGGAAAAGAGTTAGATTTAAGTGTAGAAAAAATATTTAAAATACCAACAATAAAAAATATTTTTAGTAGAAAAAAAGATGAATATTATGTAGTATGCCAAAAAGAACATGTAATAGACTGTAGATATGCAAAAGGAAAAGCTAGTATACCACTAGTAACAAAAAAGATAATTAATAAAGAAATAAATGATATAAAAAGTAAAGGAGATCCAATAAAATACGTACACCTTGGAGGTACGGAAATATTAATAAAAGCATGTTTTAGAGAAGGAATAGATACACCGATAGAATTATATTTAGCAGATGATAGAATTATAAAACCTATAGAAAAAAGCATAATAACTGCCGTAAAAGGAAATTTAATATACCAAAAATTTAAATTTATAATAAGTGCAAATTATTCAGTAGCAGTAACAGATAGAAATATAGATAAATCATTAGTATTATATTGGAAGATATCAGGAATAGAATTAACCCCAGGAAGTAAAATATTTACAGCGAGATGTAAAAATTTATATGTATTAACAACAAAACATAAAATAACAGGGAAAAATAAGATTAATAAAATACAAATAGATAGCCCATTTGAACAAATTGTAAAAACAATAGATTATAATGATTATAGCTATAAAGACATAGATATAGAAGAAAATTTAGAAATAGTAAATGATAGAATAAGTACAACGAAAAGAATAGCTAATGAAAACCAGAGTCATCGAGCTCATAAAAAAGAATGAGTTATGAAACAAATTCAATAAGTAATTTAAACCAATATTACATAACAGGAAAAATAAATGAAAAAAAAACATTTAATACTATTAAATACAGGACAAGAAGAAAATTATATAGCAAAATATCTAGTAAAAAATGAAGAAATAAAAACTGATAATGATATATGCCCAGATCTAACGAGAAGTTTAATAAATAATAAATATATAGTAGAAAAAGAAATAATAATAATAGGAGGAATTAGAAAAATAAAAATAGAATTTGAGGTAAAAGAAGAAATACAAAAAACAAATATAATATTAGGAATAAAATGGTTAGAACAAGTAAAACCATATAATATAGAACATACACAATTAGCCATAACATATAATAGGGAAAGATTATTTCTAAGAAGAGCCTTAACATAAAATGAAAATATATGTATTAATGAAGATAGTAGTGGAAGGATATTACAGTAGATATTATACGCCTATGATAGATACAGGAGCAGAAGCTAATTTATGTAGATATAATTGCTTACCAGAAAGTAAATGGGATAAATTAAAAATACCAATAGTAGTTAAAGGATTTAATAATGAAGGAAGCTTAATTACTTATAAAGCTAGAAATGTAAAAACACAAATATGGGATAAGATATTGACAATAGAAGAAATTTATAATTATGAACTAACATCAAAAGATATACTTTTAGGAATGCCATTTTTAGATAAACTTTACCCACATATAATAACTAGGAATGATTGGTGGTTCACAACACCATGTAAACAAAAAGTAAGAGCAAAAAGAGTTAGTAATAAAATAAGAAAGAAAACTGATTGGATAAAAGGAAGTGAAAAAATTACACAAAAGTTAGAAAATATAAAAACTGCTGAAGATACAATAGAATTAGTAGTATTTTCGATAAATAAAACAGAAATAACTATATTTTCAATAAATAAGATAGAAATAGTTAAGAAAAAACTAGAACAATTATATAGTGAAGATCCATTAAAAGGATGGGAAAAACATAAAACTACCATAAAAATTGAATTAATAGATAAAAATAGTATAATAACCCAAAAACCATTAACATACAATTTTGATGATTAAAAAGAATTTAAAATGCATATAGATGAATTATTAGAAAAACAATATATACAAAAAAGTAATAGTAAACATAATAGTCCAGCATTTATAGTAAATAAATATAGTGAACAAAAAAGAGGAAAAAGTAGAATGGTTATTGATTATAGAAATTTAAATGCAAAAACTATAACATATAATTACCCAATACCAAATAAGATATTAAAAATAAGACAAATCCAAGGATATAATTATTTTAGTAAATTCGATTGTAAATCAGGATTTTACCATCTAAAGTTAGAAGAAGAATCTAAAGAATTAACCGCATTTACGGTACCACAAGGATTTTACGAATGGAATGTATTACCATTTGGATATAAAAATGCACCAGGTAGATATCAACATTTTATGGATAATTATTTTAAACAATTACCTAATTGCATAGTATACATAGATGATATATTATTATATACAAAAACTAAAGAAGAACATATAAAACTATTAGAACAATTTACAGACATAATAGAAAAATCAGGAATAAGTCTAAGTGAAAAGAAAACCGAAATTATGAAAAACCAGATAGAATTTTTAGGAATACAAATAGATAAAAGTGTAGTAAAAATGCAACAACATATAGTACAAAAAATAATAAATTCAAAAGAAGAATTAGATACAAAAAAGAAATTACAATCATTTTTAGGATTAGTAAACCAAGTAAGAGAATATATTCCAAAATTAGCAGAAAACCTAAAACCCCTACAGAAAAAATTAAAAAAGGATATAGAATATAATTATAATGAAGAAGATAAAAAACAAGTTCAGAAAATAAAATTACTTTGCAAGGATTTACCAAAATTACAATTTCCGGATGAAAATAGAAAATTTACATATATAGTAGAAGCAGATGCCAGTGAATATAGTTACGGAGGAGTACTTAAATATAGATATGAAGCAGAAAAAATAGAACACCATTGTAGATACTACTCAGGTACGTTCAACGAGACAGAAATAAAGTGGGAAATAAATAGAAAAGAATTATGTTCATTATATAAATGTTTATTAGCATTTGACCCATATATTGTATATAACAAGTTTATTGTGCGAACAGATAATACACAGGTACGCTGGTGGCTAACAAAGAAAATACAAAATTCAGTTACAACAAAAGAGATTCGGAGACTAGTTTTAAACATATTAAATTTTACATTTACAATAGAAGTAATCAGTACTAACAAAAATGTTATTGCAGATTACATATCATGACAAAGCTACACAAACTGAAATGATAGAAGAAAATATACATGAAAAGATACTCAACGCCCTGACTATGCTTTCATTGAAAGTAGACAGTATGGGTACTGAAATAGCAAAGAATGGTACTGAGATAGAAAAGCTAAAGCTAAAGACTAGTGAAGATAATCTGAAGTCTATAGCTATGAATCAGCTAACTCAGCAATGTGCAGAGCTATGTCGATCGGAAGACAATAAAATTCCAGAGCTAGAAGGAGACGTTGGGATACTCCATAAAACCCATAACGCTTATCAATCTACCTCTGCAGGTACAAGCAAAGGAGTTAGAAAAAATATGAACTTAAATAAGCTATTTGACAGGCCATATACACCAAATATACCAAAAGACCCCATGTTTACATCCCCACAAGTTACCACATATCGAGAAAGCCTAAACCAAGACAAAAAGACATATAACTACACAGCCCGCACATATATAGAAAATATCTACAACGTACAAACTTTCTTAAATAGCAACCCAAAAGCTACAAATATCCAAGAACCAGATACGAACTATATAACCCAGAAATTAACCGGATACAACAAGCTAATTGCCTTACCAAAAACTAAACCAAGCCTAGTTAAAACCTGCTACGAATATGGATTACTTAGTACCGTATATACCACGGACGGAACTGAGATATCCACTATACCCGAGATATATGAAGCATTTACCATATTTAAAAGAATAACCAAAGGTACTTTATTTTTTATAAAAATCTACACGGCACCAGCAGAGATATTATTTGACGAAGTTAAGAAACCTATACAAGTTATGAAGATAGGAATGACAAGAGATATGATTATACCACAAGATATTGGTACACAGCCAGAGATACCCAGAATCGAGATACCAAAATTTTATGCGAACAAAAGAGTTATCGAACTATCTACGATTTTACAAGAACTAGCAAATACATATTGTAATCAAAATCCTATATGGAGTTATTATTCAAGAAACCATGTATTAATATATTCAAACTCAAAAGAGCTACGAGAAATAGATATGGAGACTATTAGGCAATGGATTATGACGTTGCTTAAACCAGAGATAGAACCTATAGCCAGAGCTATTAAAGAAAAATTTATTTCAGAAGAATTATTGACCAGATATTGCAAAACTATTGGACACAAATACCCAGACCACAGATGTTCAAAATGTAATGGAGGAGATAATGACGTCCCAGCAGTACAGTTAGAATAAAAGAAGATAAGAACGACAACTGAAAAGATAAGAACAGAGCAATAATGGAGATATAGCAGATATGACAAAATAGACGGAAGACTTATTTGCAGATATGGCAGATAGACGGAAGACTTATTTACAAAGTTGTTACGTAAAAGATAACATTAGCTTTGTAGCATTTATTGTAAAGTTAATGTAAAGTAGAAATTTCAAAGTCTTTAGATTAGGTAAGGTAAGAAAGACTTTTCAAGTCTTTTTAGTTTCTTTTTAGTTTTAAGTTTTTTTTATACGGATGTAAGAACTTTTTGTACATTTCTCATTCTATAAATAAGAACTCAGGAGGCATTGCAGAGGCAAGCCTTCCTACATTCAGCCAAAATTCTCTCTATCAAAAATACTTTTGCCTAGTTAATTAAATATATACACTGCAATGGAAAAAGCTATGGAACAACAAACCTCAGAAATATCAAAGCTACCGGAACAGGTATATCTATTTATGATTATGAATAGCTAAATTCATAATTCCCGACAATCATGATATGATAAAATAAATTCATATTAGTTACTTTATAGTAGAATTATTCGAAAAATAATATGTTAAGAAGTTTATTAGCAAAGTGGAAACGGAGAAAAATCCCAAGGAACTATGCCATCCTAAAGGTGAAACCAATGAGGCAAGAAGCCGTGGCGGGGAGTAACCAAAGTCGAGGCGCTGTTTAAGGGAAAAGTATCCGAATTACCATGCTAGTAGTGACCGAAGAACATGTTATTTAAGAATAATCTAGTATATAGTAATCTGAGATGACTATATTTTATTATGTATATGGTTGAAAGGAATATTTTGAAAAAAACAATTTTATGATAATGAATGATAATATATCTGATGTCATGGTAGATAAATTTAAGATACTTATTTTGTATGCACTTAGAGATATAGATGTTGCAGATATAAGAAAAGTTATATTAGAAAAAGCATTTGGAAAAAATTATACGGATAGAATAAATTATATACCACACATTCAAGGACTTTTGAGCTTGTTCTTGAATATTGTGGTCTTGATCTTGAGTTTTGATGAGCTTGATTTGAATGCTTGAGCTTTGAGAGAAATTATGGCGTTTGATCCACGAGATTTCTTTTGCTTCTTGTTAGAGTTCTGGGGGTTCCTTTTCTGAATTATGAGACCTCTATTTATAATTGTGAAAAGGGAAGAGTCGTGGTGAAGATCGACTTTCTTTGACCAATCAGATTTGAGTGACATGACACCTTTTATGGGCTATGATTTCATTGGGCCTACTGCATCATTTTGACATGTGGCATGATCCTATTGGCTCATTCCCTTAATTTGACATGCCACATCATTTGACACGTGACGCTTATTTGGGTCTCTATAATATGACAATATCTTGGGCTTAGCAACATGGACTCATCATTTATAGCCCAAATTAATAGGCTAACCCAATAAAAATTAGATATTAATTAAATCTATATATGTTTGAATTTAAATAATTAATCCAATTATATTAATCCACAATTTTATTTGGGACTAATATATTTTGTATTTAATATAATTCGAATTTTGTATGGATTTTTAATTTAATAAAATTTCGTTGCTTATAAAATGCCCCCTACTTCAAAACTTGTCGAGACATTTAATATTTTGAAAACTTGACTTGAAGTAACAATTTAATACTTTTAATGGCTATAATATATATATATATATATATATATATATATATATATATATATATATATATATTTTAAAAAAAAGTATCATAAACCAATATATATTACAACAGCATATTGGCAATGAATTAACATTTTTTTTCTATACACATTTCTTTTGCCTTTGGTCACGTGCAAGCCCAAAATTTGGGTCTTTTTTTTTTCAGTGGCATTTAATGTCATTAATTGCATTCCCATTTGTCTAAGAAGACAAACAATGCTCACCGTTTGACTATTTCAACGTGAATTGGGAACTGACATTCGCTGCCCTGTTAGTCCGTCTTTTATCTTCAAATTTATCAAGGATTAAGGTTATAAATCACTCTACAACTCTTATAAATACCCATAGATTTTGTCTTTATTTAAATGAATACTTGTGAAGCTCTTTTTTTTTTTCTTTCTTCTGGCAGTGGCTTTCAATCTGATTCACGATAATTGTGAGGTAATTTTTTTCTCTTTTTTTTTTTTTTTTTTTTGGGTCTTTCCCCTATTTTCTGTAGGGTTGAAACAAATAGCAATATGCAATAATCGGTTGAAAATGGTGGTCATCGGCTTAAGGTGCGAGAGTTTAACTTCGCATCCATCACCTTAAGTCCGAAAAATTTTACTTGAAGACGGTAGACATCGACTTAAGTTGCGAGAGTTTAACTTCGCCTCCATCACCTTAAAATCGAGAAATTTTACTTGAAGACGGTAGACATCGACTTAAGGTGCGAGAGTTAACTTCGCCTCTATCACCTTAAGTCTGAATAATTTTACTTGAAGACGGTGGACATCGGCTCAAGGTGTGAGAGTTTAATTTTGCCTCCGTCACCTTAAGTCAGAACAATTTTACGTGAAGACGATGGACATCGGCTTATGGTACGAGAGTTTAACTTCGCCTTCGTTACCTTATGTCCGAACAATTTGCTTCAAGATGCAATAATTTTCTTTGAGTATGGGCCCTTTCACCGATGTATTTATACAATGGTCTTCTCTAAGTATGGGCCCTTTCATCGATGCGTTTATGCGATGGTCTTCTCTAAGTATGATCCCTTTCACCGATGCATTTATACGATGTTCTTCACCAAGTATGAGCCCTTCAGCGACACATTTATGCGATGGCCTCCTCTAAATATGGGTCCTTTTCAATAGTCAGTTTAAGGTGCAAAGGGACAAATCTTGTCCGCCTTAAGGCATGAAAATTTTAAGATCCTTATAAGGATAAACTCGTGAGAGGCAGCTTAAGGTGCAAAGGGACAAATTTTTCCACCTTCAGGCATAAAAATTTTGAGATCCTTTCAAGGATAAACCCTTAAGAGGCCAGCTTAAGGTGCAAAGGCACAAATTTTGTCCACCTTAAGGCATGGGAACTTTGAGATCCTTTTAAGGATAAACCCTTGAGAGGCCATCTTAAGGTGCAAAGGGACAAATTTTGTCCACTTTAAGGCATGAAAATTTTGAGATCCTTTTAAGAATAAACCCGTGAGAGGCCAGCTTAAGGTGCAAAGGGACAAATTTTGTCCACCTTAAGGCATAGAAATTTTGGAATCCTTTTAAGGATAAACCCGTTAGAGGCCAGCTTAAGGTGCAAAGGGACAAATTTTGTCCACCTTAAGGCATGAAAATTTTGAGATCCTTTTAAGAATAAACTCATGTGAGTCCTTGATTTGAAGACTTGGAAATTTTGTCAACTTCCACTTCCAAATTTGGCGTTTTGAGTGGTTCAACTTCCAAATTTGGGGAGTTTAGAGACTTCATCTTATGTAAATGAAGCTCATATTTCATTGGAGTTTGCCCCCATGGAGCTGCCAATACTTGGAGTGAGTCCAAAATATAATTATAATATTTTCATACTTGGTATCCATATGACGGATGGTGCAGGAACATATTTTTTTTGACACTCATGAAACTGAACTCAGAATGAAATTTCAAGTGCCTACGTACCTCAGTAAAGAGGATCAAGCCATAATGTAGTTTTGGGGTGAGTGTTTTTTTTGTGTCTCAACTTTTGCGTAGGCCTCTTCTTTTGAGGTTTTCAACCTAGCAGATAGTTTTATTTTTCGCCGTACACAGGTTATACTCTTGCAGACTAGGAGTGAACATGCAATTTATACTCGTACCTTAAGGAGTATCATCTTCCTTCAAGGATAGTACTTCTTCAAGAACTTGGCATTGATAGGACTAATTTTCACGTCGTCCGTATCGATAATCTTGTAAGCACCATTTGATTATGCCTCTTGCACGACATATGATCCATTCCACTTTGGGGTGAATTCCCCCCCAATGGGTCTTCTTACCGCAAGAACTTGATCTCCAACTTGAAAGCATCTCAAGCGAACTATTTTGTTGAAAGATCGAGATAGATGGGCTTGGTAACATTTAAGATTTTGTTGAGTCATCAGTCTCTTTTTCTTAAGAGCTTCTAATTCTGCAAGACGCAATTTAGCATTTTCTTCATCAATGAACCCTTCTCGAATAACCAATCTTAAAGAAGGTATTTGACACTCAAGTGGTAGGATGACTTCAACTCCAAAAACAAGTGAATATGGGGTTGCTTATGTTGGTGTGCGGTAAATTATTTTATATGCCCATAATTCTTCTTCCATTCGTTCATACCAATCTCTCTTGGACTTGGAGATGACTTTCTTCAATAGATTGCATAAAGTCTTATTAAACGCTTCGCCTATACCATTGGCGACAACATGGTACATAGAAGACTTGCGCTGCTTGAAGCCAAAAAGATCATAAATAATATTCATCAGCTTGTTATCAAATGACTTTCCATTTTCGGTTATTACATATTGAGGGATTCCAAAGCAGTAGATGATATTCACTCGAATGAAATTCACAACATTCTCCTTATTTATTTCTTTGAGAGCAACAGCTTCGGCCCATTTTGCTAAGTAATTTGTTGTGGCCAAGATGTATAAGTGTCCACCAGAAGATTTTGATAGAGGATCAACAACATTCATTCACCAAGCATTGAATGGCCAAGATGCTACAGTTGGTTGTAGTAATTCAGGAGGTTTATGAATGAAATTCCCATGGAATTGGCAAGATTTGCCTCATCTAACGTAGTCCAAACAATCTTTCACCATCATTGACCAATAGTATCCCATCCTTTTAATATGAAAATGGAGCTTCGATCTAGACTGATGCAATCCACAAACTCCTAAGTGTGCTTCTTGCAAAGCTTGAATTAATTCCTCTCCCAAACACCGTAAGAGTACTCCTTCAAATGATCTTCTGTACATGTGTCTTTGTAGTAAAGAAAGCGAGGTGCACAACGACGAATGCCAGTCCTTCTCCGTGGATCTTCTCGAAGTATCCCATAACACAAATAGTCAATGATAGGTTGTTGCCAATATTCTTTTACAACTTCGAACATGGAAACAAGGTATTCAACCTTATTTTCTACATATTCATTTGATGGGAATATAACCTGTAATACCCCGGAAAATTTTTCGTTGAAATTTTGTGTGTAAACGTGTTGGGTTCTATATTCTAGAATGAATTATAAATTTTTCGTGTGGAATGTCTTAGATTATGACCCACCATTCCGTAGAGTATCAAATAAGTTTTCCAATGATATGTGGATCATCCAAAACGCACACCCGAGCGACGAGTTATGAACATTCCGATTGAATCGTGAATAGTAGTGAACAGTAAAACGTGCAGGAAAAAGTACTGAGGCCTGGCGTATTTTTGCTCCAAATTTAAATGATAATAACTCCTTGTACATAATAATCTGAGTGATCTACTATATATCAACGGAAATCTCTATGAGTCCTCTTTCCAATGAAATTGGTTTCATCCAATTTGTCTATCAAAGCAAAATGTTATGGTCGATCTACTTCAGCCTATCAAAAGCAAATTTTTAGGTCAATTTTAAACAATCATAACTCCTTGTACAAAATGATCTGGGTGAGATACTATATATCAACAGAAAGATATGAGAGTCCACTTTCTAATGAAATTGGTTTCATCCAATTTGGATATCAGAGTAAAATGTTATGGTTGATCTACTTCAGACTATCAAAACAGTCCACCAAAGGACATATTCGAGAATTATTTGATTTTTAGGGGCGTTTTGGTCATTATCCCTCACCCAAAATCCATCCAAACTCTATATTAAAGCCTATTAGAAGCATTATATGTTATATTTCATCAAATTCCCTAAAAAAAAAAATCCTAAGATCCTACATCCAACTTTAAGAACCTCCAAAGTTCACCATTAATTCTGCAAATTTATTTAAGATTTCAAGTTCCTAGTTCAAGAACTCCAAGAACCATCATTCAAAGGCACGATTAACATCTCAAAAATGAGTATCGATCTAAAGTTCATCATTCAAGATATGTGGGGGTTTTCAACAAGAACTCTCTTTCGTTCTTGTGCCCAAAAGTAATTTTCTTTACAAAGGCATAATTTTTATTTGATTTTTACGAATTTGAAGCATGAACCCATATCTTATGATGATTATTATGAAATCTTGATGTTTATGATTTTGAAAGATGGATTTACATGTGTGGAGATTTAAAGCATGAATCTTGAACGATATTTATCATGATTTTGATATTTCAGTTGTGAATTCCGAAACTGTATTTTTTTGAGAAAGTGTGTTATAAGCACGTTGATGTTGAATATTTGAGATATTTTGAATGATTTGACCTTTTGGTCTTAATGGAGTTGTTTTGTACTCGAGTGTGAAAGAAATCCACAACGTGGTTGATTTTGATAGATGGGAAGCATGATTGCTCCCAATGTATATTTATATATTACTAAAATTGTTTTGTTGTGGATTGTCTTTGAAATGATCTGAGCTAAGTCCGGGAGAAATCTTTAGCATCGAGTGGGAGGTATAAAACAACCTTATGTCCCTAGAACTACGCGCCCCCTAGGAGTGAGCCTGAGGATGATTTATATAGTGATCACTAGTTTGCGTGGATTTGATATCGATATTCCTACTCCAATGACAAGGATAGGATGGCTCTCCCCAACGTGGGTTGTACATTGGAATCCATGTAGCTCACATGGTTTATGTCGGTTATAGGATCTCCTAGTGTGTGTGTGTTTCCTTGTGTCTATGGTGAATGGCGAAGTAATTTGAAAGTGGAATTGTGAAAGTTATTCTTTCAAAAGATTTAAATGATATTTATTTTATGAGAATTGATATTCTTGATGAACTGAAAGTGATTGACAAACTGTATGATGAATCACATATGTTATTGTACTTATTTCATCCTCTAATGATTATGATGATTTTCTTGGGGCTATGTGAGTCTTTCATACATCCTGCATATTTCTTATAAATATTTATGATGATGATATTTATACAACTGCATACACCCCCATATACTTGGTTCCTTTTCATGGTACTGACCCACATCTTCGGATGTGGGCTGCATTTTCTCAGAATGTAGGTTCAGGTGCTCAGTTCTAGGTTCGACAGTAATTCTTCTAGCATACTGTTGTACATCCTTTGTTGTGGTAAGTCCTTATGTTCCGAGGACGTAATGTATGATGTTGGTTTCACAGAATTTTTTACATTTGATAACTGAGTATGAGTCAGTTAGGGCATGTCTCAATGGCTCGCTGGTTGTATTGATTTTCTTAGAGGTTTGTCCGACTAGTATAGATGTTGGGAGTTGACTAATAAGTCGTATTTTGTTATCTTTCTGAAATTATTTTATTCTTGGATGATGATTACTCTATTGATATTTGAGGGTTATTTATGGAAACCCCATTGATTTGTGTTGAATTGAATGAAAATGGCTCAAAGGGTTAGCTTGGGGATACTCATAGACTCAAGCATCGTGTGATGCTATGGGACCCGTTTTTTGGGGTGTTACAAATTTGGTATCAGAGACTATGGTTTTAAGGTGTCCTAGGGAGTTTGACAAGCTGCGTTAAGTAGAGGTTTGATCATCGGTGTGTAGCGTGCCACATCTATGAGCAAGAGGCTATAAGACGTTTTAGAAAAAAGTGTGATTCTTTCTTTCAGAAGTCTATCGTGCTTAAAGTGTCTCTTTCTTCTATTGATTCGTGCTCTCCTCTTTTAGAAATATGCCTCTACGTCGAGCGAGAAGAAATAATATTGGTCAGCAACCTCAATCCGCTGACCCATTAAATAAAAATGTATCTCATGCTGAATTTCGGGCAGCCTTTCAGGTGATAGCCCAAGCTGTTACTGCAAATGTTCAGTCCAAGTCGACCTCGGCTCCACAGCAGCAGGGAGGTAATTCAGCTGCTTCCAGGATTCGTGACTTCATGCGGATGAATCAGCCAAAATTATATGGGTTCAAGTCTGATGAGGATCCATAGTTGTTTTTAAAGGAGGTGTGGAAGATTCTCAGGTGATGCATGTATCTGAGGAACATAGTGAGGAGTTGGCTGCGTATAGGTTGAAAGACGAGTTGTTGCTTGGAGGAAAGGTAGAGGTGAGGGAACTGTCCCTATAACTTGGAAAGAGTTCCAGGATGCATTCCTGGATAAGTTTTTCCCTTTGGAGATGAGGGAGGCCAAGGTGGAATAGTTTATGAACCTGCGACAGGGATCTATGACTGTTAGGGAGTACTGTCTAAAGTTCAATCAGTTGGCAAAGTATGCTCCTGACTTAGTGGCTGATAATCGGGCTAGTATGAGTAAGTTTGTGACTGAAGTGTCTAGTTATGTGGTTAAGGAGTGTAGGTTTGCTATGCTGAATAGTGAGATGAATTTTTCTAGGCTGATGACTCATGACCAACAGATTGAGGAAGACAAGATTAAGGAGAGAGATAGAATAAGAGGGAATAAGAGAGCTAGGTCTGAGCAGCACAGACAGGGTTAAACTAGATCGCAGGGAGGGAGTCGCCCTCAGTATTAGGATCGTTTGTCTATGTTAGCACCGTTATATGCTAGTGCTCTCATGCCTAGAGATAGGCAGGATCAAGGTAGTAGGTCATATGCATCCAGGTCCCAGTACAGTGCTGGCAGTAAGCCAAATCGTCCCTTGTGTCCTATTTGTGGTAGGGCTCATATGGGTGAGTGTTGGGGGTGAGAAGAGGGGTTGTTTTCGATGTGGTGACTGGGTCATAGAGTTAGAGATTGTCCACAGTATGGATAAGGGCATTATGACTATTGCCCTCAGACCCAGACTCAGACTATTAGTTCTTTAGTTCCAGTGACTCGCCCATCCCCAGCTCAGGCCGCCTCTTCTAGCAATGCTGATGGGCAGCGCCAGAATAGATTTTATGCTTTACCATCCCGCTAGGAACAGGAGGCCTCTCCCGATATTATTACTGGTATGCTTCATATATTTCAGTTTGATGTGTATGCTTTGTTGGATCTTGGATCCAGTTTCTCATATGTTACATCTTTGAATGCTGTGAATTTTGAAATGAGTCCTGAGATTATTCCTTAGCCTATCCTAGTTTCTACCCCATTAGGTGATTCAATTGTTGCCCAGAAAGTGTATAAAAAGTGTCCTGTTACCGTTCTTAATAGAGTCTTGGTGGCTGATCTGATTGATTTAGACATGGTAGATTTTGATGTGATTCTGGGTATAGACTGCCTGTATTCTTCTTATGCCTCTATTGATTGTCGGACCTGAGTGGTCAAGTTTCAGTTTTCGGGTGCATCCGTGTTTGAGTGGTCTGGGAATTCTGTGTCACCCAAGAGTCATTTTATCTCTTACCTCAAAGCTAGAAAACTTATTTCCAAGGGGTGTATTTACCATTTGGTTAGAGTCAAAGACACTAAGTCTGAGACTCCAACTCTCCAGTCTGTTAACGTCGTCAATGAGTTTTTTGATGTCTTTTCAGATGATCTCCCAGGGATACCTCCTGATAGAGAGATAGAGTTTGGGATTGATCTTCTTCCCGATACTCAGCCCATTTCTATTCCTCCTTACCGTATGGACCCTACAGAACTTAAAGAGTTGAAAGAGAAACTCAAAGATCTACTAGATAAGGGTTTCATAAGGCCCAGTGTTTCTCCTTGGGGTGCTCCTGTGTTGTTTGTGAGAAAGAAAGATGGCTCTTTGCATATGCGCATTGATTACCGCCAACTGAATAAATTCACCGTAAAAAATAAGTACCCCCTTCCGAGAATAGATGATTTGTTTGACCAATTGCAAGGTGCAAGTTATTTCTCAAAAATAGACCTTTATTCCGTCTATCATCAACACAAATTTAGGGAGTGTGACATCCTAAAAACCGCTTTCTGAACTCGTTATGGCCATTTTGAGTTTCTTGTTATGTCTTGCGAGTTAACTAATGCCCCAAAAACTTTCATGGACCTTATGAATCGAGTGTTCAGACCATATCTGGATATGTTTGTCGTAGTGTTCATCGATGATATACAGGTGTACTCCCGATAGTGAGGATAAGCATTTTGATCATCTTCGAACTGTCTTAAAAACCCTTAGAGATCACAATTGTTTGCCAAGTTCAGTAAGTGTGAGTTTTGGCTAAGGTCAGTTGCTTTTCTGGGTCATATCATTTCTTCCGAGGGTATTAGAGTTGATCCTCAAAAGACCGAAACTGTTAGAAATTGCCCTAAACCTATTTCTCTGACTGATATCCAAAGTTTCTTGGGTTTAGCTGGCTATTATTGCCGGTTTGTTGAGAGTTTCTCCTCTATAACGTCTCCTATAACTCGGTTGACCCAAAAGAAAGTGAAGTTCTTATGGTCCGAATCTTGTAAGAAGAGTTTTCAGGAGTTGAAGACTCGACTCAATTCAGTCCCTGTTTTGAATTTGCCTGATGGTGTTGATGGTTTTGTGGTGTACTGTGATGCTTCGAGAGTTGGGTTGGGTTACGTATTGATGCAGAAGGGTAAGGTGATAGCTTATGATTCTAGACAGTTGAAACCTCATAAGAAAAATTACCCCACCCATGACCTTGAGTTGGCTGATGTTGTGTTTGTTTTGAAAATATGGAGACACTATTTGTATGGTGCCTATGTTGATGTTGTCACTTATCGTAAGAGTCTGCAGTATATGTTTACCCAGAGAGAATTGAATCTTAGGCAGAGACGATGGTTAAAATTGTTAAAGGACTATGATATGAGTGTGTTGTACCATCTGGGCAAGGCCAATGTTGTGGCGGATGCCCTAAGTAGAGTGTCCATGGGTAGTGTTTCGCATGTGGTAGAAGGTAAGAAAGAGTTGGCTCATGATGTACATCATTTGGCTATATTGGGGGTTAGGTTGTTTGACTCTACTAAAGGTAGTATAGGGGTTCAGAGTAGTTCTGAATCCTCCTTGGTTTCGGAAGTGAAGGAAAAGCAATACTTAGATGCTAGTTTGGTCAGACTGAAGGAGTCAGTCAAGGACCAAAAAGTAGAGGTTTTCTCCCAAGGGGGAGATGGTGTGTTGAGATTGTAGGTTAGATTGTGTGTCTCGAATGTTGATGATCTGAGATAGAGGATTATGGATGAAGCGCATGGGGCACGATATTCTATTCATCCTGGTACCACCAAGATGTATCAAGACTTGCGGGAAATCTATTGGTGGAGTGGCATAAAGAAAGATATAGCAGCGTTTGTAGCTAAGTGTGCAACATGCCAACAGGTTGAGGTTGAACACAAAAGACCTGGTGGTACGATGCAAGAGTTTAGGATTCCCACTTGGAAGTGGGAAAAGATAAATTTGGACTTCGTGATTGGTTTACCTCCTTCCCAACGCCATCATGATTCCATTTGGGTTGTCGTTGATAGGTTGACCAAGTCTGCTCATTTCTTGCCTGTTCATACTTCATATACTGCTGAGGATTACACTAGATTGCATATCCGAGAGCTAGTCAGACTGCATGGAGTTCCCTTGTCTATCATTTTAGATAGGGGTACTCAATTCATTTCGCAATTTTGGAAAGCTTTTCAGAAGGGTCTTAGTACCCAAGTGCTTTTGAGTTCTGATTTTCATCCGCAGACCGATGGTCAGGCTGAGAGGACCATCCAGACCTTAGAGGATATGTTGAGAGCTTGTTCACTTGACTTTAAGGAAAGTTGGGATGATCACTCATCATTGATAGAGTTTTTACAATAACAGTTTCCACTCTAGTATTGGCATGGCTCCGTTTGAAGCCTTATATGGGAGGAAGTGTAGATCACCCATAGGTTGGTTCGATATGGGTGAAGCGGCTGTGAGTGGTCCTGATTCGGTATTTGAGGCTATGGAAAAGTTAAGTTGATTAGGGAAAGGTTGAAAATTGCGCAGAGTCGTCAGAAGTCATATGCGGATATTAGAAGGAGAGACCTTGAGTTTGAAGTTGGTGACCTAGTGTATCTGAAAATTTCACCCATAAGGGGGGTGAAGAGATTCGGAAAGAAGGGAAAGATTAGTGACCGTTATGTTGGTCCTTACAAAATTCTTAGCTGTGATGGTAAAGTAGCTTATGAGGTCGAGTTGCCTTTCGAGTTGTCCTCTGTTCATCCAATATTCCATGTCTCCATGCTTAGAAAGCATATTAGCGATGCTGTGGTAGTGGATTCCTCTGTGAGTGCTGACATTCAAGAAAATCTTTCTTTTGATGAGATTCCTATTGAGATTCTTGATTTCAGTGTCCGAAGACTAAGGAACAAAGAAGTTTCCTTAGTCAAGGTATTGTGGCAAAACCAATCTGTTGAGGGTGCAACTTGGGAAGCTGAGGCGGATATGCGATCCAAGTACCCGCACCTATTTTCCGCGAACTCCGATCAAGCCGAAGGTACAGTTCTTTCCTAAATCATGCAATTTTGATAAAAGTTGCAGCAGTTCAGCTGTAATTTATTATGTGTTCAGCTGTAGTTTCTTGAATTTATGCATTCTATGTTGAATTCGGAGTGAGAAACGATGTGGTGATGAGTCTAACGAATGGTTTCAGCTGTATGCTCTATTCCCTATCTAATATTGGCATGTCTAGTGTCATTCGAGGGCGAATGTTTCCAAGGGGGGGATGATGTAATACCCCGGGAAATTTTTTGTTGAAATTTTATGCATAAACATGTTGGGTTCTATCTTCAAGAATGAATTATAAATTTCCATGTGGAATGTCTTAGATTATGACCCACCATTGAGTAGAGTATCGAATAGGCTTTCCAACGATATGTGGATCATCCAAAACGGACACCCGAGCGACGAGTTATGAACATTTCGATTGAACCATGAATAGTAGTGAATAGTAAAACGTGCAGGAAAAAGTACTGAGGCTTGATGTATTTTTTCTCCAACTTTAAACGATCATAACTCCTTGTACATAATGATCTGGGTGATCTACTATATATCAACGGAAAGCTCTGTGAGTCCTCTTTCCAATGAAATTGGTCTCATCTAATTTGTCTATCGAAGGAAAAGGTTATGGTTGATCTACTTCAGCGTATCAAAAGTAATTTTTTGGGTCAAATTCAAACGATCATAACTCCTCGTACACAATGATCTGGGTGAGATACTATATATCAACGGAAATATATGAGAGTCCTCTTTCTAATGAAATTAGTTTCATCTAATTTGTATATCGGAGTAAAACGTTATGGTTGATCTACTTTAGACTATCAAAACAGTCCTCTCTTCTAGGTGCTTAGATCTAGGTTTCATTTCTAGTATCGGGGATGAGTTGACCGGCCTTAGTAGACTAGTTGACTTCGAACCACCATAGGATCGGAGGTAAGGTTTGTGTTCCCTTTTTGTACTTTCTTGTTTTTTATTTATGATAAGGCTTGGGGGTGTGTGGCTCAACCCCTGACCGCCACGGGAGGTGAGAGCCCCGGGTAAGGTCTGTTCTAAAAAAAAAAAAAAAACTCCACGAGCATTTATTTGTATAAATATTGAAACTTTAATTGAAATATTAAAGAATAATGTTTTATCCTTAGCTACATCTATTTCTTTTCATATAGTATAAAATAAGATTAAAAAGTGCATGTGATAGAGATTAAAGGATTAACGATAATTGTAGTAAAGTGAAAATAAAAACTTGTATGGCTTTTAAATGATTAATTTACCAAATATTAATATATAATGATAAATTGTCAAACAAAGTGTTTCACAAAAGTAGCATAAAGAATTTAGATATGATCAATATAAGCATATTGATTATAATATAAACAAAAATATATTATGATAAACTCTTGAAAGAGTACTTTATGAAATTAGTTGTAGTAGAGAGAATCTAGGTAATATTCAAGACAAATTTTAGGATATATCGATCGAAAAAAGATATCACAGTAAATTCTCAAAAAGTTTAATTAAATAGCAGACAAAATATAGGGTAAAATGTATATTAGCATTACGGTTATAAATCCAAGATTACAGGTACATCTGCACCAAGAATTCTAGACTCAAATACATCAAATCCATGCAGCAAAATTATGATATAATAAAATCTCAAAAAAAAAAAAGTAACTGACAAAATGTAGTTTAAAATCGACATAAGCATATTTACTATTATAAACCCAACATAAAATTAATATAACAAAAAATAATATATGCAGTAAAATTTCACAAATAAGATCTGAGGAAGGTAGAGTGTACATAGACCATAACACTACTTCGTGATGGTAGAGAGATTGTTTTTGAAAAATTCTCGATTCAGTATAGCAAATTTAAGTACAAAAATTATTATAACAAAGTCTCAAACATACATATATATATACACACACTTAATGAGTGTATAACATATAGAATCTTGGTAAAATTTAAATATATACCTTAGTGTTGTTGGACATTTGATAGTGTATATCTAGATAGCAGACAACATTGGAGCATAGTATTGGATCACATGCATATGATTTTCTTTTAAATTAATTCGAGCATCAACACCATATGAACTCCATTTATCATAACAATACCACAAATCTCCAAGGGTGAAATATTCATTTGTATCCTTCAAAATTGCTATAATGGATCTATTTATCTATATGTTTATCCAAGTTATCCGCACCCCCTACAAATGGTATCAGAGCCTATGCTAATTAAAGTTACGGAAGTAGTATATGTTTGGAGTTATTAGATTAATTTATTAATTATTATGAAATTAGATTTATATATCCACCAAAATATTATAAATATTATTTAGATGAATAATGTACAAAACCCGCAACAATATAAAGAATTAAAATAAATAATATCTAAAAAACGTAAAGAATTAAAAATAAGGATAGAAAGACTACAGTATAACATAATTGCCGAAGTTAGCAAAAAACTCAATAAAGTCACAAAAAGAAGAAATATCAAATTTAAAATCAATAATAGATAGTCTAGAATATATATATCAACATAACCTATATACATTTAAATAAAATGAACAAAGAAGAATTTATAATAGATGAAAAAAATATGAAAATCACGAAGAATTAAAAATAAAAATAGTATTCTCTAATTTAGGAAGGAGATATAAGAAAATAGGTGAACATTTATATTTAATGTTAGAAAAAGAAGAATTAAAATTAGAAGATAAGTTGGCAGTCATGGTAAGAATAGAAAGAGAAAATGAAGAGATAGACAGAAAAAAAGAAAATAGATAAAATAAAACAACAAACCACAGAAGAAATATGAAAAATAGAAGAAACTAAAGATAGTAGGATAGCTGAATTAGAAAAAGGACTACAAATGCTAAAAGATTTCTATGAAAAAGGACAGAAAGAAAAAGAAAAAAAAGATAAAGAACAAAAATTATTAATTGAGATAAATCAATTTAAAGAAATATTAGAAATAAAAAATAAAGAACCAGAAACCAGTGAATTAGAAATAAATGCAATAGATGCTGAAGAAACAAATAATTATGATTTGGAAGATTGTGAAACATATACAGAAATTCTAGAAAACATAGGAAAACTAGAAATTAATGAAAAACAAGAAGTAATTAATAAAGAAAATCTAGAACTAATAAATATAGAAGTAAATACTCTAGATAAGAATATAATACCTAGTACATCAGAAATAAGAAAACCAACCTATAATTACAAAAATAAGTTTAAAAGATATAATCCAAAGGATGAATATAATAAATGGACACGAAAACAAATAATTAATTATAATTTTTTAGATTTAGACTGTGTAATAGAGACAAATAAAACAATACAACTCTGGGTAGGATACATGTCAAAACAATTATAAGTTAATAAAATAAATATAACAAATACACCAGAATATATAGAAAAGACATTAATAGGAACAGTAAAATTATGGTTTATCAACCTAGCCGAAGCAAGTAAGAAAGTATTAAGATTTGATAATAAAACAGAAGGAACATTAACAACTACTAAAATACTACCAACAGAAATATTGAAAAAAATATGAAATAGCTATAGGAGATGAATTTAGCAGTGTAACAACAGAAGAAGAAAAGCAAAATAAAGAAAAAGATATAAATAGAAATTTAATGTTAAAACTAGCAATATGTAATATGTGTTATATAGATGAGTATATGTGCATATTTAAAGAATATTATTATAAAGGAACATATAATATAGAAGAGAGTAAAGAAATAAGAAGATTATATTTTAGTAAATTACCTGAACCATTTAGTTCAAAAATAATAAAGAGTTGGGATAAAGCAAAAATAGTAGATACTCTAGGAGCAAGAATAAAAATTTTACAACAATGGTATAGAAATCTATGTGAAAAATATAGAGATGAAATAAAAATGGAAAAAACATTAATAAGAAATTTAGCATGTTGCAAAGATAAAATAGCACCTCAATTTGGATGTGAAGAAAGATATTATAAGAAAAGAAAAAGACATAAGAAATATAAGAAATACAAAAAATCAAAATATAAATATAAGAAACCAAGAAAAAGATATTTTGTAAAAAATTATAAACATAAAAGACCATATAGAAAAAAGAAATCTATAAAAGAACGTACTTGTTATAATTTTGGAAAACTAGGACATTTAGCTAGAGATCATAAATTACAAAAAAAAAACCCCCAAAAAACAAATATCATAAATAAAAATAGAAAATACAGAGTATATGCAGATAGATTATATAGATTATGAATTAGAAAGTGAAGATAATATATATGAAATTTTGGAAAATGAAACATATAATGAAATAGATAGTGAATTAGATGACTCAAATAACTGAAAGAGATATAAAAATGAATCAAATAACTGAAGAAGATGTAAAAATAATAACAAAGGAAGAATATTTAAATAAAGAAGAAAAATATCAATAAATAATATTTGACAGTAATATATTTGACGAAATAAAAGGAAAAGAATTAGACTTAAGTGTAGAAAAAATATTTAAAATACCAACAATAAAAAATATATTTAGTAGAAAAAGGGAGAATACTACGTAGTAAGCCAAAAGGAACATGTAATAGACTGCAGATATGCAAAAGGAAAAGCTAGTATACCACTAGTAACAAAAAGAATAATTAATAAAAAAATAAATGACATAAAAAGTAAAGACCCAATAAAATATGTACACCTTGGAGGAACAGAGATATTAATAAAAGCATGTTTTAGAAAAGAATATATACACCAATAGAATTATATTTAGCAGATGATAGAATTATAAAACCTATAGAAAAAAGTATAATAACAGCCATAAAAGAAAATTTAATATACCAAAAATTTAAATTTATAATAAGTGTGAATTATTCAGTAGCAATTGTTGACACCTAATTTTTTCCCTCTGCGACTAAATTTAATCCTGAGTTTCTTCAGTTTTTAATAAACCAAAATAATTATTTCATCCAAATAAAAAAATACTTATAATATTTTTCGTACGTGATTTTGTCATTTTAAGTAGCGATTATATACTATCGTGTTCAGTTATACGAGATTATATAATTTGTTACTTAAATATTTATTTTACAAAATATCAGACTTGAAAATAAATTCAAATGATTAAAATCTTAATTTAAATATAATTTATTCACAAAAATAATTTATTTGGATAAATATGCATTCATTTTATTAAATCAAGAAGGTTGGGATAAAAAAAGGTATTAATTCGTAGCGAATTTTAATTTAATTTAGCCAATCTATTAGATTTGACCATAATTGAAAATTGGTCATAATTGCAATACAATTCGTCAATTAATTTTTAATTTGGTCAAAATAAATAATTATGGCTAAATTTTAAATTCTAATTGGGGTTATATTTTAAATAACCCCAAAATTCTCAAGAACTCTCACAACATTTACCCAATTCTCATCAAAAAATAAATTCAAATTGTACTATTCCCCCCAACTTTGTCCTTTTCCAATTTTGAAATTCAAAGATTGTACTACATTGTACTATTTCCCCCACATTATCTTCCACCTCACCTTATCTTTAATTTTTACATTCCAAAACCCCCCTAAATGCTTTTTCTTCCACATTGGTAGATGACAAGAAATTAATCTCTATCCTTTCGTATAAATATTTTTCTCCCACATTGGTGGAAAAGGAAAGAAAAATACCCCATTCTCTCCTATAAAAACTACCACTACTTTGGTAGAGAGAGGAGGGGAGAAGGAAGAAAAAAAAAGGCTTGAAAGCTCGTAGTCTCGTTTTGCTGCCCCCCCCAAAAGGTAAACACACCTTCTTTTTTCTTTTTTTATTATTTTAGTTTTTATTATCGTTTTTCTCTTTATCTTTTTTCTTCTTCGTACTTCGTAGATATAATTTTATTTGTTGGGATTGTATGTTGTAGATGACCTTGAAGGCCCTAGGACGTTATGGTGTCGATATTCTAATTATTTTTATGTTCATGATATAAAAATGAGCTAGCAATAGTTGTATGTGTCTTTTTTTGACTTCACTCTTTGATTATTTTGGGTAAAGTTTCAATCTTTGCTTAAAAGATGTATTTATGTTTTTTTTTTAAACTCATTGTTGTTGGATACATTTGTTTTTAGTATGTAAAGTTATTTTCTTTATGTTTAGAAGAATAGTTAATGTTGAATGTTTTGCCTTTTCTCCTTATTCTTTGATTATTTGAATAAAGTTTAGATCTTTACTTGAAAAATGATACCCATGTCTTGTTTAAACTTATTGTTGGTAGATATATTTGTTTTTAGCATGAAAAGTTATTTCCTTTATGTTGAAAAGAATAGATAATATTGATTGTTTCTCTTTTTCTTTTACTTTATTCTTTGATTATTTTGGATAAAGTTTAGATCTTTGTTTGAAAAACAATACCCATGTCTTGTTTAAACTTATTGTTGGTAGATATGTTTTTTTTTAACATGTAAAGTTGTTTATTTTATGTTGGAAGAATAGTTATTATTATTTGTTGCGCCTTAATAAAAATAGTAATTAGTTAAGTCAAGAATTTTTCATTTGCTTACTAATTATTTTAATGGATTTCAAAACCCTCATATAAGATATGAAGTGCTAGCTTTATTTTTCATCCATGATGTTTATACTTCTTTGTTCGTATGTTGTCTTTTCAAAATGATAAGAAAGTTCGAAATTTTGCGGCTAAATAAAATTATTTGGATAATTTTTACTCATGTATAGTATGATTGTGAAACTTTTGCTTTGAATTTTTTATTTGTTGACTCTCATTCTTGTGCAAGTGTGCTTATTCTTGTCATTCAAAAATTGGTTCTTGATAGTTTCTTTTACTTTGAAATATGTCACTTTTATGCCTTGAACATATATTAATTTCTTTATCTTATCTTTGCATGAAAAAAAAATATCTCGAGTCCAAATGGACTCCTCTCCTCCTGCAGTTCGTAATGGATAAATGAGTCTCACCCCTTCGAGTCAAGTTTGAAGTTTAAAACCAAGGTCCACTTCATGGCGTGTGGGTTCTAGAAAATAGACGTAGAAGGAAAATGGGTCAAAACCCATTGATGAGGTCACTAAGAGACTTGAAAAGTCTCAATTTTTATTATTGTCTTCTTTTTATTTATTCATTTATTCATTTATTTATTCATTCATTTTGGCCTCAAAGCCAAAGTTGTATTTAATACAGGTAGAGCAAGACTCGAGCCAAAGGCTCGAAAAATAGTTTAGGACAGGTGAAATGGGTCGGAAGCCCAACTAGAATAGGACAGGTCTCGTTGATTTGGCACAATGGCCTAAATCCTTTACTTTCTCCTTCCTTTTCAAAAGTCAAATTTTTCCGCAAAACAGAAATAGCGACTCTACTGGGGATCTAACTAGGTTCTAACCAAATGTTTTATTTCTTCTTTGATTAACTGTTTATGTGTTTATGTCTTTTGATTATGTAAAGTTTAATTATCGCATCTCATGGCATTTCCTGCATCTTATAAACTGTTTTGGGGTTTCGTGGATGTCCTGGACCCTGTTGATCAATTCCAAAATGTGTTGGAAATACGAACAGCTTATCAGCACACGAGTCGTCTGGCGCTGTTCATATTTTCAAACTCAAGTTGTCCTCTTGAGAACAAGTGTCCAAGCCCACTCTAGACACCGAGGATAGAACGAAACCAACCCTATTTTAGGCATGTGCCTAGGATGACCCAATATCCGAGCGGGGTATTGGGCCCATTAGAAAACCTTCCCTATGTCTATTTGACCCAGAGTCAATCACAGACAAACAATGCTTATGTGTTGAAGAAATATATGCTTGTCTAAATTCAATCCATTATCCTTTAGGGTCGGGAAAAGGCTTATTTTGTCTTCTTTTATGTAGATATGACTCAATTGCATTCTCGTGAAAAGATCAAGATGGTCACCAAACCCGATGATTACCTGAAACTATGGTGGGATTACATGGGTACAAAAGAGAGAAAGATTGTTAGAACACACATTGGGCATCTTCCTTCTTTGATCGAGATGGACGCTTGGCCCAAAATAATCCATGTACTAACAACTTTTTGAGATGATCAGAACATGGTATTTCACTCCGGGGATGTTGAATTGACCCCCACCATTGAAGAGGCATTGATTTTCTAAGAGAGTACGGAAATGTGTTTTAAGAGAAAGGAGACACTGGATAAGAATATTTTAGTCCCGGATGTGTGGGACCGTCAAAAAATCAAGGAAGCATTTTTAACTGATGAAGACACCTGGATAGGAGAACGGGATGGAGAAAATATCACTTTTCGTGAGTTGTACCGTTGGTTCAGAATATTCAACTCTTTTCACAAATTTGGGCATAAATTGGAGTCGGAAGCAAAATGGAAGGAAACAAAAGCTTTTGCATTCGCGGTAGGCCTACTTGGAGCCATGGTGTTCCCGCAGGGGGGAAATAGAACAATTCATCCGAGGGTTGTCACAGTGACCCATGCACTCTTCTTTGGAATGGAATACAATTCTAAAAAAGCATTCCACAACTTATCCCCTATGATTATCGCCGACATATACGCGCTTTGGGAAGATGTCAAGTCAAGAATCGTTTCTTTCAAGGCTGCAACCTTATATTAAAATGGCGGATAATGATGCATTTGGTGAAAAATCCTAGAACGGCACAACTTGATCACAAAACAAGGAGAAATCTGCTAGAATCGCACGACATGCGGTTATTTTTACACAAGTTCAAAAGGGAAGCATCCCATGAATTTTGGTTTAAGACTCTTGGAGAATTAAGAGATGGCGATGTCCAATGGTCCCTTAACTATCTTCATTCAGGGAAATACATCATTTGAGGGGGCGAATGGCCTTTTTTAGTGCTCTTGGGTCTCAGGGGAACCCGCCCCTACAATCCTGGTAGAGTTCTTAGGCAATTTAAGATCAAGAAGGAGACGCCTCAAATCAATTCTATGCTCAGATTCTTCACCGAATATGATGAAAGTAAGCCCTCGCTCAAAGACTACATGATAAATGGATGGAGAAGGAAAAAATGGGTAAAAGTTTCTTTCCGTGTAAGGTATAAACATGAAGTCAGCGACACTTACAAGGAGTGGTTGAACAAGATCCTCGCCGGAGCATTGAATTCGAGATGAAATGTGCCCACTCGGGTTGTGGATGTAGAATTCGAGCATCAAATTCGACTTCACAGGCTACAAGATGAGTTCCAGAAAAGTGAAATTGTGCACCAGAAGATGCACATTGAAGACGCTTTGACCATACATACATTGAGGGAAGAGTTGAAAAGAGCTAGGCAAGACGCTGATGATGCCAGGCAATGCCTAATCGATTTGGACGATAGCATAGCCTCCCAACTCGACAACATAGGAGAAATGACTTATGACTGCAAGGCACAATTATGCGGGAATCACCTTATCATCAATAGGTATAAAATAACACATGAGTTAAACAAGGAAAGAAGGTGAAAACAGACAAAGAAGCCTCTAGTAGCTAGCTTTTCTATTCTCCCCTGCGTGGAACTTATCTTGTTTCATGTTATTTCCTCTTTTCCCTAAAAATTGTATCCCTGTTTCATTATTTTTTGTAGGCATTTATGCCCTTTTTGTGTCTATATGAGTTGGGGGTTAATGGATTGACTTTGAGGAAGCATATATTTTCTTCAAAAAATCGTTAGGGCTGAACCCTTGGCTCAAAAAGGGGCATCCCAATTAGGATACACGTTATTTTAATGCCTTGTGTAATATAACTATTTTATGTGCTTATATGCATTGGTTGAGATAAAAGGCAAGTTTATCTACTATGACCTACGGATGAATTTGGCTATCACTTGAACAACTCTGTGTGATTATTTACTGTCAATATTTTGCATTACTTATCACATACGGAAACTAACACATTTGCCTTTGAGTTGTTTTACTTTGCAGATAACAGAAATTACTCCGTGTTGATAAACTGGTAGAACATCCCTACTTCACCCGATCGAAAGCACAGAAAATCCCATCCTTGGACCATCATTCAAAAATGATAGGAAATGACGAAGAAAACGCACTGGCTATCCGGGAGAATGTGATAGCGGAACAGAATTAGATGATTGTGGAACTTGCAAGAAAATTAGAATAGCTTCAGGGGGAAATAAATCGCACTCGAGAATTGGCTAACTTGGTCATCACCGTCAATGACCCTGCTCTGGGAGGACACGAGACTCCACTCTAAATCCTTCCCCTCAGTACCCCTATTCTCTGGGACCAACCAACTAACGTATCACCCGGCTCTGCTCCTCCAATTGTCCAAAACACTAATCATGAAAATAATCCAGACGCCTACCATCCACAAAATCCATCTGCAACCCCACAGAACCCGTCTTCGAATCCATTCCCAAATCCTCAAAACACATTCTCAAATCAACAAAATGTATTCCCAAATCCGCAAGATTTACTCCTAAATCCACAAAATATGGCAAACCTACCTTCAAATCCACCAAATTCATTTCCAAATCTGAAAAATCCTTCTCATATTCCTCCAAACTACTTACAAGGCCCACATAACCTTCCCAATTTCCAAAACATTTTCCCCACTTACCAACTAAATTCTCTCTATCTGCAAAATCAAGCCCTCCTTCCAAATCCCTCTCAAGCCATCATATCTCCTGATATTTATGAACCCCTTCCTAACCCTCAGATAGACCATTACAAGGAGAAGGAGAAGGAATGGATAGCCCAGCATGAAAGGAATTTAATAGCCATGCAAGAAGAGAACATGAGGATCAAAGAGTCTCACGGGCCCAAGGACCACGACGGTTTGGTGTATGATGATTTGTGTGTTCACCCAGGAGTAGACCTACCAGAAGGATACAAGGTACCTATATTTGATATGTTTGATGATACCAAAAATCCAATGGCCCATATAAGAAGGTACTGCGAGCAACTAGTAGGGATAGGGAAAAATGAGGCGTTATTAATGCGCCTATTCAGTCGAAGTTTGAATGGTGAAGCCTTGGAGTGGTTCATGTATCAGGAGCTGAAAAGGTGAACTGGTTGGAAGCCATTGGCTAAGAGTTTCCTTGACCGGTTCGCATTCAACATTAAAATAATCCCTGATCGGTATTCACTAGATCGGATTAAACAAAAGAGCATTGAGAGTTTTCGAGATTATGATTTCGTTGGAGGAAAGAAGCTGCCAAAGTACAGCCCCCCATGTCCGAGGAGGAAATGGTATCCGTGTTCTCTCACGATCAAGAAGGAGAATATTATACCAGGATGGTGTCCGCTGTCAGAGCAACCTTTGTAGATTTGGTAAAAATAGGAGAATCATTAGAGAAAGGTATTTGGACAGGAAAAATTGTCAAAACCCCGACATTATCTGGAACTGCCATGTTTTCTAAGAAGAAGAAGGAATAGGTAGGTGGGGTTTCTGTCAATTCTATTACAAAATAAAAACAGCGGTTCAACTGTAGAAACGTTTTATCTTCCCTGCCATCACCTAACCTTCTGCACGTATTCTACGTCCACCCCCAATACCAAACTCTACTCCCAAACATCCCAACATCATACCAAGCTCCATAGCCAAATATCTTTCCCCAATACCCAGTTCCACCTCTAAATTATCAGTCTCATTTCCAAACTACTCCCCCAAATAGCCGAACAAATTTCCAAACACCTCCAAATTACCACCAAGTACCCCCTCCTACAAACCTAAGACCGTATAACCCCCAGCATCCAAACCACGAAAAGAAACCTCCCCGAAACTTCACCCCACTAACTGAAAGTCGCACCCAATTGTTTGAAATATTGAAGAATGCTAGTCATTTGCAACCAGTACAGCCAAATATTGTCAATCCTAGCTCCCGGTTTTATCACCCTGATCAAAATTATTCCTATCATTCAAGGGTAGCAGGGCATAGTACTAAGGATTGTCTTATCTTGAAACATAGAATCCAAGATTTGATTGATCAAAAGGTCATCACGCTCAGCTACTCTAAATGTTAGCAGTAATCAATTACCCAACCATGGGGGATATATAGTTAACATGATTGAAATAGAAGGCGAATGGGCATCCGATAAGACCATTACTCAGGTGAACTCCAAAAAGCACAAAAGGGCGGAAGAGGTAGGAAAGATAGAGAAAGTTGTGGCTGCCTTAAGTATCAGCGAGAAAGCCCTATCTATAGTGATAAATACACCGACTCAAGTGTACGCTCCCCCTTTAAATAAGGAATTTATTGTGCAAACCGCCGCTGCCCAGGGGATGAATCAATTAGGAAGATGTTACATCCCTGAGGAATTGACCAACAAGAACGATTCACAGAAAAGGCCAATCACTGAAGGAGAGGCTGAGGAATTTTAGAGGTGTATTCAACCAAAGGATTAATCAATTGTCAAACACTTGGAGAAAATGCCAGCCCAAATCTCTATCTTGGTACTATTATTGAGCTTGCAACACCACCGACAGGATCTGTCGAAGTTCTTGGAGGAAGCGTATGTTCCCATAGGAATGAGCGTTAAGAATTTGGCTACGATGATAGGGAACGTTGTGGGAAACCATCGCATATCATTCAGTGACAAAGAGTTTCCATTTGAAGGAGCAATGCACAACAAAGCCATGCATGTCACCGTCATTTGTCGATATTATGCAGTTAATCAGGTATTAATAGATGACGGATCTGGTGTGAATATTTGACCCCTCTCCACACTGGTCCAAATAGGCTATGATTTGGGGAAAATTCATCAAAGCCATGTAAATATGAGAGAATTCGATGGAGGGCAGAGAGATACCATAAGAGAGATTGATTTTCACATCCAAATGGGACCTGCTGAGTTTAAGACTAAGTTTTATATTATGGATATCCATCCTAGATACAACCTACTTTTGTGAAGACCATGGATACACGAGGCAAAGGCAATTTAATCTCCCCTTCATCAATTATTGAAGTTCATTTAGAAATATCATGAAGTAGTCATCCAAGGAGAAAGAAGTCGAGCGGACCGTCCCAATGGTTATGTGCCGGTGATTGAAGATGTTCTAAAAGGTAGAAGTTTCTATACAGTGGAAATTGTAAACTTTGCAGAAAGAGATTCGACACCCAAAATATCAATGACTTCTGTCTACAAAGTGATTGCAACTGTGATGTAAAGAAATGTGTTCGAACCTGGTCGAGGCTTGGGCAAGAATTTACAAGGAATTATCAAGACTATTGTGATCCCAGAGAGAAGCTCTAAGCATAGGTTAGGGTATCAGCCTACTAGAAAAGATAGGGTTGAGGATGAGCCAGAAAAGAGTCTGTTTAGGCCTTTGCCACTCCTATTCCAGTCATTTCCCAAACGAGAGATGTCAGATGATAATGTTCTTGGGGATGGGATAGGATATTTATTTGAAGGATGCAATGCTGTACCAGAATATCTCCCAGAGTCCAGCGGGGTGAAGCAGATTACGCCAGGGAAGGCTTTGCAAAATTGGACCTCCACTCCACTCATAAGCCGTCACCCGTCGTGGTAGATGAAAGGGCAATTACTAATAGTTTTGAAATTGGTGATGATCCGGAGGAGGCCCCGAGATCCACCTTTTATATCTCAAAAATTTATTTTTGTATCTTACTGCTTTGTAAAAAGGCGAGGGCTTGTATTTGTGCAATTGACAAGCCATGTTGTTGTAATTATTTCTCAAATTTCAATGAAAAGGCCTTCATTTATTTGGAAAACTGTATTAGTTCTAAAATGCTTCTAGTCATATGTTTTGTTATTTTCTTATCATCTAACTTAGTTTGTTTGTCCATTACAGTAACAGTAGCTTAAAACCTGCCAATGTTGTGTCATGTCAACGCCTGAACGAACAAAATGAAGGGGATGATGATGGTTGGAAAGACGATGATGAGGAACGATTAGTTGAAGATATGGAGGAATTTGAGAATCACAAAAAACCCAATCTGAAAGAAACTAAAACAGTCAACTTGGGAGATCACGATGAAATCAAAGAGACCAGTATCAGTGTCCACCTCTCGGCGCCATAAATGGAAGAGCTCATCCACCTGTTGCGGGAGTATATCGACGTGTTTGCTTGGTCCTATGATGATATGCCAAGGTTGAGCACCAGCATTGTGTCATATAAATTGCTGATAAATTCAAAGTTTGTTCCAGTCAAAAAAAATGAGAAAATTCAAGCCAAATTTAAGTATAAAGATCAAGGAAGAAGTGACAAAACAAATCCAGTCTAAGGTTGTCAAGGTCACAAAATATCCGACATGGTTGGCTAACATCGTCCATGTTCCAAAGAAGGACGACAAGATTTGAATTTGTGTTGACTATAGAGACTTGAACAGAGCCAATCCTAAAGATAATTTTCCGTTGCCCAACATCTACATTCTCATCGATAACTGTGCAAACATGAAATGTAGTCATTCATTGATTGTTTCGCTGGCTATCATCAGATATTGATGGATGAGGAAGATGCAGAAAAAATGGCTTTTATTATGCCCTGGGGTGTTTATCATTACAGGGTAATGCAGTTTGGTCTCAAGAATGTAGGTGCGACATATATGCGGGCCATGACGATGATTTTACATGATATGATCCATAAGGAGATTGAGGTGTACGTGGATGATGTAATTATAAAATCCCGCGAGATTTCGGATCATCTAACTATCTCGAGAAATTCTTCAACAAATTAAGAAGGTACAGTTTGAAGTTAAATCCTGCTAAGTGTGCTTTTGGTGTACCATCAGGGAAGTTGCTGGGGTTCATAGTCAGCAGAAGGGGGATCGAGCTAGACCCATCCAAAATCAAGACAATTCAAGACTTGCCAGCGCCGAGGATCAAGAAAGAAGTTATGTGTTTCTTGGGTCATCTGAATTACATTAGCAGATTCATCGCTCAATCAACAGTCATATGTGAGCCAATTCTCAAGATGTTGAAGAAAAATGCATTGAATGAGTGGACAGAAGAGTCAAAGAGTTTGAGAATTAAAGAAGCCTAATCTAGAGAAAACCGAGGTGGTTAACTAGGAAGGCAATGACTAAGGAAATTGGATATTTGATCCTTCAAAGTACTTATTTATATCCTAGTAATATGGATAAGTGTATTTTAAGGCCATTATGATTTTATGTACGAACTACGTTTTACCTGAATTCTCAAGAATGAGATACGTAGGCGGCCTATGTGGGCTTCGGTCAACCCCTTAGGAAAATTTACCCTTTTATTTTATGTACAAACTACTTTTGACCTGAATTCCCAAGAATGGGATACGTAGGCGGCCTATGTCGGCTTCGATCAACCCCTTAGGAAAACTTATCCTTTCTTTTAATGTACGAACTACGTTTGACCTGAATTCTCAAGAATGAGAAACGTAGGCGGCCTATGTCATCTTCGGTCAACCCCATAGGAAAATTTACCCTTTCCTTTTATGTACGAACTACGTTTGACCTGAATTCCAAAGAATGGGATACGTAGGCGGCCTATGTCGGCTTCGGTCAACCCTTTAGGAAAACTTATCCTTTCTTTTTATGTACGAACTACGTTTGACCTGAATTCCCAAAAAAGTGATATGTAGGCGGCCTATGTCGGCTTCGGTCAACCCCTTAGGATAATTTATCATTTCTCTTTATGTATGAACTACATGATGACCTGAGTTCCCAACACAAAGGATACGTAGGCGGCCTATGTCGGCTTCGGTCAACCGATTAGATTTTTCTATATATATCCCTAGCGTAGGCCTCAACTACGTTTGACCTGATTCCTACTTCAACGGGATACATAGGCGCCCCAACGGCTCGGTCATATAATCCTAGGAAATGGAAACTGGGGCAGAATTTTCGAGAAGGAATCTCAAAAATTCACAAGAGAAGAAAGACATCCAACAAAGAGAATGAAGATCAGCAAAGACTTCAGATCCAGCTAGATTGGTATTATCTCAAACAAGTTTAAACTGGGGCAGAAATTTTGAGGAAGACCTCAAAATTTCCACCAAATGCCGGAACATATTCTAAATTTTCCAGCACCAGAGGTTAAATCTTTGGAAACCACCAACTGTAACAAAGTCTGGGTAGACTCAATATTTGGCTATGATAGAACTACTTGAAGAAACCCTCGAACAATAATCATGAGTTTTGGAAACCATCCATCGGATATAGTCAGAACGGCGAGGAAGACGTTCATTGAGCTAGTACATGACATGACTGGCAAAAATTTTCTAAAATTTTATAGAAGTTTTCAAAATTATTTTCAAAATTTAAGAATATTTTCAAAAATCTTATGACTCATTTACTTAGTACTTGCCTAAACATCATTTAGGATAGAGTGTCAGGGTGGAAGTCTCAATATGGTGGAATTTCCAAGAGATGGTAAGGAGAAAATCAAGGATCGAAGAAGGTCAACATGGAGTAATTTCATTCAACTAATCATTTTTCTGTGGATGCAGGGATGAATTCGCAAAATGAGAGTCTCTTTCAAAAATCTCCGAGCAAATTAGGAGCCACAACAGATCATTCATGCCCAAGAACGGTATTTTAGGGAAGCCCTAAAAATAGGTTTAATGCCCATTTATTGAGGACCTTTTGATTTGTCCATCTTATTTCTAGAGATCGTAGGCGACAAACAAAAGCACTTTGTCTTCTTTACACGTATCGTATTTAGATGTTTCCTAACAATAGCCGCTAGTAAAAGAGACTTTGTGCTTACTAATCGTCTACCTTGAGTACAGGTACATGTGGAAAGCAGGACACTGACAAATAAAGCCAGGTAAAATTATTTTATCACTGCCACAATGGTCATTGCATATCATTGCCGCAAAGGCCATCACATATCATTGCCTCAAAGGCCATTACATATCTGTTGATGTACTAGACACAATGCTGGTATCGAGGATATCATCAGCATTCAATATCTGTTGATGTACTAGACACAACACTGGCATCGAGGATATCATCAGCATTTAATAACTGTTGTCTTGCTAGACACAACGCTGGCATTGAGAATGTCATCATCATTCAATATCTGTCAACATGCTAGACATAATGCTGGCGTAGAGGGTATCATCAGCATCCAATATATCTATCGACACACTAGACACAATCCTGGCATCGAGGATATCATCAGTATCTAATATATCTGTTGACATGCTAGATACAACATTGGCGTAGAGGATATCATCAACATCCAATATATCTGTCGACACGCTAGATACAACGCTGGCGTCAAGGATATCATCAGCATTCAATATATCTATCGACATGGTAGACACAATGTTGGCATCGAGGATATCATCAGTATTTAATATATCTGTTGACACGCAAGACACAATGCTGGCGTCGAGGATATCATCATATTTTCATGAATCAGCATCTGAATACATTAAGAGCACACGATTTGGAGGGACGCCATCAGGTCGTTATCTAAGGACGAATGATATATAAGATTTCCTAGCAATTGACAATTTGAAGATCATCTATAAGTCAAATTATTTTAAATAGGATAGTGTGCAAGATTACCTATGAGTTGATAGCCTGTAGGTCATCCGTAAGCCACAGTAGCATCCTAACCGTATAGTGTGCAAGATCGCCCAAAAGTTGATAGTTCAAAGGTTATCCGTAAGTCGCAACTAAATCTTTACCGGAGGATATGCAAGATTGTCAAATTTATACGTCCAAGGGTTCTCTATAAGTTGCGTCATATCCAAGATCATGTATATGCAGGATTACCCAAAGACGATCAATTTGAGGGATTATCTATAAGTCATATTGTATCCAAGGTCGGATGATGTGCAGGAACACCTAAAAGCTAGCGATTGGAGGGATATCTGTAAGTCATCTTTTATCCAAATGGACTTTTATTTTCATTGCATGCAAAAAAAATATCTCGAGTCCAAATGGACTCCTCTCCTCCTGCATTTCGTAATGGATAAATGAGGCTCACCCCTTCGAGTCAAGTTCGAAGTTTAAACCCAAGGTCCACTACATGGCGTTCGGGTGATAGAAAATAGACGAAGAAGGAAAATGGGTCAAAACCCATTGATGAGGTCACTAAGAGACTTGAAAAGTCTCAATTTTTATTATTGTCTTCTTTTTATTTATTCATTTAGTCATTTATTTATTCATTCATTTCGGCCTCGAAGCCAAAGTTGTATTCAATACAGGTGGAGCAAGACTCGAGCCAAAGGCTCAAAAAATAGTTTAGGACAGGTGAAATGGGTCGAAAACCCAACTAGAATAGGACAAGTCTCGTTGATTTGGCCCAATGGCCTAAATCCTTTACTTTCTCCTCCCTTCCCCTTTTATGTGTTTATTTGTTTATTAGTTTTGTTTAGACTTAGTTAAAATCCCTACTAAGTCGCCTAAATCTATTTTACACAAGTCTTTTTTTTTTGAAATAAATCAAATCACTATTTCAACAAATTAATCTTTTCGAAGTTAATCAAAAGACGATTTTCAAACAGTCCGTATAACTGCAAGTTAGCGGACGTTTTAGGTGCCTAACACCTTCCTAAAATGTTAATAGGAACTGCTTATCTAGAATCTCTAACTTAAAAAGATTTTCCTATTTTGAATCATTTGAAGTAACTTTTATAAAGATTTCTTAATTCCTTTTCAAAATTAAGTGGCGACTCTCTTTCAAAAGTCAAATTTTTCTATAAAACAACAATAATAGATAAAAATATTGATAAATCATTAGTATTATATTGGAAAATATCAGGAGTAGAACTAACCCCAGGAAGGAAAATATTTACAGCAAGATGTAAAAATCTATATGTATTAACAACAAAACATAAAATAATGGGAAAAATAAAATTAATAAAATACAAATAGAAAGTCCTTTCGAAAAAATTGTAAAAACAATTGATAATAATGATTATAGTTACAAAGACATAGATATAGAAGAAGATTTAGAAATAATAAATGATAGAATAGGTACAACAAAAAGAATAGCTCATGAAAAAACAGAATTATCAAACTCATCAAAAAGAACAAGTTATGAAACAACTTCAACAGTTAATTTAAATCAATATTATATAACAGGAACAATAAATGAAAAAGAATATTTAATACTCTTAAACACAGGACAAGAAGAAAATTATATAGCAAAATATCTAGTAAAAGTGAAGAAATAGAATCTAATAGTGATATATGCCCAGATCTACCAAGGAGTCTAATAAACATTAAAGATACGACAGAAAAAGAAATAATAATAGGAGTCAGAAAAATAAAAATAGAATTTGAAATAAAGGAAGAAATGCAAAAAGTAGACATAATATTAGGAATAAAATGGTTAGAACAAGTAAAACCATACAACATAGAACATACACAATTATCTATAACATATAATAAAGAAATATTATTCATAAAAAGAGCTTTAACATGATATGAAAATATATGTACTAGTAAAAATAATAGAAGAAGGATATTATAATAGGTATTATACACCCATGATAGATACAGGAGCAGAAACAAACTTATGTAGATACAACTATTTACCAGAAAGTAAATGGGATAAATTTAAAACACCAATAGTAGTCAAAGGATTTAATAATGAAGGAAACTTAATTACATATAAAACTAAAAATGTAAAAAATACAGATATAGGATAAAATAATAACAAAAGAATAAATCTATAATTATGAACTAACATCAAAAGATATGCTTTTAGGAATGCCATTTTTAGATAAATTATACCCACATATAATAACTAATATAGATTGGTGGTTTACAACACCATAAAAACAAAAAGTAAGGGCAAAAAGAGTTATTAATAAATAAAAAAAATGATTGGATAGAAGGAAGTGAAAAAGTTACACAAAAGTTAGAAAATATAAAAAATACAGAAGACACATTAGAACTAGTTGTATTTTCGATAAATAGAAAAGAAATAACTATATTTTCAATAGATAAGGTGGAAATAATAAAGAAAAAATTAAGACAATTATATAGTGAAGATTCATTAAAAGGATGGGAAAAACATAAAAATGCTACAAAAATTGAATTAATACATAAAAATAGCATAATAACTCAAAAACCATTAGCATATAATTTTGACGATTTAAAAGAATTTAAAATGCATATAGATGAATTATTAGAAAAACAGTATATACAAAAAAGCAATAGTAAAAACAATATTTCAGCATTTATAGAAAATAAACATAGTGAACAAAAAAGAGGAAAAAGTAGAATAGTTATTGATTATAGAAACCTAAATGCAAAAACTATGACATATAATTATCCAATACCAAATAGTATATTAAAAATAAGACAAATAAAAGGATATAATTATTTTAGTAAATTTGATTGTAAACCAGGATTTTACCACTTAAAGTTAGATGAAAATTCTCATAAATTAACCGCATTTACGGTACCACAAGAATTTTATGAATGGAACGTATTACCATTTTGATATAAAAATGCACCAGGTAGATATCAACATTTTATGGATAATTATTTTAAATAATTACCTAATTGTATAGTATATATAGATGATATACTACTATATACAAAAACTAAAGAAGAGCATTTAAAATTATTAGAACAATTTACTGATATAATAGAAAAATCGAGAATAAGTTTAAGTGAAAAGAAATCCGAAATTATGAAAAAGCCAAATAGAGTTTTTAGAAATACAAATAGATAAAAGTGGAGTAAAAATGCAACAACATATTGTACAAAAAAAAATAATAAATTCAAAAGAAGAATTAGATACAAAAAAGAAATTACAATCATTTTTAGGATTAGTAAACCAAGTAAGAGAATATATACCAAAATTAGTAGAAAACCTAAAGTCTCTACATAAAAAATTAAAAAAGGACGTAGAATATAATTACAATGAAGAAGATAATAAACAAGTCCAGAAAATAAAAATACTTTATAAAACATTACCAAAATTACAATTTCCAGACGAAAATAAAAAATTTATATATATAGTAGAAACAGATGCTAGTGAATATAGTTATGGAGGAGTACTTAAATATAGATATGAAGAAGAAAATTTAGAACATCATTGTAGATACTACTCAGGTACGTTTAATGAAACAGAAATAAAATGGGAAATAAATAGAAAAAAATTATATTTACTATATAAATGTTTATTAGCATTTGAGCCATATATTGTATATCACAAATTGATTGTTCGGACAGATAATACACAGGTACGTTGGTGGTTAACAAACAAAATACAAAATTCAGTTACAACGAGAGAGATTCGGAGACTAATATTAAATATATTAAATTTTACATTTACAATTGAAGTAATTAGTACTAACAAAAATGTTATTACAGATTACATATCAAGACAAAGTTAGACAAACTGATATAATAGAAGATGATGCTTTAGAAAAGATACTCAAAACCCTAACTGCGCTTTCAATGAAAGTGGACAGTATGGGTAATGATTAGAAAAGCTAAAGACTAATGAAGTTAAACTGAAGTCTAAAGGTATGAATCAGCTAACTCAGCAGAGTACAGAGCTATGTCGATCGGAAGACATTAAAATTCCAGAGCTAAAATGAGACGTTGGGACACTCCATAAAACCCATAACGTTTATCAATCTACAATTGCAGGTACAAGCAAAGGAGTTAGTGGCAAAGATATCAGAACATGAACATGAATAAGATATTTAAAAAACCATTTATACCAAAAATACAAAAAAACTCCTTGTACATACCCCCATAAATTACCACATATCGAGATAGTTTGAACCAAAATAAAAAAGCTTATAACCATATAGCCCAAGGATATATAGAAAATATCTACAAAGTACAAAATTTTCTAAACCTTAACCCCAGAGCTACAAATATACAAGAACCAAACAAAAACTATATAACCCAAAAATTGCAAGGTTACAACAAGCTAATTGCACTACCCAAAACCAATCCGAACTTAATATAAATATGTTTCAACTATGTATTATTAAATACTGTATATACCCAAGATGGAGAAGAACAAACAGCTATAGAAGAATTATATAAAGTATTCACCACCTATAAAAAAGTAAACAAAGGAAATCTATTTTATATAAAGTTTTATTCTGCACCAGCAGAGATATTATACGACGAGATCAAACCAGTTATACAAGTTGTAAAAATAGGATTAATAATAGACGCAGAAGATATTATGCAGCAGCCAGCGATACCCAAAATCGAGATACCTAATTTTTAAGCAAATAAACGACTTATTGGATTAGCTACAATTATTTAAGAATTAGCAAATAATTACATTAATGGAAACCCACTATGGAGCTATTATTCAAGATACCATCAAATGATTTATTCAAATTCAAGAGAGCTACGACAAACATATATGGAAGATGTTAGACAATGGTTAATGACGTTACTTAACCCAAAAAAACAATCTACTGCAAGAGCAATTAAGAAAGGATTTATTTCAGATGGATTATTAATAAGATATTGCAAGCTGATTGGACACAAATATCCAGACCATCAATGTTCGAAATGTAATAAGGAGATAATATTATCACAGAAGTCCATCTAGAATAAAACCAAGAAGATAAGGATGCCAACTAGAAGATTAAAATAAACGGAGCAACAATAGAAAGACAAGGAGACAAAAATATTAAAGGAAGAAAGCGCTATATGAAGAAAAAACTAACTTTGTGAAAAATAAGATACGTGAATCAAGTAAATATTTAATAGCTTTACTATTTATAGGGTAGACATTTTAACTTTTCTTTTATTCATTTATTAGCTTTTAGCACTTGCCATTATTGGCTTTTTTTTAGGACTAATGTATATAGGAAACATGTAAAGTAAGAACAGTGTAGATAAGTTTTACGCGTTTTCTTAGGCTATAAATATGTAAGCCTCCGGTAAGTTAAGGGCAAGTCTTCATGTGTTGAAGCAAAAAGCCCTCCTTTGTAAACAAAAAACTTTTGTATATTTAATAAAAAAAACATATATATTTCAAAGCAAAAGCTATAGATGAACAAAGCTCAGAATTATCAAATCTACCAGCATAGGTATATTTATTTATGGTTATGAATATCTAAATTCATAAATTCCTAACAATCATGATATGATAAAATAAGTTCATGTTAGTTACTTTATAGTAGAATTATTCAAAAAATAGCATGTTAAGAAGTTTATTAGCAAAGTGAAAAAAGAGAAAAATCCTTACGAACTATGCCATCCGAAAGGTGAAACCCGTAAGGCAAGATAGTTGTGATAGGGGAGTAGCCAGAGTAGAGGCGCTGTTTAAGGAAAAGGTATCCATATTACCATGCTAATAGTGACCGAAGAACATGTTATTTCAGAATAATCTAGTATATAGTAATCTAAAATGATCATATTTTGGTATGTATATGATTGAAGGGAATATTTTGAAAAAGCATCATATGAGAAATGAATACTTATTCATCTGATGAAACGGTAGATAAATTTAAAATACTTGTTTTGTATGTACTTTAGGATATAGAAATTGTAGATATAACAAAAATCATATTGGAAAAAATATTTGATAAATATGTTATGACTAGAACAAATTACATACCTCACCTAGCTAACTACTCTTATAAATACTTACATACCAGACCTACATATCAACCTTGATAAATTACGTATATTTAGAATATTGAAAAATGGATATGAAAAATATACAATTAATAGTAAAACAAATGAAAACAAATTAAAAAAAATATATGAGAATCAAAGATATAAAATATATACAATACCTTAATGAAAATATAGAGGAATTAATAAGATTAAAACAAACAACTAAAGAATATTATGAAAAAACATTTAATTAACCCACCTAAATGACAGATAATTTTGACGTACTAGTTTTATACATACTTAGAGATATAGAAATTATAGACGTAAAGAAAATAATATGGGAAAAAATATTTAACATTGAAGATGAAGAGTTAGATATAAATCAGATAGAAGACGAGATAGGAGAAATATACTTCGGTGATGACAATCACTATTACTATCTAGATAATTATTTAGATGGATATTATACAGATTAAGAAATGCTAGAATATATTCAAAGAGTTAGTGAAAAACAAATTTGGCTATAAGAAGAAATTAATTATAGGAACCGTCTTAGAAAAGGAAGAGAACAATTAAAAGAAAGATTAATTTGGATACACAAAACTATAAAACAACTAGAATTAAAAGACAGTTTACAATATGATTTAGACATGGAATTATTCATAGACGAAAAAGACAGGATAATTAACGAAATAGATAACCTAGAATTTAATATCAGATATTGTACAATTAGAATAAATTATTATAAAGAAATTTGCAGTAGCACAACTACTTTAGGATAAAATGATAGACTATGAAATAAGATTAACAGAAATACTTATGAAAGAGAATTTAATTGAATATTTTAGAACAAAAGATATAGAATATTTAGAATACCTCCAAAATAATATACAAGAATTACAAAGACTAAGAGAAAAAACTAAAGAATATTACAGTAAAGTATTTAATCAAATACCATCTAATGGATCTATATGTTTACCCAAGTTATCCGCACCCCTATTATAGCTCTAATGGATCTATATGTTTACCCAAGTTATCCACACCCCCTATTATATCTCTAATGGATCTATATGTTTACCCAAGTTAGCCGCACCCCCCTACAAATGGTAACAGAGCCTATGCTAATTAAAGTTATAGAAGTAGTATATGTTTGGAGTTATTAGATTAATTTATTAATTATGATAAAATAAGATTTAGATATCCACCAAAATATTATAAATATTGTTAGATGAATAACGCACAAAAACCACAACAATATAAAGAATTAAAACAAATAATATCCAAAAAACGTAAAGAATTAAAAATAAGTATTGAAAGACTACAGTATAATATAATTGTCGGAGTTAGTAAAAACTCAATAAAGACACAAAAAGAAGAAATATCAAATTTAGAATCAACAATAGATAGTCTAGAATATATATATATCAACATAACCTATATACATTTAAATAAAATGAACAAAGGGGAATTTATAATAGATGAAAAAACATATGAAATTCACGAAGGATTAAAAATAAAAATAGTATTCTCTAATTTAGGAAGGAGATATAAGAAAATAGGTGAACATTTATATTTAATGTTAGAAAAAAAAGAATTAAAATTGGAAGATAAGTTGACAGCCATGGTAAGAATAGAAAGATAAAACGAAGAGATAGACAGAATAAAAGAAATAGACAAAATAAAACAACAAACCACAGAAGAAATACGAAAAATAGAAGAAACTAAAAATAGTTGGATTGCTGAATTAGAAAAAGAACTACAAATGCTAAAAGATTTGTATGAAAAAAGATAGAAAGAAAAAAAAAGAAAAAGATAAAGAGATTGAGGTGTACGTGGATGATGTAATTATAAAATCCCGCGAGAGTTCGGATCATCTAACTATCTGGAGAAATTCTTCAACAGATTAAGAAGGTACATTTTGAAGTTAAATCCTGCTAAGTGTGCTTTTGGTGTGCCATCAGGGAAGTTGCTGGGGTTCATAGTCAGCAGAAGAGGGATCGAGCTAGACCCATCCAAAATCAAGACAATTCAAGACTTGCCACCGCCGAGGGTCAAGAAAGAAGTTATGAGTTTCTTGGGTAATCTGAATTATATTAGCAGATTCATCGCTCAATAAACAATCATATGCGAGCCAATTCTCAAGATGTTGAAGAAAAATGCACTGAATGAGTGGACAGAAGAGTCAAAGAGTTCGAGAATCAAAGAAGCCTAATCTAGAGGAAACCAAGGTGGTTAACTAGGAAGGCAATGACTAAGGAAATTGGATATTTGATCCTTCAAAGTACTTATTTATATCCTAGTAAAATGGATAAGAGTATTTTAAGGCCATTATGAGTTTATGTACGAACTACGTTTGACCTGAATTCTCAAGAATGAGATACGTAGGCGGCCTATGTGGGCTTCGATCAACCTCTTCGGAAAATTTACCCTTTTCTTTTATGTACAAACTACTTTTGACCTGAATTCCCAAGAATGGGATACGTAGGTGGCTTATGTCGGCTTCAGTCAACCCCTTAGGAAAACTTATCCTTTCTTTTTATGTACGAACTACGTTTGACCTGAATTCTCAAGAATGAGAAACGTAGGCGGCCTATGTCGGCTTCGGTCAACCCTTTAGGAAAATTTACCCTTTCCTTTTATGTACGAACTACGTTTGACCTGAATTCTAAAGAATGGGATACGTAGGTGGCCTATGTCGGCTTCGGTCAACCCCTTAGAAAAACTTATCCTTTCTTTTTATGTACGAACTACGTTTGACCTGAATTCCCAAAAAAGGGATATGTAGGCGGCCTATGTTGGCTTCGGTCAACCCCTTAGGATAATTTATCGTTTTTCTTTATGTATGAACAACATGATGACCTGAATTCCCAACAAAAAGGATACGTAGGCGGCCTATGTCGGCTTCGGTCAACTGATTAGATTTTTCTATATATATCCGTAGCATAGGCCTGAACTACGTTTCACCTGATTCCTACTTCAACGGGATACATAGGCTCCCTAACGGCTCGGTTATATAACCTTAGTAAATGGAAATATATATGTCCCTAGCGTAGGCCTGAACTACGTTTGACCTGATTCCTACTTCAACGGGATACATAGGCGCCCTAACGGCTCGGTCATATAACCTTAGGAAATGGAAACTGGGGCAGAATTTTTGAGAAGGAATCTCAAAAATTCACAAGAGAAGATTGACATCCAACAAAGAGAATGAAGATCAGCAAAGACTTCAGATCTACTTAGATTGGTATTATCTCTAACAAATTTAAACTGGGGCAGAAATTTTGAGGAAGACCTCAAAATTTCCACCAAATGCCGGAACATATTCTAAATTTCCCAGCACCAGAGGTTAAAGCTTTGGAAACTACCAACTATAACAAAGTCTGGGTAGACTCAATATTTGGCTATGATAGAACTACTTGAAGAAACCCTCCAACAATAATCATAAGTTTTGGAAACCATCCATCGGATATAGTCAGAACAGTGAGGAAGACGTTCATTGAGCTAGTACATGACATGACTGGCAAAAATTTTCTAAAATTTAATAGAAGTTTTCAAAATTATTTTCAAAATTTAAGAATATTTTCAAAAATCTTACTACTCACTTAGTACTTACCTAGACATCATTTGGGATAGAGTGTCAAGGTGGAAGTCTCAATATGGTGGAATTTCCAAGAGATGGTAAGGAGCAAATCAAGGATCGAAGAAGGTCCACATGGAGTAATTTTATTCAACTAATTATTTTTCTGTAGATGCAGGGATCAATACGCAAAATGTGAGTCTCTTTTAAAAATCTCCGAGCAAATTGGGAGCCACAACAGATCATTCATGCCCAAGAACGGTATTTTAGGGCAGCCCTAAAAATAGGTTTAATGCCTATTTATTGAGGACCTTTTCATTTTGTCCATCTCATTTCTTGAGATCGTAGGCGACAAACAAAAGCACTTTTTCTTCTATACACATATCGTATTTAGAAGTTTCCTAACAATAGTCGCAAGTAAAAGTGACTCTGTGCTTACTAATCGTCTACCTTGAGTACAGGTACATGTAGAAAGCAGGACACTGACAAATAAAGCCAGGTAAAATTATTTTATCACTGCCACGATGGCCATTGCATATCATTGCCGCAAAGGCCATCGCATATCATTTCCTCAAAGGCCATTACATATCTGTTGATGCGCTAGACACAATACTGGCATTGAGGATATCATCAGTATTCAATATATGTTGACGCGCTAGACACAACACTGGCGTCGAGGATATCATCAGCATTCAATATCTGTTGTCGCGCTAGACACAATGCTGGCGTCGAGAATGTCATCATCATTCAATATCTGTCAACATGGTAGACACAATACTGGTGTAGAGGGTATCATCAACATCCAATATATCTGTCAACAAACTAGACACAACGCTGGCATCGAGGATATGATCAGCATCTAAAATATCTGTCGACATACTAGACACAACATTGGCGTAGAGGATATCATCAGCATCCAATATATCTGTTGACACGCTAGACACAACGCTGGCGTCAAGGATATCATCAGCATTTAATATATCTATCGACATGGTAGACACAACGTTGGCATCGAGGATATCATCAGCATTCAATATATCTGTTGACACGCAAGACACAATGCTAGTGTCAAGGATATCATCATCTTTTCATGAATCAGCATCTGAATACATTAAGAGCACACGATTTGGAGGGACGCCTTCAGGTCGCTATCTAAGGATGAATGATATATAATATTTCCTAGCAATTGACAATTTAAAGGTCATCTATAAGTCATATTATTTGAAATAGAATAGTGTGCAAGATTACCTATGAGTTGATAGCCTGTAGGTCATCCGTAAGCCACAGTAACATCCTAACCATATAGTGTGCAATATTTACCAAAAGTTGATAGTTCAAAAGTTATCCGTAAGTCGCAACTAAATCCTTACCGGAGGATATGCAAGATTGTCAAATTTATACGTCCAAGGGTTCTCTATAAGTTGCGTCATATCCAAGATCGATTATGTGCAGGATTACCCAAAGACGATCAATATGAGGGATTATCTATAAGTCATATTGTATCCAAGGTCGGATGATGTGCAGTAACACCTAAAAGCTAGCGATTGGAGGGATATCTATAAGTCATCTTTTATCCAAAGTCGGATGGTGTGCAGGATTACGTAAAAGCTAAAAATTCAAAGGATATCTGTAAGTCGCCTCGTATCCAACATTAAATAATGCGCAAGATCATCTGAAGATTGACAATTTAGGTAAAATTTATAAATCGATCATCGGCTACAACCGGAGAGGTGATCATGCCACATACAACAAGTGATATAGGTAACCAAAAGGGCCACCCCACTTTGAAAAAATATTCGCTCAACAGATGAGCTAATTATACAACAACCAAGGAGTTTGTTGTGTTTATTATTGCGAGTTATTTCCCATCAAACAGGTACAATAAAGGATGACTTCGCTTTCAGGCCACAACTCACATGGAGATATGGTACAAGATTACTTACCTCTTCCGTGAATTATGTTTAACACTAACACTTTTTGCCTAAAGCATTGTTAAGAGCATCCGAGAGGATGCAAATCTCAAATAAAAACCACAGGTACGACTTCAGGTAGGACGCAGCACAACGTGGAACTCTTTCTTAACAGCAAAACGGGACATAGTCTAAAGAGGGACGTCAAACTCTTTGGACGCAAGCTAAAGGATGATCACCACCACCATCCAACCACACCCCTGTTAGAAGGCATATGGGTATTTCAATCTATTTTGGTTTCAGCTTCTCCTTCGGGATATTTTTAAACTCATGTCGAGGGTAACCTTCTTTTTTTTTTAAATTTGGGTTGCAACATACTTAGAGTTTTTGAAATTATGTCCAGGTAAGTTTTTGACTATGGATGTGAAGGATCCCACATTCATGGTCAAGAGGTTACAACCCTCTTTTCTACAACTCGATCAACTTGTCATTCATTCCGAGCCAAAGATGGTCTAAAATAAAAAACTATCTTTTCTACAGATTGAGTCGAACTACAAGCAGTCTGATTCCCTGAAATCTTGGAGATATATAGGCTGGGATCTATGTAGAAAACTCGACTGCATTTCAACCTCCCTCCTAATGCCTTTATTCCCCAGTTTCTCAATTTTATCAAACACTCTAAAACTGAGATAACTTGTGAATTTTTTGAAAATCGTGCTTTAAATCAAGCTCTATGAACTACAAGTGGCCTGAATTCTTATGTAACCTGAGATATGTAGGAAACCTAATACCGAGGTCCGACCATGACTCTATGAAACTCGTGCGAAAACCAACCTCTTTCAGATTTGAATCTATGGTCGAACAAAAATTAGGAACGTCAACCTCCCTTTGCCCAGGGTTACTTACATCCACCCTACCCAAAGGGAGGGGGCAGCTATTGACACCAAATATTTGCCCTCCACGACTAAATTTAATCCTGAGTTTCTTTAGTTTTTAATAAACCAAAATAATTATTTCATCCAAATAAACAAAAAAACTTAAAATATTTTTCGTACATGATTTTGTCATTTTAAGTAGCGATTATATACTATCGTGTTCAGTTATACGAGATTATATAATTTGTTACTTAAATATTTATTTTACAAAATATCGGATTTAATTAAGGCTTATCTTGAAAATAAATTCAAATGATTAAAATCTTAATTTAAATATAATTTATTCTCAAAAATAATTTATTTGGATAAATATGCATTCATTTTATTAAATCAAGAAGCTCGGGATAAAAAAAAGGTATTAATTCGTATCGAATTTTAATTTAATTTAGCCAATCTATTAGATTTGACCTTAATTGAAAATTGGTCATAATTTCAATGCAATTCGTCAATTAATTTTTAATTTGGTCAAAATAAATAAATATGGCTAAATTTTAAATTTCAAAAAAAAACTCCACGAGCATTTTATTTGTATAAATATTGAATTTTAATTACATCATCAATGTATGAAACTTTAATTGAAATATTAAAGAATAATGTTTTATCCTTAGCTACATCTATTTCTTTTCATATAGTATAAAATAAGATTAAAAAGTGCATGTGATAGAGATTAAAGGATTAACGATAATTGTAGTAAAGTGAAAATAAAAACTTGCATGACTTTTAAATGATTAATTTACCAATAAAAATATTAATAAGTAGTGACAAATTGTCAAACAAAGTGTTTCACCAAAGTAGCATAAAGAATTTAGATATGATCCATATAAGCATATTGATTATAATATAAACAAAAATATATTATGATAAACTCTTGAAAGAGTACTTTATGAAATTAGTTGTAGTAGAGAGAATCTAGGTAATATTCAAGACAAATTTTAGGATATATCGATCGAAAAAAGATATCACAATAAATTCTCAAAAAGTTTAATTAAAATAGCAGACAAAATATAGGGTAAAATGTATATTAGCATTACGGTTATAAATCCAATAAAATTATTACAACAAACAAAAACAACAATAACTACATACTCAGTGAAATTCCACAAGTGCAATTTGGAAAAGGTAGAGTGTACACAGACTTAACTATTACCTCGTGGAGATAGAGAGTCTATTTCCGAAAATCCTTTATTCAAAAACAACAGATCCAAGTATGAAAATTATTGTAACAAAATCTCGAAAATATACTTAATGAAAGTAGTGAATGAAATCTAGGGTAATATCTAGATAAGCATTATGATTATAAATTGAACATAAAATTATTATAACAAACAATAATAGCAACATACACATGCACGAGCGTTTGTGAACAATAGAGTGTATATAGACCTTACAACTTACTCGTGGAGATAGAGAGGTAGTTTTTTTAAAAAAATTTAGACTCAACAACAACAACATACTTAGTGTATTTCGACAAGGTGGGATCTGGGGAATGTTAAGTGTACGTAATCCATATCTCTACCTCGGATGAAGTAGAGAGGATGTTACGGATATATAGACCCCCGACACGAGACAAATGACAGTATAAAAAGAAAAAACAGAAAAACAAACAAAAAAAAATGGAGCAACACACAACTAGATAATAAAATAAACAAGACACCCATGGAGTATATTATGAGCTGTCTATCCGAAAAGCACAAACAACACCAAAACACTGCTAACAAGAAACTACAAAACACATGGATAACACTAAGATTACAGGTACATCTACACCAAAAATTCTAGACTCAAATACATCAAATCCATGTAGCAAAATTATGATATAATAAAATCTCAAAAAAAAAAGTAACTGACAAAATCTAGTTTAAAATCGACATAAGCATATTTACTATTATAAACCCAACATAAAATTACTATAACAAAAAATAATATATGCAGTAAAATTTCACAAATAAGATCTGAGGAAGGTAGAGTGTACATAGACCATAACACTACTTCGTGATGGTAGAGAGATTGTTTTTGAAAAATTCTCGATTCAGTATAGCAAATTTAAGTACAAAAATTATTATAACAACGTCTCAAATATATATATATATATATATATATATATATATATATATATATATACACACACACTTAATGAGTGTATAACATATAGAATCTTGATAAAATTTAAATAAATACCTTAGTGTTGTTGGACATTTGATGGTGTATATCTGGATAGCAAACAACATAGGAGCATAGTATTGGATCATATGCATATGATTTTCTTTTAAATTAATTGGAGCATCAACACCATATGAACTCCATTTATCATAACAATACCACAAATCTCCAAGGGTGAAATATTCATTTGTATCCTTCAAAATTGCTATAATGGATCTATTTATCTATATGTTTACCCAAGTTATCCGCATCCCCTACAAATGGTATCAGAGCCTATGCTAATTAAAGTTACGGAAGTAGTATATGTTTGGAGTTATTAGATTAATTTATTAATTATTATGAAATTAGATTTACATATCCACCAAAATATTATAAATATTATTTAGATGAATAATTCACAAAAACTACAACAATATAAAGAATTAAAATAAATAATATCTAAAAAACGTAAAGAATTAAAAATAAGGATAGAAAGACTACAGTATAACATAATTGCCGAAGTTAGCAAAAAACTCAATAAAGTCACAAAAGAAGAAATATCAAATTTAAAATCAATAATAGATAGTCTAGAATATATATATCAACATAACCTATATACATTTAAATAAAATGAACAAAGAAGAATTTATAATAGATGAATAAAAATATGAAAATCACGATGAATTAAAAATAAAAATAGTATTCTCTAATTTAGGAAGGAGATATAAGAAAATAGGTGAACATTTATATTTAATGTTTGATAAAGAAGAATTAAAATTAGAAGATAAGTTGGCAGTCATGGTAAGAATAGAAAGAGGAAACGAAGAGATAGACAGAAAAAAGAAAATAGATAAAATAAAACAACAAACCACAGAAGAAATATGAAAAATAAAAGAAACTAAAGATAGTAGGATAGCTGAATTAGAAAAAGAACTACAAATGCTAAAAGATTTGTATGAAAAAGGACAGAAAGAAAAAGAAGAAAAAGATAAAGAACAAAAATTATTAGTTGAGATAAATCAATTTAAATAAAAATTAGAAATAAAAAATAAAGAACCAGAAAACAGTGAATTAGAAATAAATGCAATAGATGCTGAAGAAACAGATAATTATGATTTGGAAGATTGTGAAACATATACAGAAATTCTAGAAAACATAGGAAAACTAGAAATTAATGAAAAACAAGAAGTAATTAATAAAGAAAATCTAGAACTAATAAATACAGAAGTAAATACTCTAGATAAAAATATAATACCTAGTACATCAGAAATAAGAAAACCAACCTATAATTACAAAAATAAGTTTAAAAGATATAATCCAAAGTATGAATATAATAAATCGACACGAAAACAAATAATTAATTACAGTTTTTTAGATTTAGACTGTGTAATAGAGACAAATAAAATAATACAACTCTGGGTAAGATACATGTCAAAACAATTATAAGATAATAAAATAAATATAAAAAATACACCAGAATATATAGAAAATACATTCATAGGAACAGTAAAATTATGGTTTTTAAACGTAGCCGAAACAAGTAAGAAAGTACTAAGATCTGATAATAAAACAAAAGGAACATCAAGAACTACTAAAATACTACCAATAGAAATATTGAAAAAATATGAAATAGCTATAAGAGATGAATTTAGCTGTGTAACAACAGAAGAAGAATAGCAAAACAAAGAAAAAGATATAAATAAAAATTTAATATTAAAACTAGCAATATGTAATATGTGTTATATAGATGAGTATACGTGCGCATTTAAAGAATATTATTATAAAGGAACACATAATATAGAAGAAAGTAAAGAAATAAGAAGATTATATTTTAGTAAATTACCTGAACCATTTAGTTCAAAAATAATATAGAGTTGGGATGAAGCAAAAATAGTAGATATCCTAGGAGCAAGAACAAAATTTATACAACAATGATATAGAAATCTATATGAAAAATATAGAGATGAAATAAAAATGGAAAAACCATTAATAAGAAATTTAGCATGTTGCAAAGATAAAATAGCACCTCAATTTGGATGTGAAGAAAAATATTATAAGAAAAGAAAAAGATATAAGAAATATAATAAATACAAAAAATTAAAATATAAGTATAAGAAACAAAAAAAAAATATTATGTAAAAAATTATAAACATAAAAAACCATATAGGAAAAAGAAATCTATAAAAGAATATACTTGTTATAATTGTGGAAAACTAGGACATTTAGCTAGAGATTGTAAACTACCAAAAAACCCAAAAAAGAAATAAATATCAGAAATAAAAATAGAAAATATAGAATATATGCAGATAGATTAAATAGACTATGAATTAGAAAGTGAAGATAGTATATATGAAATTTCGAAGAATGAAACAGATAATGAAATAGATAGTGAATTAGATGAATCAAATGACTGAATAAGATATAAAAATGAATCAAATAACTGAAGAAGATGTAAAAATAATAACAAAGGAATAATATTTAAATGAAGAAGGAACAAATCAAAAAATAATATTTGACAGTAATATATTTGATGAAATAAAAGGAAAAGAATTAGACTTAAGTGTAGAAAAAATATTTAAAATATCAACAATAAAAAATATATTTAGTAGAAAAAGGAAGAATACTACGTAGTAAGCCAAAAGGAACATGTAATAGACTGTAGATATGGAAAAGGAAAAGCTAGTATACCACTAGTAACAAAAAGAATAATTAATAAAGAAATAAACGACATAAAAAGTAAAGACCCAATAAAATATGTACACCTTGGAGGAACAGAGATATTAATAAAAGCATGTTTTAGAGAAAAATATATACACCAATAGAATTATATTTAACAGATGATAGAATTATAAAACCTATAGAAAAAAGTATAATAACAGCCATAAAAGAAAATTTAATATACCAAAAATTTTAATTTATAATAAGTGTGACTTATTCAGTAGCAATTGTTGACACCTAATTTTTGCCCTCCACGACTAAATTTAATCCTGAGTTTCTTCAGTTTTTAATAAACCAAAATAATTATTTCATCCAAATAAAAAAAACTTAAAATATTTTTCGTACGTGATTTTGTCATTTTAAGTAGCGATTATATACTATCGTGTTCAGTTATACGCGATTATATAATTTGTTACTTAAATATTTATTTTACAAAATATCGGATTTAATTAAGGCTTATCTTGAAAATAAATTCAAATGATTAAAATCTTAATTTAAATATAATTTATTCACAAAAATAATTTATTTGGATAAATATGCATTCATTTTATTAAATCAAGAAGCTCGAGATAAAAAAAAAAGGTATTAGTTCGTATCGAATTTTAATTTAATTTAGCCAATCTATTAGATTTGACCATAATTGAAAATTGGTCATAATTGCAATGCAATTCGTCAATTAATTTTTCATTTGGTCAAAATAAATAAATATGGCTAAATTTTAAATTCCAATTGGGGTTATATTTTAAATAACCCCAAAATTCTCAAGAACTCTCATAACTTTTACCCAATTCCCATCAAAATATAAATTCAAATTGTACTATTCCCCCCAACTTTGTCTTTTTCCAATTTTGAAATTCAAAGATTGTACTACATTGTACTATTTCCCCCACATTTTCTTCCACTTCACCTTATCTTTAATTTTTATATTCCAAAACCCCCCTAAATGCTTTTTCTACCACATTGGTAGATGACAAGAAATAAATCTCTATCCTTTCTTATAAATATTTTTCTTCCACATTGGTGGAAAAGGAAAGAAAAATACCACATTCTCTCCTATAAATACTACCACTACTTTGGTAGAGAGAGGAGGGGAGAAGAAGAAAAAAAAAGGCTAGAAAGCTCGTAGTCTCGTTTTGCTGCCCTCCAAAAGGTAAACACACCTTCTTTTTTCTTTTTTTAGTTTTTTATTATCATTTTTCTCTTTATCTTTTTTCTTCTTCGTAGTTCGTAGATATAATTTTATTTGTTGGGAGGCCATAGGACGTTGTGGTGTCGATATTCTAATTATTTTCATGTTCATGATATAAAAATGAGCTAGCAATAGTTGAATGTGTCTTTTTGACTTCACTCTTTGATTATTTTGGATAAAGTTCCAATCTTTTCTTAAAAGATGTATTTATGTTTTTTTTTTAAACTCATTGTTGTTGGATACATTTGTTTTTAGTATGTAAAGTTATTTTCTTTATGTTTAGAAGAATAGTTAATGTTGAATGTTTTGCCTTTTCACCTTATTCTTTGATTATTTGAATAAAGTTTAGATCTTTACTTGAAAAATGATACCCATGTCTTGTTTAAACTTATTGTTGGTAGATATATTTGTTTTTAGCATGTAAAGTTATTTCCTTTATGTTGAAAAGAATTGATAATATTGATTGTTTCTCTTTATCTTTTACTTTATTCTTTGATTATTTTGGATAAAGTTTAGATCTTTATTTGAAAAACAATACCCATGTCTTGTTTAAACTTATTGTTGGTAGATATGTTTTTTAACATGTAAAGTTATTTATTTTATGTTGGAAGAATAGTTATTATTATTTGTTGCGCCTTAATAAAAATAGTAAATAGTTAAGTCAAGAATTTTTCATTTGCTTACTAATTATTTTAATGGATTTCAAAACCCTCATATAAGATATGAAGTGCTAGCTTTATTTTTCATCCATGATGTTTATTATTCTTTGTTCGTATGTTGTCTTTTCAAAATGATAAGAAAGTTCAAACTTTTGCGGCTAAATAAAATTATTTGGATATTTTTTACTCATGTATAGTATGATTGTGAAACTTTTGCTTTGCATTTTTTATTTGTTGACTCTCATTCTTGTGCAAGTTTGCTTATTCCTGTCATTCAAAAATTGGTTCTTGATAGTTTCTTTTACTTTGAAATATGTCACTTTTATGCCTTGAACATATATTAATTTCTTTATCTTTTCTTTGCATGTAAAAAAAAATATCTCGAGTCCAAATGGACTCCTCTCCTCCTGCAGTTCGTAATGGATAAATGAGTCTCACCCCTTCAAGTCAAGTTTGAAGTTTAAACCCAAGGTCCACTACATGGCGTGTGGCTTCTAGAAAATAGACGTAGAAGGAAAATGGGTCAAAACCCATTGATGAGGTCACTAAGAGACTTGAAAAGTCTCAATTTTTATTATTGTCTTCTTTTTATTTATTCATTTATTCATTTATTTATTCATTCATTTCGGCCTCAAAACCAAAGTTGTATTTAATACAGGTGGAGCAAGACTCGAGCCAAAGGCTCGAAAAATAGTTTAGGACAGGTGAAATGGGTCAGAAGCCCAACTAGAATAGGACAGGTCTCGTTGATTTGGCCCAATGGCCTAAATCCTTTACTTTCTCCTCCCTTTCCCTTTTATGTATTTATTTATTTATTAGTTTTGTTTCGACTTAGTTAAAATCCCTACTATGTCACCTAAATCTATTTTACACAAGTCTTTTTTTTTGAAAAAAATAAAATCACTATTTCAACAAATTAATCTTTTCGAAGTTAATCAAAAGACGATTTTTAAACAGTCTGAATAACCGCAAGTTAGCGGACATTTTAGGTGCCTAACACCTTCCTAAAACGTTAATAGGAACCGCTTATCTAGAATCTCTAACTTAAAAAGATTTTCCTGTTTTGAATCGTTTGAAGTAACTTTTATAAAGATTTCTTAATTCCTTTTCAAAATTAAGTGGCGACTCTCTTTCAAAAGTCAATTTTTTCCGCAAAACAGAAATAGCGACTCTACTGGGGATCTAACTAGGTTCTAACCAAATGTTTTATTTCTTCTTTGATTAACTGTTTATGTGTTTATGTCTTTCGATTATGTAAAGTTTAATTATCGCATCTCATGGCATTTCCTACATCTTATAAACTGTTTTGGGGTTTTGTGGATGTCCCGGCCCTTGTTGTTCAATTCCAAAATGTGTTGGAAATACGAACAGCTTATCAGCACGTGAGTCGTCTGGCGCTGTTCATATTTTCAAACTCAAGTTTTCCGCTTGAGAACCAGTGTCCAAGCCCACTCTAGACACCGAGGATAAAACGAAACCAAAACCCTATTTTAGGCATGTGCCTAGGATGACCCAATATCCGAGCGGGGTATTGGGCCCATTAGAAAACCTGCCCTATGTCTATTTGACCCCGAGTCAATCACAGAAAAACTATGCTTATGTGTTGAAGAAATATATGCTTGTCTAAATTCAATCCACTATCCTTTAGGGTCGGGGAAAGGCTTATTTTGTCTTCTTTTATATAGATATGACTCAATTGCATTCTCGTGAAAAGTTCAAGATGGTTACCAAACCCGACGATTACCTGAAACTATGGTGGGATTAAATGGGTACAAAAGAGAGAAAGATTGTTAGAACACACATTGGGCATCTTCCTTCTTTGATCGAGATGGACGCTTGGCCCGAAATGATCCATGTACTAACAACTTTTTAGGATGATCAGAACATGGTATTTCACTTCGGGAATGTTGAATTGACCCCCACCATTGAAGAGGTATTGATTTGCTATGAGATTACGGAAATGTGTTTTAAGAGAAAGGAGACTCCGGATAAGAATATTTTAGTCCCGGATGTGTGGGATCGTCAAAAGATCAAGGAAGCATTTTTAACTGATGAAGACACCTGGATAGGAGAACGGGATGGAGAAAATATCACTTTTAGTGAGTTGTACCGTTGGTTTAGAATATTCAAATCTTTTGACAAATTTGGGCATAAATTGGAGTCGTAAGCAAAATGGAAGGAAACGAGAGCTTTTGCATTCGCGGTAGGCCTACTTGGAGCCATGGTGTTCCCGCAGGGGGAAATGGCACAATTCATCCGAGGGTTGTCACAGTGACCCATGCACTCTTCTTTGGAATGGAATACAATTCTAAAAAAGTATTCCACAACTTATCCCCCATGATTATCGCCGACATATACGCGCTTTGGGAAGATGTCAAGTCGAGAATCGTTTCTTTCAAGGCTGCAACCTTATATTACAATGGTGGATAATGATGCATTTGGTGAAAAATACAAGAACGGCACAACCTGATCACAAAACAAGGAGAAATCTGCTAGAATCGCATGACATGTGGTTATTTTTACACAAGTTCAAAAGGGAAGCATCCCACGAATTTTGGTTTAAGACTCTTGAAGAATTAAGAGATGGCGATGTCCAATGGTCCCTTAACTATCTTCGTTCAGGGAAATACATCATTCGAGGGGGTGAATGGCCTTCTTTAGTTCTCCCGGGTCTCAGGGGAACCCGCCCCTACAATCCTGACAGAGTTCTTAGGCAATTCGAGATCAAGAAGGAGATGCCTCAAATCGATTCTATGCTCAAATTCTTCACCAAATATGATGAAAGTAAGCCCTCGCTCAAAGACTACATGATAAATGGATGGAGAAGGAAAAAGTGGGTAGAAGTCTCTTTTTGTGTAGGGTATAAACCTGAAGTCAGCGACACTTACAAGGAGTGGTTGAAAAAGAGCCTCGTCGGAGCATTGAATTCGGGACGAAATGTGCCTACTCGGGTTGTGGATGTAGAATTCGAGCATCAAATTCGGCTTCACAGGATACAATATGAGTTCCAGAAAAGTAAAATTACGCACCGGCAGATGCACATGGAAGACTCTTTGACCATACATAGCATGGCCTCCCAACTCGACAACATAGGAGAAATGACTTATGACTGCAAGGCACAATTATGCGGGAATCACCTTATCATTAATAGGTATCAAATAGCACATGAGGTAAATAAGGAAAGAAGGCGAAAACAGACGAAGAAGCCTCCAGTAGCTAGCTTTTCTATTCTCCCCTGCGCGGGAACTTATCTTCTTTCATGTTATTTCCTCTTTTCCTTAAAAATTGTATCCCTGTTTCGTTATCTTTTGTAGGCATTTATGCCCTTTTTGTGTCTATATGAGTTGGGGGTTAATGGATTGACTTTGAGGAAGCATATATTTTCTTCAAAAAATCATTAGGCTGGAACCCTTGGATCAAAAAGGGTCATCCCAATTAGGATACACATTATTTTTAATGTCTTGTGTGATATAACTATTTTATGTGATTATATGCATTGGTTGAGATCAAAGGCAAGTTTATCCACTATGACCTACGGATGAATTTGGCTATGACTCGAACAACTCTGTGTGACTATTTCCTATCAATATTTTGCATTACTTATCACATACGGAAACTAACACATTTGCCTTTGAGTTGTTTTACTTCGCAGATAACAGAAATTACTCCGTGTTGATAAACTGGCAGAACATCCCTACTTCACCTGATCGAAAGCACAGACAGTCCCATCCTCGGACCATCATTCAAAAATGACAAGAAATGACAAAGAAAGCGCACTGGCTATCCGGGAGAATGTTATAGAGGAACAGAATGAGATGATTGTGGAACTTGCAAGAAAATTACAATTGCTTCAGGAGAAAATAAATCGCACTCGAGAATTGGCTAACTTTGCCATCACCGTTAATGCCCCTGCTCTGGGAGGACACGGGACTCCACTCCAAATCCTTCCCCTCAGTATCCCTATTCTCTGGGACCAACCAACTAACGTATCATCTGGCTCCGCTCCTCCGTTTTTCCAAAACACTAATCGTGAAAATAATCCAAACGCCTACCATCCACAAAATCCATCCGCAACCCCACAGAACCCGTCTTCGAATCCATTCCCAAATCCTCAAAACATATTCTCAAATCAACAAAACGCATTCCCAAATCCACAAGATTTACTCCTAAATCCACAAAATACGGCAAACCTACCTTCGAATCCACCAAATTCATTTCCAAATCTGCAAAATCCCTCTCATATTTTGCCAAACTACTTACAAGGACCACATAACCTTCCCAATTTCCAAAACGTTTTCCCCACTTACCAACCAAATTCCCTCCATCTGCAAAATCAAGACTTCTTTCCAAATCCTCTCAGGCCATCATATCCCCTGATATTTATGAACCCCTTCCTAACCCTGAGATCGAACATTAAAAAAAGAAGGAGAGGAATGGATAGCCCAGCATGAAAGAAATTTACTAACCATGTAGAAAGAGAACATGAGGATCAAAGAGTCTCACGGGGCCAAGGACCACGACGGTTTGGGGTATGACGATTTGTGTGTTCACCCCAAAGTAGACCTACTAGAAGGATACAAGGTCCCTATGTTTGAGATATTTGACGATACCGAAAATCCAATGGCCCATCTAAGAATGTACTGCGAGCAACTAGTAGGGATAGGAAAAAACGAGGCGTTATTAATGCGCCTATTCAGTCGAAGTTTGAATGGTGAAGCCTTGGAGTGGTTCATGTCTCAGGAGCCGAAAAGGTGGACTGGTTGGAAGACATTGGCCAAGAGTTTCCTTGACCGGTTCGCATTCAATATTAAAATAGTCCTTGATCGGTATTCACTAGATTGGATTAAAAAAAAGAGCATTGAGAGTTTTCGAGATCATGATTTCATTGGAGGAAAGAAGCTGTCAAAGTGCAGCCCCCCATGTCCGAGGAGAAAATGGTATCCATGTTCTCTCGCGCTCAAGAAGGAGAATATTATACCAGGATGGTGTCCGCTGTCAGAGCGACCTTTGCAGATTTGGTAAAAATATGAGAATCATTAGAGGAAGGTATTCAGACAGGAAAAATTGCCAAAACCCCGACATCATCTAGAACTGCCATGTTTTCTAAGAAGAAGAAGGAAGAAGTAGGTGGGGTTTCTGCCAATTCTATTACAAAATAGAAACAACGGTTCAACTGTAGAAATGTTTTATCTTCCCTGCCATCACCTAACCTTCCACACGCATTATACGTCCACCCCCAATACCAAACTCCACTCCCAAACTTCCCAACATCATACCAAGCTCCACAGCCAAATATCTTTCCCCAATACCCAGTTCCACTTCTAAATTATCAGTCTCATTTCCAAACTACTCCCCAAATAGCCGAACAAATTTCCAAACACCTCCAAATTACCACCAAGTACCCCCTCCTACAAACCTAAGCCCGTATAACCCCCAACATCCAAACCACAAAAAAAAACCTCCCTAAAACTTCACCCCACTAACTGAAAGTCGCACCCAATTGTTTGAAAGATTGAAGAATGCTGGTCATTTGCAACCAGTACAGCCAAATCTTGTCAATCCTAGCTCCCGGTTTTATCACCCTGATCAAAATTATGCCTATCATTCAGGGGCAGCAGGGCATAGTACCGAGGAATGTCTTATCTTGAAACATATAATCCAAGATCTGATTGATCAAAAGGTCATCACGCTCCAGGAACCTACTCTAAATGTTAGTAGTAATCAACTGTCCAACCATGGGGGATCTATAGTTAATATGATTTAAATAGAAGGAGAATGGGTATCCGACAAGACCATTACTCAAGTGAACTCCGAAAAGCGCAAAAGGTTGAATGAGGTAGGAAAGATAGAGAAAGTTGTGGCTGCCTTAAGTATCAATGAGAAAGCCCCATTTATAGTGATGACTGCACTGACTCAAGTGTACGTTCCCCCTTTAAAGAAGGAATTTATTGTGCAAACCGCCGCTGCCTAGGGGATGAATCGATCAGGACGATGTTACATCCCTGAGGAATTGACCAACAAGAAAGATTCACAGAAAAGGCCAATCACTGAAGGAGAGGCTGAGGAATTTTGGAGGCGTATGCAACCAAACGATTAATCAATTGTCAAACACTTGGAGAAAATGCCAGCCCAAATATCTATCTTGGTACTATTATTGAGCTCGCAACACCACCGACAAGATCTGTCAAAGGTCTTGGAGGAAACGTATGTTCCCACAAGAATGAGCGTTGAGAATTTGGCTACGATGATAGGGAAAGTTGTGGGAAACTATCATATATCATTCAGTGACGAAGAGTTGTCGTTTGAAGGAGCAATGCACAACAGTCATGCATGTCACCGTCATTTGTCGATATTATGTAGTTAATCAGGTATTAATAGACGACGGATCTGGTGTGAATATTTGTCCCCTCTCCACACTAGTCCAAATAGGCTATGATCCGGGGAAAATTCATCAAAGCCACGTAAATGTGAGAGCATTCGATAGAGGGTAGAGAGATACCATAGGAGAGATTAATTTGCATATCCAAATGGGACCTGCTGATTTTAAGACTAAGTTTTATGTTATGGATACCATCCTAGCTACAACTTACTTTTGGGAAGACCATGGATACACGGGGCAAAGGCAATTTCATCACCCCTTCATCAATTATTGAAGTTCATTTGGAAAGATCATGAAGTAGTCATCCAAGGAGAAGGAAGCCGAGCGGACCATCCCAATGGCTATGTGCCGGTGATTGAAGATATTCTAAAAGGTAGAAGTTTCTATACAGTAGAAATTGTAAACTCTGCGGAAAGAGATTCGACACCCAAAATATCAATGACTTCTGTCTACAAAGTGATTGAAATTGTGATGTTAAGAAATGGGTTTGAACCTGGTCGAGGCTTGGGAAAGAATTTACAAGGAATTATCAAGACTATTGTGATCCCAGAGAGAAGATCTAAGCATAGGTTAGGGTATCAGCCTACCAGAAAAGATAGGGTTGAGGATGAGCCAGAAAACAGTCTATTTAGGCCCTTGCCACTCCTGTTCCAGTCATTTTCCATACGAGAGATGTCAGATGATGATGGTCTTGCGGATGGGATAGGAGATTTATTTGAAGGATGCAATGCTGTACCAGAATATCTCCCAGAGTCCATCGAGGTGAAGCAGATTGCGCCAAGGGAGGCTTTGCAAAATTGGACCTCCACTCCACTCATAACCCGTCGCCTGTCGTGGTAGATGAAAGGGCAATTACTAATAGTTTTGAAATTGGTGATGATCCGGAGGAGGCCCCACGATCCACCTTTTATATCTCAAAAATTTATTTTCGTATCTTACTGCTTTCAAAAAAGGCGAGGGCTTGTATTTGTGCAAGTCACAAGCCATGGTGTTGTAATTATTTCTCAAATTTTAATGAAAAGGCCTTCATTTATTTGGAAAACTATATTAGTTCTAAAACGCCCCTAGTCATATGTTTTGTTATTTTATTATCATCTAACTTAGTTTGTTTGTCCATTACAGTAACAGTAGCTTAAAACCTGCCAATGTTGTGTCATGTTAATGCCTGAACGAACAAAATGAAGGGGACGATGATGGTTGGAAGGACGATGATGAGGAATGGTTAGTTGAAGATATGGAGGAATTTGAGAATCACAAAAAACCCAATCTGAAAGAAACTGAAACAGTCAACTTGGGAGATCACGATGAAATCAATGAGACTAGTATCAGTGTCCACCTCGCGGTGCCACAAAGGGAAGAGCTCATCCACCTATTGAGGGAGTATATCAACGTGTTTGCTTGGTCCTATAATGATATGCCAGGGTTGAGCACTAGCATTGTGTCACATAAATCGCTGATAAATTCTGAGTTTGATCCAGTCAAGAAAAAAATGAGAAAATTCAAGCCAAATTTAAGTCTAAAGATCAAGGAAGAAGTGACAAAACAAATCCAGTCTAAGGTTATCAAGGTCACAAAATATCCGACATGGTTGGCCAACATCATCCCTGTGCCAAAGAAGGACGGCAAGATTCGAATTTGTTTTGACTATAGAGACTTGAACAGAGCCATTCCTAACGATAATTTTCCGTTGCCCAACATCCACATTCTCATCGATAATTGTGCAAACATGAAATGTAGTCATTCGTTGATTGTTTTGCTGGCTATCATCAGATATTGATGGATGAGGAAGACGCATAAAAAACGGATTTTATTATGCCCTAGACACAACGCTGGCATCTAGAATGTCATCATCATTCAATATCTGTCAACACGCTAGACATAATGCTGGCGTAGAGGGTATCATCAGCATCCAATATATCTGTCGACACACTAGACACAACGCTGGCATCGAGAATATCATCAGCATCTAATATATCTATCGACATGCTAGACACAACGTTGGCGTAGAGGATATAATCAGCATCCAATATATTTGTCGACACGCTAGACACATGCTGGCGTGAAGGATATCATGAGCATTTAATATATCTATTGACACAGTACACACAATGTTGGCATCGAGGATATCATCAGCATTTAATATATCTGTTGACACGCAAGACACAATGCTGGCGTCGAGGATATCATCATCTTTTCATGAATCAGCATCTGAATATATTAAGAGCACACGATTTGGAGGGATGCTTTCAGGTCGCTATCTAAGGATGAATGATATATAAGATTTCCTAGCAATTAACAATTTGAAGGTCATCTATAAGTCATATTATTTGAAATAGGATAGTTTGCAAGATTACCTATGAGTTGATAGCCTGTAAGTAATCCGTAAGCCACAGTAGCATCCTAACCATATAGTGTGCAAGATCGCCCAAAAGTTGATAGTTCAAAGGTTATCCGTAAGTCGCAACTAAATCCTTACCGGAGGATATGCAAGATTGTCAAATTTATACGTCCAAGGGTTCTCTATAAGTTGCGTCATATCCAAGATTGCTTATGGGTCAAAAAGAATATTTAATACTCTTAAACACAAGACAAGAAGAAAATTATATAGCAAAATATCTAGTAAAAGTGAAGAAATAGAATCTAATAGTGATATATGGCCAGATCTACCAAGGAGTCTAATAAACATTAAAGATACGACAAAAAAAGAAATAATAATAAGAGTCAGAAAAATAAAAATAGAATTTGAAATAAAGGAAGAAATGCAAAAAGCAAACATAATATTAGGAATAAAATGGTTAGAACAAGTAAAACCATACAACATAGAACAAACCATACAACATAGAACATACACAATAATCTATAACATATAATAAAGAAAGATTATTCATAAAAAGAGCTTTAACATGATATGAAAATATATGTACTAGTAAAAATAATAGAAGAAAGATATTATAATAGGTATTATACACCTATTATAGATACAGGAGCGGAAACAAACTTATGTAGATACAACTGTTTACCAGAAAGTAAATGGGATAAATTTAAAACACCAATAGTAGTCAAAGGATTTAATAATGAAGGAAACTTAATTACATATAAAGCTAAAAATGTAAAAATACAAATATAGGATAAAATAATAACAATAGAAGAAATCTATAATTATGAACTAACATCAAAAGATATGCTTTTAGGAATGCCATTTTTAGATAAATTATACCCACATATAATAACTAATATAGATTGGTGGTTTACAACACCATAAAAACAAAAAGTAAGGGCAAAAAGAGTTATTAATAAAAAAAAATGATTGGATAGAAGGAAGTGAAAAAGTTACACAAAAGTTAGAAAATATGAAAAATACAGAAGACACATTAGAACTAGTTGTATTTTTGATAAATAAAAAAGAAATAACTATATTTTCAATAGATAAGGTAGAAATAATAAAGAAAAAATTAAGACAATTATATAGTGAAGATTCATTAAAAGGATGGGAAATACATAAAAATGCTACAAAAATTGAATTAATACATAAAAATAGCATAATAACTCAAAAACCATTAGCATATACTTTTGACGATTTAAAAGAATTTAAAATGCATATAGATGAATTATTAGAAAAACAGTATATACAAAAAAGCAATAGTAAAAACAATATTTCAGCATTTATAGAAAATAAACATAGTGAACAAAAAAAAAGGAAAAAGTAGAATAGTTATTGATTCTAGAAACCTAAATGCAAAGAGTATGACACATAGTTATCCAATACCAAATAATATATTAAAAATAAGATAAATACAAGGATATAAATATTTTAGTAAATTTGATTGTAAACCAGGATTTTACCACTTAAAGTTAGATGAAAATTCTCAGGAATTAACCGCATTTACGGTACCACAAGAATTTTATGAATGGAACGTATTACCATTTGGATATAAAAATGCACTAGGTAGATATAAACATTTTATGGATAATTATTTTAAATAATTACCTAATTGTATAGTATACATAGATGATGTACTACTATATACAAAAACTAAAGAAGAACATTTAAAATTATTAGAACAATTTACTGATATAATAGAAAAATCGAGAATAAGTTTAAGTGAAAAGAAATCCGAAATTATGAAAAAGCCAAATAGAGTTTTTAGAAATACAAATAGATAAAAGTGGAGTAAAAATGCAACAACATATAGTACAAAAAAATAATAAATTCAAAAGAAGAATTAGATACAAAAAAGAAATTACAATCATTTTTAAGATTAGTAAACCAAGTAAGAGAGTATATACCAAAATTAGTAGAAAACCTAAAGTCATTACAGAAAAAAATAAAAAAAGGACATAGAATATAATTACAATGAAGAAGATAAAAAACAAGTCCAGAAAATAAAAATACTTTGTAAAAAATTACCAAAATTACAATTTCCAGATGAAAATAAAAAATTTATATATATAGTAGAAGCAGATGCTAGTGAATATAGTTATGGAGGAGTACTTAAATATAGATATGAAGAAGAAAAATTAGAACATCATTGTAGATACTACTCAGGTACGTTTAATGAAACAAAAATAAAATGGGAAATAAATAGGAAAGAATTATATTCGCTATATAAATTTTTATTAGCATTTGAGCCACATATTGTATATAACAAATTTATTGTACGGACAGATAATACACAGGTACGTTGGTGGTTAACAAAGAAAATACAAAATTCAGTTACAACGAGAGACATTCGGAGACTAATATTAAATATATTAAATTTTACATTTACAATTGAAGTAATTAGTACTAACAAAAATGTTATTACAGATTACATATCAAGACAAAGTTAGACAAATTGATATAATAAAAGATGATGCTTTAGAAAAGATACTCAAAACCCTAACTACGCTTTCAATGAAAGTGGACAGTATGGGTAAAGATAAGAAAAGCTAAAGACTAATGAAGTTAAACAGAAGTCTAAAACTATGAATCAGCTAATTCAGCAGAGTACAGAGCTATGTCGATCGGAAGACATTAAAATTCCAGAGCTAAAAGGAGACGTTGGGACACTCCATAAAACCCATAACGTTTATCAATCTACAATTGCAGGTACAAGCAAAGGAGTTAGTGGACAAAGATATCAGAACATGAACATGAATAAGATATTTGAAAAAGCATTTATACCAAAAATACAAAAAGACTCCTTGTACATACCCCCACAAATTACCACATATCGAGATAGTTTGAACCAAGATAAAAAAGCTTATAACCATATAGCCCGAGAATATATAGAAAATATCTACAAAGTACAAACTTTTCTAAACCTTAACCCCAGAGCTACAAATATCCATGAACCAAACAAAAACTATAATACCCAAAAATTGCAAGGTTACAACAAGCTAATCGCACTACCCAAAACCAATCCGAACTTAATATAGACATGTTTCGACTATGGATTATTAAATACTGTATACACCCAAGATGGAGAAGAACTAACAGCTATAGAAGAATTATATAAAGTATTCACCACCTATAAAAAAGTAAACAAAGGAAATCTATTTTATATAAAGTTTTATACTGCACCAGCAGAGATATTATACGATGAGATCAAACCAGTTATACAAGTTGTAAAAATAGGATTATCAATAGATGCGGAAGTTATTGTGCAGCAGCCAGCGATACCCAAAATTGAGATACCTGATTTTTAAGCAAATAAACGACTTATTAGATTAGCTACAATTATTTAAGAATTAACAAATAATTACATTAATGGAAACCCACTATGGAGCTATTATTCAAGAGACCATCAAATGATTTATTCAAATTCAAGAGAGCTACGACAAACAGATATGGAAGATGTTAGACAATGGATAATGACGTTACTTAACCCAAAAAAACAATCTACTGCAAGAGCAATTAAGAAAGGATTTATTTCAGACGGATTATTAATAAGATATTGCAAGGTAATTGGACACAAATATCCAGACCATCAATGTTCAAAATGTAATTGAGGAGATAATATTATCCCAGAAGTTTAGTTAGAATAAAACCAAGAAGATAAGGACGCCAACTAAAAGATAAAAAATAAACGGAGCAATAATAGAAAGACAAGGAGAGAAAAATATTAAAGGAAGAAAGCGACATATGAAGAAAAAAACTAACTTAGTGAAATATAAGATACGTGAATCATGTAAATATTTAATAGCTTTGCTGTTTCTAGGGTAGACTTTTTGACTTTTCTTTTATTCATTTATTAGCTTTTAGCACTTGCCATTATTGGCTTTTTAGGACAAATGTATATAGGAAACGTGTAAAGTAAGAACAGTGTAGATAAGTTTTACGCCTTTTCTTAGGCTATAAATATGTAAGCCTCCTGTAAGTTAAGGGCAAGTCTTCATGTGTTGAAGCAAAAAGCCCTCCTTTGTAAACAAAAAACTTTTGTATATTTAATAAAAAAAACATATATATTTCAAAGCAAAAGCTATAGATGAACAAAGCTCAGAATTATCAAATCTACCAGAATAGGTATATTTATTTATGGTTATGAATAGATAAATTCATAAATTCCTAACAATCATGATATGATAAAATAAGTTCATGTTAGTTACTTTATAGTAGAATTGTTCAAAAAATAGCATGTTCAGAAGTTTATTAGCAAAGTGAAAAAGGAGAAAAATCCCTACGAACTATGCCATCCTAAAGGTGAAACCGGTAAGGCAAGAAAGTTGTGATAGGGGAGTAGCCAGAGTAGAGGCGCTGTTTAAGGGAAAAATATCCATATTACCATGCTAATAGTGACCGAAGAACATGTTATTTCAGAATAATCTAGTATATAGTAATCTAAAATGATCATATTTTGGTATGTATATGATTGAAGGGAATATTTTGAAAAAACATCATATGAAAAATGAATACTTATTCATCTGAAGAAACAGTAGATAAATTTAAAATACTTGTTTTCTATGTACTATAGTATATAGAAATTGTAGATATAACAAAAATCATATTGGAAAAAATATTTGATAAATATGTTATGACTAGAATAAATTACATACCTCACCTAGCTAACTACTCTTATAAATACATACATACCAAACCTACACATCAACCTTGATAAATTACGTATATTTAGAATATTGAAAAATGGATATGAAAAATATACAATTAATAGTAAAACAAATGAAAACAAATTTTGAAGAATATATGAGAATCAAAGATATAAAATATATAGAATACCTTAATGAAAATATAGAGGAATTAATAAGATTAAAACAAACAACTAAAGAATATTATGAAAAAGCATTTAATTAACCCACCTAAATGACAGATAATTTTGACGTACTAGTTTTATACATACTTAGAGATATAGAAATTATAGACGTAAAGAAAATAATATGGGAAAAAATATTTAACATTGAAGATGAAGAGTTAGATACAAATCAGATAGAAAACGAGATAGGAGAAATATACTTCGGTGATGACAATCACTATTACTATCTAGATAATTATTTAGATGGATATTATACAGATTAAGAAATGCTAGAATATATTCAAAGAGTTAGTGAAAAACAAAGTTGGCTATAAGAAGAAATTAATTATAGGAACCATCTTAGAAAAGGAAGAGAACAATTAAAAGAAAGATTAATTTGGATAAACAAAACTATAAAACAACTAGAATTAAAAGACAGTTTACAATATGATTTAGACATGGAATTATTCATAGACGAAAAAGACAGGATAATTAACGAAATTGATAACCTAGAATTTAATATCAGATATTGTACAATTAGAATAAATTATTACAAAGAAATTTGCAGTATCACTACTACTTTAGGATAAAATGATAGACTATGAAATAAGATTAACAGAAATACTTATGAAAGAGAATTTAATTAAATATTTTAGAACAAAAGATATAGAATATTTAGAATACCTCCAAAATAATATACAAGAATTACAAAGACTAAGAGAAAAACTAAAGAATATTACAGTAAAGTATTTAATCAAATACCATCTAATCACTCCCCAAGATATGAACATTAATAAATTAAAATAAATACACTAAAAATAAAAACGTTTAGAGAAGTTAAGAAATATCCACGCACAAATAAAAATAGATTTATTAGAGCTATAATAGATCTATTTATCTATATGTTTACCCAAGTTATCCACACCCCCTATTATAGCTCTAATGGATCTATATGTTTACCCAAGTTATCCACACCCCCTATTATAGCTCTAATAGATCTATATGTTTACCCAAGTTAGCCGCACCCCCTACAAATGGTAACAGAGCCTATGCTAATTAAAGTTACGGAAGTAGTATATGTTTGGAGTTATTAGATTAATTTATTAATTATGATAAAATTAGATTTAGATATCCACTAAAATATTATAAATATTGTTTAGATGAATAACGCACAAAAACCACAACAATATAAAGAATTAAAACAAATAATATCTAAAAAACGTAAAGAATTAAAAATAAGTATTGAAAGAATACAGTATAACATAATTGTCGGAGTTAGTAAAAACTCAATAAAGGAACAAAAAGAAGAAATATCAAATTTAGAATCAACAATAGATAGTCTAGAATATATATATCAACATAACCTATATACATTTAAATAAAATGAACAAAGGAGAATTTATAATAGATGAAAAACCATAGGAAAATCACGAAGGATTAAAAATAAAAATAGTATTCTCTAATTTAGAAAGGAGATATAAGAAAATAGGTGAACATTTATATTTAATGTTAGAAAAAAAAGAATTAAAATTAGAAGATAAGTTGACAGTCATGGTAAGAATAGAAAGATAAAATGAAGAGATATACAGAATAAAAGAAATAGATAAAATAAAACAACAAACCACACAAGAAATACGAAAAATAGAAGAAACTAAAAATAGTTGGATTGCTGAATTAGAAAAAGAACTACAAATGCTAAAAGATTTGCATGAAAAAAGACAGAAAGAAAAAAAAGAAAAAGATAAAGAACAAAAATTATTAATTGAGATAAATCAATTTAAAGAAAAATTAGAAATAAAAAATAAAGAACCAAAAACCAGTGAAGTAGAAATAAATGCAATAGATGCTGAAGAAATAGATAATTATGATTCCGAAGATAGTGAAACATATACAAAAATTCTAGAAAACATACGAAAACTAGAAATTAATGAAAAACAAGAAGTAATTAATAAAAAAAAATTAGAACTAATAAATACAGAAGTAAATACTCTAGAAAAAACTATAATACCTAGTACGTCAAAAATAAGAAAACCAACCTATAATTACAAAAATAATTTTAAAAGATATAATCCAAAGGATGAATATAATAAATGGAAACCAAAACAAATAATTAATTACAATTTTTTAGATTTAGACTGTGTAATAGAGACAAATAAAACAATACAACTATGGGTAGGATACATGTCAAAACAATTATAAGATAATAAAATAAATATAACAAATACACCAGAATATATAGAAAAGACATTAATAGGAACAGTAAAATTATGGTTTATCAACCTAGCCGAAACAAGTAAGAAAGTACTAAGATCTGATAGTAAAACAGAAGGAACATTAACAACTACTAAAATACTACCAACAGAAATATTGAAAAAAATATGAAATAGCTATAGGAGATGAATTTAGCAGTGTAACAACAGAAGAAGAAGAGCAAAACAAAGAAAAATATATAAATAGAAATTTAATATTAAAACTAGCAATATGTAATATGTGTTATATAGATGAGTATACGTGCACATTTAAAGAATATTATTATAAAGGAACATATAATATAGAAGAAAGTAAAGAAATAAGAAGATTATATTTTAGTAAATTACCTGAACCATTTAGTTCAAAAATAATAAAGAGTTGGGATAAAGCAAAAATAGTAGATACCCTAGGAGTAAGAATAAAATTTTTACAACAATGATATAGAAATCTATGTGAAAAATATAGAGATGAAATAAAAATAGAAAAAACATTAATAAGAAATTTATCATGTTGCAAAGATAAAATGACACCTCAATTTGGATGTGAAGAAAGATATTATAAGAAAATAAAAAGACATAAAAAATATAAGAAATACAAAAAATCAAAATATAAATATAAGAAACCAAGAAAAAGATTTTTTGTAAAGAATTATAAACATAAAAGACCATATAGAAAAAAGAAATCTATAAAAGAACGTACTTGTTATAATTTTGGAAAACTAGGACATTTAGCTAGAGATTGTAAATTACAAAAAAAATAAAAAAATAAAAAAATATCAGAAATAAAAATAGAAAATACAGAGTATATGCAGATAGATTATATAGATTATGAATTAGAAAGTGAAAATAGTATATATGAAATTTTGGAAAATGAAACATATGATGAAATAGATAGTGAATTAGATGAATCAAATAACTGAAAGAGATATAAAAATGAATCATATAACTGAAGAAGATGTAAATATAATAACAAAGGAAGAATATTTAAATAAAGAAGAAAAATATCAAAAAATAATATTTGACGAAATAAAAGGAAAAGAGTTAGACATAAGTGTAGAAAAAATCTTTAAAATACCAACAATAAAAAATATATTTAGTAGAAAAAGGGAAGAATACTACGTAGTAAGCCAAAAAGAACATGTAATAGACTGTAGATATGTAAAAGGAAGAGCTAGTATACCACTAGTAACAAAAACAATAATTAATAAAGAAATAAATGACATAAAAAGTAAAGACCCAATAAAATATGTACAACTTGGAGGAACATAGATATTAATAAAAACATGTTTTAGAGAAGGAATATATACACCAATAGAATTATATTTAGCAGATGATATAATTATAAAACCTATAGAAAAAATTATAATAACAGTCATAAAAGGAATTTAATATACCAAAAATTTAATTTTATAATTAGTGCGAATTATTCAGTAGAAATAACAGATAAAAATATAGATAAATCATTAGTATTATACTGGAAAATATCAGGAATAGAACTAACCCAGGAAGTAAAATTTTTACAGCAAGATGTAAAAATCTGTATGTATTAACAACAAAACATAAAATAATGGGAAAAAATAAAATTAATAAAATACAAATAAAAAGTCCTTTCAAACAATTTGTAAAAACAATTGATAATAATGATTATAGTTACAAATACATAGATATAGAAGAAGATTTAGAAATAATAAATGATAGAATAAGTACAACAAAAAGAATAGCTCCTGAAAAACTAGAATCATCAAGCACATCAAAAAGAACAAGTTATGAAACATTTCAACAGTTAATTTAAATCAATATTATATAATAGGAACAATAAATAAAAAAGAATATTCAATACTCTTAAACACAGGAAAAGAAGAAAATTATATAGCAAAATATCTAGTAAAAAGGGAAGAAATAAAATTTAATAGTTATATATGCCCAGATCTACCAAGGAGTCTAATAAACATTAAAGATACGACAGAAAAAGAAATAATAATAGGAGTCAGAAAAATAAAAATAGAATTTGAAATAAAGGAAGAAATGCAAAAAACAGACATAATATTAGGAATAAAATGGTTAGAACGAGTAAAATCATACAATATAGAACATACACAATTATCTATAACATATAATAAAGAAAGATTATTCATAAAAAGAGCTTTAACATGATATGAAAATATATGTACTTGTAAAAATAATAGTAGAAGGATATTATAATAGGTATTATACACCTATGATAGATACAGGAACAGAAGCAAACTTATGTAGATATAACTTTTTACCAGAAAGTAAATGGAATAAATTAAAAACACCAATAGTAGTCAAAGGATTTAATAATGAAGGAAGCTTAATTACATATAAAGGTAAAAATGTAAAAATACAGATATGTGATAAAATAATAACAACAGAAGAAATATATAATTATGAACTAACATTAAAAGATATGATTTTAGGAATGCCATTTTTAGATAAATAATACCCACATATAATAACTAAAACAAATTGGTGGTTTACAACACCATGTAAACAAAAAGTAAGGGCAAATAGAGTTATTAATAAAAGAAGAAAGGAATCTGATTGGATAGAAGTAAGTGAAAAAGTTACACAAAAGTTAGAAAATACAAAAAATATAGAAGACACAGTAGAACTAGTTGTATTTTCAATAAATAAAAAAGAAATAACTATATTTTCAATAGATAATGTAGAAATAATAAAGAAAAAATTAAGACAATTATATAGTGAAGATCCATTAAATGGATGAGAAAAACATAAAACTACTATAAAAATTGAATTAATAGATAACATATAATTTTGACGATTTAAAAAAATTTAAAATGCATATAGATGAATAGTATATACAAAAAAGCAATAGTAAACACAATAGTCCAACGTTTATAGTAAATAAACAAAGCAAAAAAAGAGAGGAAAAAGTAGAATAGTTATTGATTATAGAAACCTAAATGCAAAAACTATGACATATAATTATCCAATACCAAATAAGATATTAAAAATAAAATAAATACAAGGATATAATTATTTTAGTAAATTTGATTGTAAATCAGGATTTTACCACTTAAAGTTAGATGAAAATTCTAAGGAATTTACTGCATTTACGGTACCACAAGGATTTTATGAATGGAACGTATTACCATTTGGATAAAAAATGCACCAGGTAGATATCAATATTTTATGGATAATTATTTTAAACAATTACCTAATTGTATAGTATACATAAATGATATACTACTATATACAAAAACTAAAGAAGAACATTTAAAATTATTAGAACAATTTACAGATATAATAGAAAAATCGAGAATAAGTTTAAGTGAAAAGAAATCCGAAATTATAAAAAAACCAGACAGAGTTTTTAGAAATACAAATAGATAAAAGTGGAGTAAAAATGCAACAACATATAGTACAAAAAATAATAAATTCAAAAGAAGAATTAGATACAAAAAAAAAAGAAATTACAATTATTTTTAGGATTAGTCATCCAAGTAAGAGAATATATACCAAAATTAGTAGAAAACCTAAAGCCTTTACAGAAAAAATTAAAAAAGAACGTAGAATATAATTACAACGAAGAAGATAAAAAACAAGTTCAGAAAATAAAAATACTTTGTAAAGAATTACCAAAATTACAATTCCCAGATGAAAATAAAAAATTTATATATATAGTAGAAGCAAATGCTAGTAAATATAGTTATGGAGGAGTACTTAAATATATATATGAAGAAGAAAAATTCGAACATCATTGTAGATACTACTCTGGTACGTTTAATGAAACAGAAATAAAATGGAAAATAAATAGAAAAGAATTATGTTCATTAAATAAATGTTTATTAGCATTTGAGCCATATATTGTATAAAACAAATTTATTGTATGGACAGATAATACACAGGTAGGTTGGTTGTTAACAAAGAAAATACAAAATTCAGTTACAACAAAAGAGATTCGGAGACTAATATTAAATATATTAAATTTTATATTTACAATTGAAGTAATTAGTACTAACAAAAAGGTTATTGCAGATTACATATCAAGACAGAGCTACACAGACTGATATAATAGAAGATGATGCTTTAGAAAAGATATTCAAAACTCTAACTACGCTTTCAATGAAAGTGGACAGTATGGGTAATGAATTAGAAAAACTAAAGAATAATAAAATTAAACTGAAGTCTAAAGTTATGAATAAGCTAACTCAGCAGTGTGCAGAGATATGTCGATGGGAAGACATTAAAATTTCAGGGCTAAAAGGAGACGTTGGGACACTCCATAAAACCCATAAGGTTTATCAATATACAATTGTAGGTACAAGCAAAGGAGTTAGTGGACAAAGATATCAGAACATGAAGATGAATAAGATATTTGAAAAACCATTTATACCAAAAATACAAAAAGACCCCTTGTACATACCCCCACAAATTACCACATATCGAGATAGTTTGAACTAAGATAAAAAAGCTTATAACCATATAGCCCGAGGATATATAGAAAATATCTACAAAGTACAAACTTTTCTACGCCTTAACCCCAGAGCAACAAATATCTAAGTACCAAACAAAAATTATATAACCCAAAAATTGCAAGGTTACAATAAGCTAATCGCACTACCCAAGACCAATTCAAGCTTAATAAAAACATGTTTCGACTATGGATTATTAAATATTGTATATACCCAAGATGGAGATGAACTAACAACTATAGAAGAATTACATAAAGTATTCACCACCTATAAAAGAGTAACAAAGGAAATCTATTTTATATAAAGTTTTATACTGCACCAGCAGAGATATTATACGACGAGATCATACCAGTTATACAAGTTGTAAAAATAGGATTAACTAGAGATGTGATTATACCGAAAGATATTGTGCAGCAGCCAGAGATACCCAAAATTGAAATACCTGATTTTATACAAATAAACGACTTATTGGATTAGCTACAATTATTCAAGAATTAGCAAATAATTACATCAATGGAAACCAAATATGGAGCTATTATTCAAGAGACCATCAAATGATTTTTTCAAATTCAAGAGAACTATGACAAACAGGTATGGAAGATGTTATACAATGGATAATAACATTACTTAACCCGGAAAAACAATCTACTACAAGAGCAACTAAGAAAGGATTTATTTTAGACGGATTATTAATAAGATATTGCAAGGTAATTGGACACAAATATCCAGACCATCAATGTTCAAAATGTAATTGAGGAGATAATATTATCCCAGAAGTTTAGTTAGAATAAAACCAAGAAGATAAGGACGCAAACTAAAAGATAAAAAATAAACGGAGCAATAATAGAAAGACAAGGAGAGAAAAATATTAAAGGAAGAAAGCGACATATGTAGAAAAAAACTAACTTAGTGAAAAATAAGATACGTGAATCATGTAAATATTTAATAGCTTTACTATTTCTAGGGTAGACTTTTTGAGTTTTCTTTTATTCATTTATTAGCTTTTAGCACTTGCCATTATTGGCTTTTTAGGACAAATGTTTATAGGAAATGTGTAAAGTAAGAACAGTGTTGATAAGTTTTACGCCTTTTCTTAGGCTATAAATATGTAAGACTCCAGTAAGTTAAGGGCAGGTCTTCATGTGTTTAAGCAAAAAGCCCTCCTTTGTAAACAAAAAACTTTTGTATATTTAATAAAAACAGATATATTTCAAAGCAAAAGCTATGGATGAATTGATTTTGGGCGTATTTACACGCCTAAACACCATAATTTACCCATGTTATAGCTAAGTTTTGAGGATAAAATATATAATTCCTACACTTTTAGTCCATATTCCTGTAAGTGAGCTAACCAACGTGATTATCATGTTTTCAGGTATTAATGATGAAGATTTCAGCACTTTGTGGACCCTTGGGCAGCAAAGGAAAACTTCACGTAAGAAGGAAGGCAGCTTTTGGAAGCTTGTGGACTGAATGTGATGCATGGAGAAATTATCCCGGGCAGAATTAGTATTTCTTAATACTTGAGGGTGCAGCAGTAACCCAGTAGGACTAGGACAAGGATAAAAACCCTATTTCAGTAGGACTAGGACAAGGATGTTATAAAAACCCTATTTGCTGAATTTTTCAGCAAGCTTTTCATTCACGCTTTTCATTAAGCTTTTCATAATTCATTCGACACTTTTAGGATTTATTCACATTACTTTATGACAGAGAAAACTCGGCTCTCTTGAGGAACGGCCAAGAAGAAAAACGTCATCTCCTTCTTGATGTTTAAGTCATCCCATCACCAAGATTATTCTAGGTTGTGGTATGATGATTATATCTATTGTAATCTCCGTTATACTCATGAGTAGCTAAACTTCTCTGTTAGGGTTATAGAAGCCTTATAATATACTATCTATTGCTATGAGTTTGTGAATTCTTGATACGTATGCTACTTATATCATTACTCTCTTCATCTTAATTATATTCTTGTGGTTGCAAACATATAGAATACGCCATTATAGCATTAACTTGTTCAAGAGAAAAGTTACATATTTGGAAAAGAGAGTGTGACAAGTAAATAGGGCCACCAACCCCTATTTACACGTTAGTACCGTAACTGGATTAACCTCTTGGAGAGTTTGTACCGTTAGTTATACACTTTAAGGTCGAGAGAGTTAAAGTGAAATAATCCTTGATGGTTGACAAACACTAGGATTTACCATTAGAATACGAACCTCTATAAGTGCATGCATGTCTGAATTCCGCATTACTCATAGTTAATAGATACGTAGAACTCATAAGGTGGACATAACCCTAACTTATTTTTCTCTGTTATTAAATCCTACTACACAAATCGTTTCATTCGTTACTTTGTTTACATTAATTCACGCCATAATTCAAATCCCCCCTTTTTCGTAGAATTTTCGACCAACAGTCTAATAATAGTTGCAACACTTAGTGATCGAGTATTCCCTGTGGGATTCGACACCCAACCCAGTTGGGTTCTATATTTGACAGCGATCGCTTACACTCTTCCGAGAGATGTAGTTTGGGCGTTATCAAATTTTGGCGCCGTTGCCAGGGAATACGGTTGTCAACTAAGTTTTTGATAGTTAATAGACCCTTTGGTCAAAAACTCTCAGATTTTACTTTTAGTTGTTGTTTTTGTTCTATTCAGGTTCTATTGAGTGCATGCCAAATACTTGAAGTTCTGGTCAGCCATTATTACCCATAAATCCTGAAGCACAACTTATTGGCAGAATGGATGCACAACGTGAAATTGAAAGAAGGGTTGCTCAACAGGAGCAGGCTAGATTAGCTGCATTGGCAGCTGCTCAGGTGCATCAACAGAACATTGATAACCTAGGTCGTGCAACCAATCCTGATGATGAGGACCTAGGTGATGATGAGTTACTGAATCCTAGGCGTACTGATGAGGTGGCGGCACCTATGCATAGGAGAGATCGTCAAGTTAGAATGAGACCTGACCGTCGAGCTGTGCAGGGTCCTTTTGATGATGATGACGATGATCTGGATGGAGCTGGTGCCACAGAGGCTATTATTCCTTCGCCCTTGGCTCCCGGAGCCAAGTTCAATATCACTAGCACTATAATTCAACTATTGTAACTCAAAGGGTTGTTTGGTGGACTTGCAGGAGACGATCCGAATATGCATCTGATTAATTTTATCTCCACATGCAAGGCGTTTGACAATCCAGGAGTTGGACAAAATGCGATCCGGCTTCGCTTATTTCCATTGTCTTTATTTGGAGAGGCAACTCTATGATTGAACGGGCTAACTCCTGACTCTATTACTAATTAGAGGCAATTGAAAGACGTTTTCCTAGAAAGATTCTATCCGCCATTCAAGAGAGCACAATTAAGAGATGAGATAAAAAAATTTTGACAGCTTCCAACTGAAGCTCTCCACGAAACATGGGAGAGGTTCAAGAAGAAGCTTATGAGGTGCCCAAATCATCATATGACCAATGTCCACTTGATGGAGATATTATACAGGGCTTTGAATTCAATGACCAAGCCAGTGGTTGATAATGCTGCGGGTGGGTCATTTATGGACCTTACTTTTAATGAGGCAAGTGGTATGTTAGATCGTATGACAAAGCAGAGTAGAGCTTGGCATACTAGGGATTTTAAGGTAGCAAGCTCTACTGTATCTATTGGCATGACTGCAGAACAAAGGCGAAGAGAGGAGGAACGTGATCAAGATATGGCGCACATGAAAACGCAGATGGATCTTCTTACCAAGCACTTATTATCAGGGAAGACCGAGAAGGTTAAGGCCGTTGTATCACAAGGAAGAGATGATTCCTATTCTGAGGAGGAAGTGAACTACTTGAATAATCAGGGGGATTTCCGAGGCAATGCCCAAGGAACCAAGGTCGGAACCATTATGATAATTCGGGATACAAGGACCGCGATCAAGGTAGTTGGAAGAATAAGACTGACAGGAGTGGTTTATATGTTCCTCCTGAAAATTGTGAGGCTGTGGTGTCTGGCTCTGGAAAGATGTCCATGGAAGATATGATAACAAAGCTATTGAAATGAGTGAAGGCAACCAATACGGGAGTAAATGAGGTGAAGAATGATTTGTCTTCAATAAATCAATTGGTTGACTCACATTCTACTGCAATAAAGCAACTGGAGCAACAATTGAGTCAACTATCAACGACATTCAATCAAAGAAAGGCTGGCACTTTACCTAGCGACACTGTGCAAAATCCAAGGAATGATGGATCGTGTATGACTATTACTACCCGGAGTGGTAAAGTGTTGGAAAGTCCATCCAAAGGCAAGAAGGTAGTTGATAATATAGAAGAGAATGTTATTGATGCAGATTGTGATGATTCTGTGGAAGCTGAAAATCTGAATAAGAGCGTTCATGAGAAAACTATTCCCCTTCCACCACCACCTTTTCCTCAGAGACTGAAGAAAAAGGTTGATGACACTCCTTAAAAGGTTGATAATCGGAAGCAAGATAAAAAGGAAGTTGTGGAGAAAACGATTCCCCTTCCACCACCACCTTTTCCTCAGAGATTGAAGAAGAAAGTCGATGACACCAAGTTCAGTAAATTCATGACTATGTTGAAGCAACTGATTATTAATGTTCCTTTGGTGGAGGCGCTGGAACAGATACCTGGGTACGCTAAATTCATGAAGGACCTTTTGACAAATATGCGGGCAGCAAGCTATGAGCTGGCAGATAATGTTCATCATTACAGTACAATTGCCACGAGGTCTTTAGTACAGAAGAAGGCAGATCCTGGTGCTTTCACTATTCCTTGCACAGTTGGATCTATGAATTTTGCCAAGGCATTGTGCAATTTGGGAGCTAGCATCAATTTGATGCCGCTATCTATTTACAGAAAGTTGGGGTTGGGTGATCCTACACCAGCCAATATGCGACTTGTGATGGTAGATAAGTCGGTAAAATGACCTGTTGGTATCTTATATGATGTATTGGTGAAGGTTTCTACATTTATCTTTCTTGCAGACTTTGTTATTTTGGATTGCGAGGTGGATTCGGAAGTTCCCATAATCTTGGGATGCCCTTTCCTTGCAACAGGAAGTGTGCTTATTGATTTACGAGCCAATGATCTTTTATTTCGGATGAATGACGAATTGGTTCGTTTTGATGTATGCAAATCGACGAAGCATCCTAGAGATATGGATGTGTTCTCTGTAGCTAATGTTTATTATGAAGATGTGGAAGAATTATTTGCAGAGAAGCAGCTTATTGATTAGCCATTGTCTGCTGTGCTGTTGAATTTTGAGCGTGAGGAGGGTGAAGAATATTAAGAAACTACTTGTTCTCTAATAGGAATAAGGTCCTATTCTCATGCCCCTAAGAAGCTGGACCTTGATCTTAAGAATCGACCTTCACCAACAGTGAAGACTTCCACTGAAGAGCCACCAGTGCTAGAATCGAAAGAGCTCCCCAGTCACCTAAGGTATGCGTTCTTGGGAAGTGGAAATACACTTCCGGTGAATGTTGTGGCTGATTTAGGTGAACAACACGTAGAGGCTCTCATCTCTGCTCTGAATAGGTACAAGAGAGCTATGGGATGGACTATTGATGATATAATTAGTATCCCTCCTGGGATATGTATGCACAAGAGTATTCTCGTATAAGATTGTATGCCTACAAGTAAACATCAGCATCGTCTGAATCCATTCAGAAAACGATGCACCATATACCTCGATGAAGTCTAAGTAATCGAGATAACTATGTCGTGCCGCGATAATTAATCAAGTGCTAGATAGGAGGCAACCTATCGTCTTTAATTGTTTTGTTTCACTAGGAGTGTGTTTTTGTAGTCGAGCCACGACCAAAACTAAGGCGCTTGGTGGGAGGCAACCCATTTTTCTAATCGTTTTTATTATTTTTGAGTAAGTGTAGGTGCAAGATGTATAAAGGAGGAGATTGATCTCAAATTTTGATTTGGAAGTAGTTCATATTGAAGGTGGTAAGTTAGGAATGAAGAAGCAAAGGCTATGGGTTGGGCATTGCCTATTCAAATCTAGGCAACGAACAAGGCAAGTCCTATGTAAATCTAGGCAACGAACAAGGCAAGGCCTATGCTATGGCCTAAGCTCTTTGAATTTACAATGCCATAGCATAGGCGCCGCCTATGCCCAATAATTCCATAGCGTAGGCGGCTCCTATTCTCAACTAGGCAAAGCATTAGGTGCCGCTTATGTCATTGCCTTTGCTCTCTGAATCTACAATGTCATAGCATAGGCGCCGCCTATGCCCAACTAGGCAAAGCATTAGGCACCGCCTTTACTTCCCAAATCTCTCAAAACTTTTATTTTTGCTCATCTAACCTTGCAAGATCATCTTCCAAGTCCATCACCAAGTAGAATGGCACCAAAAGGACGACAAGGAAAAGAAAAAGTATCCTCCTCGCAGAAAGGTCAGAAAAGGGGAAGAAAAGAACAAGTTGAATCCTCCTCGCTGCAAATACCACGGCGCACTCATGGAATCAAGTGGGGTACATTTTGAGGAACTTCTGAGGATGACGACTCTGATGATGATTCCAACACAGGGGGTATGGCCCCAGACATAGAGGAGGAGTTCGACTAATCAGGTTTTCCTTATTTATTTCCACTGAGGGCAGTGTGTCCCGTCTAAGTGTAGGGTGAGGGTATTTGTATGATGTATTGTACTTCTTTGCCTGTATCTATTGTCGTTTGTAGTTAAATTTTTAGATTTTTTTTAGATTTTTTATAAAATTGGTCTAATAAGCGGCATGGTATTATGACAAGAGTTTGTACTAAAATCATTACTATTGAGACATTTAGGCTCCAAGTGTGACTCACTGTGTGATAATTGTGTGGTTTAATTCATTCATCTGTTGGGTCAAGAGTCTATACTGCTCCCAATAAAGTTGACCATGTGCCTTGTGTGTGTGAGGTTGTAGTGTATTTTGTGTTGTGGCCGATGCTAGAACTTGCCTGGTGTGTGTGTAAAGCAAAATAAAGAGTGCAAGTTTAGGAGATGATTTAGGCATTTCTTTGGCAGCCTATGATTGTTTACCTTCTTTTTACCTACCCGTGTACATTATCCTAGTTAACCCCCTTTGAGCCTCTAAGCTATTTTCTTTGACAGCCTCATATGTAGCCTAATCCATTTTTTTAAGACCATAATTTGATCCAAATTCCTAAGCGCTTTAAATTATGGAGTCATGTGATAAAATAAGAGGAAAATGTTGAGAGTGATACCTTAGAGTATATTGGTACTTGAAATTGTTATGAAAAAGAGTGCTATCATAGAGGTGCTTTAGAAAATAAGAAGAAAAAAAAAGAAAAAAGAAATATAAAACTAAAAAGATAATTGTGTTTATGTTTGAATGACAAAATAAGGTGAAAAGGGTGGTAGATTAAAGGAAAGTAGAGGGGTTGTTTAAAAGAGAGTGTTAATGACATAACGTAGTGTATTAAAGCGCTTAGGGAACATAGTCACTATTTCTGGCCAAAATAGTCCTACCTGTCCCTTAGCCTACATTACAACCTGTAAAAGACCTATTTGATCCTAAGCTTAGCATTCTGATATTAGTAGAGCATTACACTAAGGGCAAGCCTATGGTCATCAGTTGCAACATATGAATTCTTTGTGTGAGAGAGAGAAAGGAGAGTCTTATACCCATGTTCCGAAAAATGCAAAACTTGTGAGTGATTATGGGTGATATATTATGTGAGACACACATGGTTGATGATTGTTGGGTAGTTTTGTATGAATCTTTGCACCTTAACTTGTGGATACAAATTAACCATCATCACGAGTCTATGTTGGAGATTGAATTGTTTCTAGTAGTGATCAAGAAAACTACTCTTTGTTAATGATTGTCGTGCATGTCTTGTTGAACATTTTGTGCTGTTACTGTGAAATCCTAAGTAGATGTTTGCATGGACGTAATATTTTGTTTGAGGACGAATAAAGCTTTAAGTGTGGGGTGTTGATGTTGGGCGTATTTACACGCCTAAACACCATAATTTACCCATGTTATAGCTAAGTTTTGAGGATAAAATATATAATTCCTGCACTATTAGTCCATCTTCCTGTAAGTGAGCTAACCAACTTGATTAGCATATTTTCAGGTATTAATGATGAAGATTTCAGCACTTTGTGGACCCTTGGGCAGCAAAGGAAAACTTCACGTAAGAAGGAAGGCAACTTTTGGAAGCTTGTGAACTGAATGTGATGCATGGAGAAATTGTCCCAGGCAGAATCAGTATTTCTTAATACTTAGGGGTGCAACAGTAACCCAGTAGGACTAGGACAAGGATAAAAACCCTATTTCAGTAGGACTAGGACAAGGATGTTATAAAAACCCTATTTGCTGAATTTTTCAGCAAGCTTTTCATTCACGCTTTTCATAATTCATTCGACACTTTTAGGATTTATTCACGTTACTTTATGATAGAGAAAACTCGGCTCTCTTGAGGAACGACCAAGAAGAAAAACGTCATCTCCTTCTTGACGTTTAAGTCATCCCATCGCCAAGATTATTCTAGGCTGTGGTATGATGATTATATCTATTGTGATCTCCGTTATACTCATGAGTAGCTAAACTTCTCTGTTAGGGTTATGGAAGCCTTATGATATACTATCTATTGCTATGAGTTTGTGAATTCTTGATACGTATGCTACTTATATCATTACTCTCTTCATCTTAATTACATTCTTGTGGTTGCAAACATATAGAATACGCCATTGTAGCATTAACTTGTTCGAGAGAAAAGTTACATGTTTGGAAAAGAGAGTGTGACAAGGAAATAGGGCCACCAATCCCTATGTACATGTTAGTGCCGTAACTGGATTAACCTCTTGGAGAGTTTGTACCATTAGTTATACACTTTAAGCTCGAGAGAGTTAAAGTGAAATAATCCTTGATGGTTGAGAAACACTAGGATTTACCATTAGAATACGAACCTCTATAAGTGCATGCATGTCTGAATTCCGCATTACTCATAGTTAATAGATACGTAGAACTCATAAGGTGGACATAACCCTAACTTATTTTTCTCTGTTATTAAATTCTACTACACAAATTGTTTCATTCGTTACTTTGTTTACATTAATTCACGCCATAATTCAAATCCCCATTTTTCGTATAATTTTCGACCAACAGTCTAATAATAGTTGCAACACTTAGTGACCAAGTATTCCCTGTGGGATTCCACACCCAACCCAGTTGGGTTCTATATTTGACGGCGACCGCTTACACTCTTCCGAGAGCTGTAGTTTGGGCGTTATCATGAACCAAGACCAGAATTATCAAATCTACCAGAACAGGTATATTTATTTATGGTTATGAATAGCTAAATTCATAAATTCCTAACAATCATGATATGATAAAATAAGTTCATCTTAGTTACTTTATAGTAGAATTATTCGAAAAATAACATGTTAAGAAGTTTATTAGCAAAGTGGAAAAGGAGAAAAATCTCTAAGAACTATGCCATCCTAAAGGTGAAACCGGTAAGGCAAGAAAGCCGTGATAGGGGAATAGCCAGCGTAGAGGCGCTGTTTAAGGGAAAAATATCTAGATTACCATGCTAATAGTGACTGAAGAACATGTTATTTAAGAATAATCTAGTATATAGCAATCTAAAATGATCATATTTTGTTATGTGTATGATTGAAGAGAATATTTTGAAAAAGCATCATATGAAAAATGAATACTTATTTATCTAATGAAATGGTAGATAAATTTAAAATACTTGTTTTGTATATACTTAAGGATATAAAAATTATAGATATAAGAAAAATCTTATTGGAAAAAATATTTGATAAATATCTTATGACTAGAATAAATTACATACCTCACCTACCTAACTACTCTTATATATACTTACATACCAAACCTACACATAAACCATGATAAATTACGTATATTTAGAATATTGAAAAATGGATATGAAAAATATACAATTAATAGAAAAACTAATGAAAACAAATTTAGAAGAATATATGAGAGCCAAAGATATAAAATATATAGAATACCTTAATGAAAATATAGAAGAATTAATAAGATTAAAACAAACAACTAAAGAATATTATGAAAAAGCATTTAATTAACCCACCTAAATGACAGATAATTTTGAAGTACTAGTTTATACATACTTAGAGATATAGAAATTATAGACGTAAAGAAAATAATATGAAAAAAAATATATAACATTGAAGGTGAAGAGTTAGATATAAATTAGATAGAAGACGAGTTAGGAGAAATATACTTAAGTGATGACAATCACAATTACTACCTAGATAATTATTCAGATGGATATTATACAGATTAAGAAATGCTAGAATATATTCAAAGAGTTAGAGAAAAACAAAATTGGCTATACGAAGAAATTAATTATAGGAACCAGCTTAGAAAAGGAAGAGAATAATTAAAAGAAAGATTAATTTGGATAAATAAAACCATAAAACAACTAAGAATTAAAAGACAATTTAGAATATGATTTAGACATGGAATTATTCATAGACGAAAAAGACAGGATAATTAACGAAATAGATATCTAGAATTTAATATCAGATATTGTACAATTAGAATAAATTATTACAAAGAAATTTGCAGTATCACAACACCTTTAGGATAAAATGATAAACTATGAGTTATTAAAATATTGAAGATAAGATATGGAAGAAATTAGATTAATAGAAATACTTATGAAAGATAATTTAATTGAATATTTTAGAACAAAAGATATAGCATATTTAGAATACCTCCAAAATAATATACAAGAATTACAAAGACTATGAGAAAAAACTAAAGAATATTACAGTAAAAAATTTAATCAAATACCATCTAATCCCCCCCTCCCCCCAAGATATGAACATTAATAAAATTAAAATAAAAACCCTAAAAATAAAAATGTTTAGAGAAGTTAAGAAATATCCACACACAAATAAAAATAGATCCATTAGAGCTATAATAGATCTATTTATCTATATGTTTACCTAAGTTATCTGCTGTTTTTTTTTAAAATAAATAAATAAAAGTTAAAAAAAAAAGGTGGTGTGGTGGAGGTGGGGTTGGTAGGGTGGGTAGAAAACTTTTCAATTTATTTCAAAATAAAAAATATAGGAGGGGAGCGGGGAGGTTTGTGGGGTGGGGTATTAAAAAAAATTAAAAATTGGGGTGTGGATGGGTGAATTCGAGTGGTGGGTTAAAATAAATTGAAGGAGGTGAGTGGTTTTGAGAGTGACAAAAACACTGCCACTTGTGATCCCTACTTTCATTAAGGAAATCAGATTTCTTATATTCAAGCCAATTTTTTTCTAATACTGAACACATCTTAAAGAAGTTAGATCTTTTCCTCAATGAAATCTTTATTGATTATGCCTTTTTGAGTAATTGTTGCTAAATGATCCTCTTATATTTCTCATGTAATTTTAAGGCATCTTAGACCACTTTAGCAAACTAAAAGTTTTATGATTAAACATTAAATTAGAGTTTAAAATATATGAGCAAATATTAAATTCAAGTCTAATATTATCTGAAAGATTAATTTTCAAGAGATATATTGAACTACTCTTAAAGATAGACACACATCTATATGATGGCCTAAAAGAGATATTTGGGTAAATTGGCCGTTCCTGGTCTTATGAATTTCTAAAATGGACAAGAGTCTAAATTGTTCCTCACCTATGGAAAATGGTATCAAAATGCCTTTCATCTAATTTCTGGCTCTATAATGTCTTTCGCATCCATCTTTTGACGCCATAACGCTCTTCACATTCATCTTTGAGCTCCATGATACCCTTCATTTTAAGAACTCTAAAATTAAAATAGTTCTTTTTTGTACAACCACAACCAAGAGCTTGTTATTATAATGTAATTATTTAGACTCTATCTTACACGGGAATTCGACACCTTTGTAACTCCATAATTCACCTTTGCCCTTCATATCTATTATACTATATTGCCAAATTCATCATGGTGTTACAAATTTGAAATATAGTACTGACATTTATTAATGGTATCGTTTGTTATTAAGTTGAGTTCATATATGTGATGCAGATTTAGTTGTGATCAGGGTGGCTCTACCTAGTAAAGAAAAAGGCAACTGCCTAAAGCCTCCAAATTCAAGGGGACTCATTTTTTTTAGCAATAATAGATTATATATTTTTATTAAAAAATTATTAAATATTATTTATAGAAAAAATAAACTTCTTATATAAAAGTAAGGAATTATTAGAAGAATTTTGATGTATTAAAAGTATGTCTCAATAAAAATTAAATGCATTAGTTATTTTAACGGAAAAAATTATTAAAAGAATCGTCTATAATATTTATAACTTTGTATCTCAAAATTTAAAATAGACTTTATTAAAAAAATTATTTTTTCAATTAAGTTGGGTCGAGATATTTGATGCCGATTCAGCTGTGATAAAGGCAATCTTAAAAATAGCTAATGAAACAGTTATGTGTGTGGGAAATGTCATTGCTAGCTCCGGTTGCTGGTCATTTTTAAAGGGGTAGATTTCCTTCCTCATATGCACTACTTTGTTTTTAGTTATGTGTATTAAGACGATAACTTTAGGTATTGAATTAAATTTTTTGCAATCGTTTGAGTGATACAGATTATAATAAACTTCGATGCATATCAAATGGGTAATGTTAAATAGCTCCATTTTTATTGTTTTGTTGCATCCATTTATGTATCAACTATAGAGAAAAAAACAACTATACACGATTGATAAAGTAAATCCTGTAACTCTATGCTATTTATGATTGTAACTAAGGCGCCGTCGTGTAACTGGCTTTTAGCATCTTCAGTTTATGGTAACATTATCAGTTTCATTGGCTGTGATAGTACATATGCAATTCAAGTGTCGTGAAGGTGGTTATAGGGGCGGGGGTAATACAATAATAGTTTATAGGTTATAGATACGGGTTTGGTAAAGTAATGGGACAGGTGTTGTGAGGCTTTTTTTTTTTAACTTAATTATATGGAGACCACTTGGACAAGCCACGTCATTAATTTTTTTTTATTTTATTGGATTTAATTTTTGAGTTGTTAAAATGGAGAGCATTTTTATATGATTTTCCAAAGGTGAGGGGCAATTTAATTAGGCCCTTTTTGCTTTTTAGAAAGATATGTGTAGTATATCCCTTGAAATATCTGATCTTGAAATTTTGTCCTTATTTTCTAATATATTTAAAGACCGACCTTTATTACATATTTATATGTAGAGGCAAAGACATTTTGCCCTTGTATTACTAGCAATTTATTTCTTCTGTTTCTAAATGCTTGTCGTCCTTGCTAAAAATAGATATTACATAATATTTGTTGTTTATTAGAAAATCAATGCATAATTAATTGCTTGTTTCCATATTTATCTTTAATCATAAATATAGAGATATATTAATGCAGTGCATAAGAGAATTAATAAACACAGACAATTTGACTAATATTTTTCTTTAGCTAAAGGACGCGCAAATAAAAAATGTGATGTATTATTATACTCTTCTTTGTTTCTTCCCTTTGATTTTGTCACGGCCCGATTTCTCAAGTCATGATGGCGCCTATCATAACCCACTAGTAAACAAGCCAATCCATAGTACGAAATGTCTAGTAACGGACTACTCAATAATATAAGAAAAAGAATGTGGGATAAATGAGATAAAAACCATTACATAAGTGAATCCCCAAAATCCGGTGGTATCAATACAAGAGCTTCTATATATCAAGAATACCAAGATGAAATATCAAAGAAATTACACTGATATAACTTATCTCTGAATACAATATAGAGACTAGTCTAATACATAAGAGAGAGATAAGTAATACTCTGAATGTCAGGAGCTCACTATAAGTCTCTGAACCATGGCTGCTCTGCACGATGCACACATCAATGGCGATAACCCGTACTATGATTTGTAGGCTGCAAAAGTGTAGCATGAGTACCAAACGAGTGTTACTCAATAGGAAACTGTCAAATGAGCTATAAAGGTAAAGCAGATATATACAAAATATAAACAGAATGGAAACTAGACCCAAGAGTCCAGAAATCATATAACAAGTCAATGCGAATAATAAGGAACAACTATCCTGTTCAAGTCCAAGAGTCCAACATAATAAGACTAAAGAAGTATCAAGGGTAAACTATCCTATTACAGCTACATTCAATAAACATCAATGTTATACCATATATCCTAGGCTAATATACGAATGAAGGGTGAATGAAAGATATATAGCAATATACAAAGCGAAGAAATGCATATACAATAAGAACAATGAAGAAAGGGATATATGATAGTGTCATAGCTTCGTATAGCTAGATTTATATACATACAAATGCATACAGATATACGCATGAGGTCATCTCAAAGCATAACCTAGATCATCATATCCTCGTTTAAAAACCTCATTAACATACTATCAGGATTTAACACTATCGAACTTAGGGTTTCAAATCTACATGGCTAGACATGATATAACTGTGCATATTAGTGCATTCATAAGATAGAAGAGGTTGAAGACTTAACTCGAATCTCGATACCGAATCAATGACCAATCTGTCAAAAGGTAGCCATATTAATAATCATAACAATGATAATAACAACATCAATATCAGCATGACTAACCGGCTACTCCGGATAATCAAATACCTAACCAAGCATATGTGTACCTCCGCCACCCCAAACTCGAAAGGTTCAATCAGCATACAATAACACAAGGTATATTCTTCACGCATATCTATGCAACTGTGCCATACTGGCTGATAGACATAGGTGCATACTGGTGATAGGCGAAGCACATGTAAAAATGGATGCAACGTACACAATCACTATCAACAATCTCATCATAAGTATCATCATCATGACCATCATCATCGTGATCAACCTCTGGCTTTGCCGGGTATCAATATATCATCATAGTATTCTCCGGCCTTATCGGGTATCAATATATCATCATAGTATCATCCAGTCTTGTCGGGTATCAGTATATCATCATAGTATCCCCTGTCCTTGTCGGACATCAATATATCTTCAAAGTATCATTCGTCCTTGCCGGACATTAATATATCATTCTAATCATAAATGCATAAATATAGGTATATAATAGGTGCACAGACTCAAGCCAATATACTCGCAACCATAATCAGAACATCGCAAAGATAACTATCTTATCATTATATTCTATCTGCTCATTATTAACTAGTTTACTAGTCATCACATGATCTCTAGTTATCAAACTAACATATTTTTCACATAATCATTAATCATGGAATAACAACTAACCATTAAACAATAATTAGTCAAACCTAACGTCTAGTCAAGGTTCACTATTAAACCATAATCACCATCTATTCACTATTCGTCATTTATCAACTAAACATCTTTTATTAACTAACACCAATCAATATCTAATAATTTTTTATCAATTAATTCTCATTATTAATTAGTCCTCATTATTATCTAGTCAACATCAATAACTAGACATCATTATTAACTAGGCATCAGTATCACTAGCATTCCTAATCACCTAGTAATGTTAACCACATTATCTTCACTTAACAACTGATCGACATTATAACTTGTTATCAATAGCTACATATCATTACCATCGATAAACATATCTTCATAGCCACGTATCAACCCTAGTCGTTAGCTACCATATTACTAAGAAAGTCTATCATTAACTAACATATTTAGAATTCTAAGCATCAAGTACTATAGTTACCTAATAGACAACTAGTTACCATGTAGCTTATACCATAATTAGGAAGAACAGTCATAAGATCACATTTCAACTAGAATCACATCAATAATTGATACAATAATCATGAATGCATCAAATCTCCACATGCCATCACCAATATTCAATCAGTTAAATCACAAATGTCATACCACGCCTTCCTCCGTCCTATACCGAAGAGATGTGTATATGCATACACAAATACACACACACACACACACACACACATATATATATATATATATATAAATATATATTCATGAATAGTAACTGCATCCTCTACAAGGATAAATACTTTTCGAATGTCCAATAGATATCATCTATTGGCCCTCGATCCAATAATATGTCTGAAATAATAATATTATTATCATCACGGCCTTCGAACCATATACATATTTGGAACTCATCTCTATAATCATATTTATAAGTCATAGCATATCTCTAATAATCTTACATCTATGAGGCATATCGCATATAGGAGGTATAATATCAATAAGCATATAATCATCTCTCACATAGGAAGCATAATATTAATAAACATGACATGACTATAAGTCAATTCATATAAAAAGGTCATTCATCATGATGGTGAGGAATATTACCTCTCTAGGACAACTATCATATCTAAAAGAAAATAGAATCTCTATAGGCCCAACATCGCATCTAAGGGAAAAATTATCTCTAAAGACTCAATGTTATGTATAATATGAAACAACATCTCTATGGTCAAAATATCAAGTGTAAGAGGAAATGGCATCTCTATAGGCCAAGTATCAAGTTTAAGAGAAAATGGCATCTCTATGGGCCAAGTATCAAGTTTAAGAGAAAATGGCATCTCTATGGTCCAAGTATCAAGTCTAAGAGAAAATAGCATCTCTATGGGTCAAGTATCAAGTCTAAGAGGAAATAACATCTCTATAGGTCAAGTATCAAGTCTAAGAGGAAATAGCATCTCTATGGGCCCATATCATCTTATTTCTATAAGCAACAACATTGCTATAACTCAGAAGTCAAAATCCGAGGAACATTATTACAATATACCGAGTCACGAAGTAACCTTATACTAAGGTTTACTAGTCTCAATTATGTTAAACATCTGTAACTAATCCCACAATGACTAACACAAGTCTAGGACTAAATGGGCCGGACAATCCCACTTCTAAACCTCAATTTCGTTAATTAGGTACACTATCCCTCAAGCTAGTCTAAGATATCTAGTTCAACTTCTAAATGTAAAGTAAGGCACATACAAGCCTAAGATAGGAACTTCAACTAGATATAAGGGCACTTAAGTCAATTCTACCCAAATTATGATTCCAAGAATACCACGCTAGCCCAATAAGATAAAAAATACTAATCATAATTGAAACACTAAAACCACATCCATAATCTAGCAATGTATCAAATCCATGCTCCAATTTAATCTAAACTAGGGTGAAGGCAATATGAGTCTGCAAAGTTATAAATATACTATCTTACCGGTCCAAGACCCTCATCTAATTTTTCAAGACATCAATAATCATAGATAAAATATCTTACTCATAATCAATCCTAAAATTCAAATCCACACATAATACACATCATACATCATCTATGAAGGAAAGTGGACAAGAGCCTACCTCAAGGCCAAACCACAAAATCATACTTCAAGCATCACATGCTCGTCTTCACTTCACAATCCCCAAAATACTATCACACTATCAAAACCATAATCTACTTATCAATACGAGTCTAACGATACTTATATTGCACTATTGTGCTTCGGGTTCAAAAATCACACCAAAACTTCAAATGGGCCCCACATACGGAAATCGCATTTTTGAGGTCAACCCAATGCTCAAACATCACCAAGGAATCATAACCCTCAATAATGGGTTCAAGCAAACCAAATTTGGGGCTAAATGAAGCCCTAAGCTAAATTGGGATTTTTGGTCAAGAATTAAGAAATTCACTAACAAAGTGATGAAATCTTACCTTAATCCGGATAGTAATCATGATAAAAGATGTTTACCAAGCTCCCTTTACTATACCTTTTTAGGGTTTTAGTATCTCGAAGATGAAGAGAAAACTTATTTTGACCCTCGGAACTCATTCGGAACCCAAATAATATGATCCAATAGTGAAATTTGAGTATAAACCATATGTAAAATCTATTGGAATCGTCAAAAATTTCATACATGATTCTTTTGGCAAAAAGTGGAGCCCACAACTATAGTTTCATTTTTCATAAAAATCTGCTCAATAGTGCAAAATAAGTTTGGAAGCCTTGGGACACCCCCTAGCCTAAAATCTTTGTTATAGACGCGATGTAGAAGTCTTATTTTAAATCCGAGGTCATTTCGACCAAAGGTGGGTCCCACACTCATATTTTGATTTTCCAACTTTCTGGTCAATAGGTCGAAATGAGCCCGGTTGCATTGAAACCCGAACCAAAGGTCTACCTTGACTAAATTTGATATTTTGGATCTTCTGGTATAGTTAAAAATTGGCATTTTAGATTGTTTCATTGAATTTTTTGCCCGATAGCCATTTGGAACCAACGAAGACTTCAAAACAAAAAATTGACTCTAAAAATCAATTGAATTACTTAGTAACTGAACCGTCGGTCCCAGCAAGTCATAAATAACTTGGGGAAACTATGGAGAAGCCCTAATAGCGAAGATAAGCGAAAACATGAAATATAACCGGAAGGATCATTACGGATTTTTCTTCACGATCCAATCCTTGTGATAGAAGTTAAGAATTTTGTTGTTGTTTCAATGATTAATTGTTCTTTGTTGTAGACTTAATTGTGAGTTTAAGAATATTGTTAGTTTTAGCTTATAGATACATTTTATGCATGTTCGGTGACCGATAATGTGGTTGTCTTGAAAGTAATTATGTGTTATACTTCATATTTACACAAAGTGACGTATTTTTTTTTAAGACAGACTAGTGTATCCTATGAGGGAATGATTCATAGCAAATCGTTAGGATGTGTAGGTTCAATATTATTAGAAGTTTTTACCCTTAAGTCGAGTTTCCTAAATGTCTAATAAATGTCGGTTTACTTATTAATTCCTCCATTTATATTTACTTGTTATTATTTTGCTTCTCGAGGTTAACTGATATGAAATTTGATCAATATTTTAACATGTATTTTTTTATCATATTAATCTGAGAACGATTACAACTTATAGCCTTTTTTTTTTATAGTTTTCGACCATCTAAATTTTAAATCTAAAATATTAAATTCTACACCTTAAATGTTGGCCAAAGTTCATACAAGTTGACCTCGAAAAGTGAAACTGTGACAAATAAAAGTAAATAAAGAAGTACATAGGTTCTATATTGCCTGAAGTTTTGTCCTTTTAATATAAGTTTCTATAACCCACATAATTAATTTATTTTTGGTTTAATAATAATTGAATAAGTTAAATCCTAAATCTGTATGGGGAAGTTATCGAGTAGGATTAAAACTACTGACTACTTTGTTAGTGGGATAATTACTGACTGTTAGTGGGATAACTACTGTTAGTGAGATAATTATTATATCCACAAATCGCATTGATAGAATATGAAAACCTAACTGCCTATTCCTTGTATTATAAAAGGGGTCCTCTCTCTGCTAAAAGAAGAATAAGTTTCATCAAAATTATTCTGAAATGTAAGGTAAAGAGAGAGAGAGAGAAACAATACTTCTATTCTGTGCTTCCGCAAATCTCGATCAACAAAAAAGCTATGGAGAATTTCAGTATGTTTCTTGACTGGCTTATTGTTATAGAATGGTTTGTGAAAATCATTAAGTTCTACGTTACTGAATAATTGATAGGATTATATATATATATATATATATATATATATATATATATATATATATATATATATATAGAGAGAGAGAGAGAGAGAGAGATGTATGTATGTATGTATGTATGTATGTATGTATAAGATTGCTTAAGTTATATAATCTGTTAATTGATTATATGTGGTATCAAAGTACAGTTATATAATCTATTAATTACTTACATGCGGTATCAGAACATGATTTAAGAACTAGTGATTTTCCATCAAAATTAATGTTTCTTCTAATAGAGTGAACCCTAATTACGTTTGTTATGAGTTTAACAATTACCAGAATAAAGAAATTTTTATAAATTATGATTTATGTGTCTATGAAGAAACTGAATTACGTATGTTTTAACCAAATTTTTGTGACTGATTTGGAGACTTGAAACTTCTGTGAGATATAATTGTTGATATATCATTATTTTATCTTTTCCAACTTTATAGACTATAATTAATTATTTGTAGTAGTATGTTTTGTAAGTTGTATATTGAGATTTGAATTCATTAAAAAGCATAATTGTTAATACAGTGATAATAATTAAGATATGTGATGCTCATTAAGATATGAAAATTTCATACAGTGATGCATTGTTAATTCCTAAATAATGGAATGCTTACAGTGATGTTTCCATAGATTTAGGATACTATAAATTTATGGGATGTATTGTTAATTCTGCTAAATTCCAGGCTTACAATGATGCATTGCTAATTCCTTTCATAGATTTCAATTTACGGACTACTCATTGTTTAATAAAATAAAGCATAACCTTTATTATGCTTGTTCTTTGTTATTTTAAATATCACGAAAACAACTCTTTGTTGTTAGATTGTAGTATTCGATAATAAAATTTATTATTTTTTAATGCGACTTAGAATTATATATGTAAGATTTGTTAATCACCAAAGTAGTCGAATCTTTATGAAATTAATTTCAAAAATAAAGGTTAAGTTTAAATTAATTGCCCATTAATCTTGATGCTTATAACTGATCTAACAATTATGGATAAATTAGTTTTTTTTGTTATAAGAATTTGTGGATCACCCAAAGGTTGATTGTTTGTTCGTGTGATCAATAAATATTAAGGAGATAATTTTGATGTATTGTTAATTTGATTATTTATCCAAAGATAATAAATATTATTAATTGATGCATTAAATATGATCAAATTATATTAAATACGCTTTTAAGCATCATTATATTTAAAGTTATATTTTGATATTTCGCCCAAAGGAGAACATCAATATACATTTAAGAAAATAAGTCATTTCTAAATTTGATAATATGCTTTAACTCATAACTCAAAGTATTAAAAATAAGCATGTTCTACTTGCAACATTTGCTCTTTATTTACACTTTGCCTCTGTTACGACTTTTAATGGTCTTAACTTTTCAGATTGGTGCGAACAGATCAGATTCCATCTCGGGATTTTAGATCTAGATGTTGCACTTTACTCTAAGAAGCCAACTGCTATTACTGAAACTAGCATTGATGAAGAAATATCCTATTATAAGCATTGGGATTGACCTAACAAATTAGGCCTAATGTTCATGCGAATGAATATTGTGGGCAATATTAAGACTACTCTTCCCAAAACTGAAAATGCAAGAGAACTTCTAAAACTTATGAAAGAATCTTCCCAAACAACTGATTAGTCTCTTGCTATGACACTCATGGGTACTTTGACCACCATGAAGTTTCATGATTCACGTACTATGCATGAGCATGTCAGTGAAATGACAAAAATAGTGGCAAGACTTAAGTATTTGGGAATGAAAGTGGACCAAAATTTCCTTGTGCAGTTCATTATCAATTCATTACCGTCTAAGTATGGTCCTTTCCAAATGAACTACAACACCATGAAATACAAATGAAATGTGTATGAATTGCATGGTATGCTGGTTCAAGAGGAAACGAGGCTAAGAATCAAGGAATCCACTCGATTAACTTTGTAAATCATTAAGGAGCAGAAAAAAAAAGCATGGTAATGAAAAACAAAATCAATTTGATGTTAATGAGTCCTCATATCAAGTACGTAAGAAAGGAAACAAGAATGGTAAGTGTCATTTCTGTGGAAAAACTGGACACTTTCAAAAAGATTTCCTGAAATGTAAGGCATGGTTTGAGAAGAAAGGTAATCCTAGCGCTTTTACTTGTCTCAAATCAAATTTAAATGAAGCTCCTTATAATACTTGGTGGATTGACTTTAGTTGTACTGTTCATGTTTCTAATACTATGAAGGAATTCCTTACAATCCAAACCATAAATAAGAATGAAAGATATGTTTATATGGGGAATTGAGTGAAGGCTCCAGTTGAAGCTGTCAGGACTTATCATCGGATTCTCGATATTGGACGTCACTTAGATTTATTTAAAACTTTTTATGTTCCTTTTATTTCGAGAAATTTATTTTCTTTTCTAAGTTAGATAAGACTGGATATTCCTTTAATTTTGGTAATGGATGATTTAGTTTGTTTTAACATAATTATATTATTGGTACTAGTACTCTTTGTGATAACTTATACAAACTAAATCTTGATAATCTGTTTGCTGAAATACTCTTAACTCTGCATCATAATGTTGGAACCAAATAAAACTTGGTGAATGAACAATCTACTTACTTATGGCATAAACGTTTAGGTCACATATCTCAAGAAAGACCGGAAAAATTAGTTAAGAACGAAATTCCTCCAAATTCAGATTTTACTGATCTTAACATTTGTGTAGATAGTATTAAAGAAAAACAAACAAGACACACAAACAAAGGAGCCACAAGAAGCACAAAACTTCTTAAAATTATACATACTGATATATGTGGTCCTTCTGATATCACATCTTTCAATAAAGAAAAATATTTTATCACTTTTATTGATGACTTTTCACGTTATGGATATATCTATTTGTTGCATGAAAAATCTCAAGCAATTAATGCCTTGGAGGTATTTATTACTAAGGTTGAAAGACAATTAGGTAGAAAGGTGAAAATAATTAGTTCTGATATAGGTGGTGAATATTATGGAAGATATGATAAAACTGGATAACACCCAGGTCCATTTGCTAAATTCCTCAATAAATGTGGCATATGTTCTCAATACATAATGCCTGACACACCACAACAAAATGATGTGGCAGAACGGCATAATCATACATTAATGTATATAGTTAGGAGTATATTAAGTAATTCTTCTTTACCTCCTTTGTTATGGATATATGCTTTAAGGACTGTCGTTTACTTGTTAAATAAGGTTTCTAGTAAAGCAGTTCCAAATACACCTTTTCAATTATAGACTGGTAGGAAACCTAGTTTGAGGCACCTACATGTTTGGGGTTGCCCGACAGAAGTTAAGAGTATGCAATCCACAAGAAAAGAAACTGGATTCAAGAACAATTAGCGGTTTCTTTATTGGTTATTCAGAAAAATCAAAGGTGTATAGATTTTACTGTCCTAATCATAGTACGAGAATAGTTGAAACTGGAAACTCTAGGTTCATTGAGTATGACGAAGTTAGTGGGAACAAAAATCATGTAATATGGAAATTAAAGAAGATAGGGTACGAATTCCTTTGCCCTTCTTTTAAATTTATTGTTCCTGAAGCTGTTGTACAATAAAATAATCAACAACAATAAAAAATTAATACTCCTACTAATCACAATGAAGCCATAATTTATGAACCTATAGTAGATGAACCATAAAATATAGCATCGAAAAGATCACAAAGACAAAGAAGATCTGTTATTTCTGATAATTATTTGGTATATCTATATGAGAAACTGACCTGGGAATCGACAATGATCCAGTTTTATTTTTATAAGCCATTGAAAGAAGCAATTCTGATAAATTGACAAATGCTATAAAAGATGAGTTAAGATCTATGGAACAAAATGGATTTTGGGACCTTGTTGAAGTACCCGAAGGTTGCAAAAGAGATGGATGCAAATAGGTCTTTAAGACCAAACACGATTCAACTGGCAACATCAAACATCACGAGGGTAGAATTGTTGCCAAAGGTTTCACTCAAAAGGATGGCATTGACTATAAAGAGACATTTTCACTTATCTCTAGAAAAGATTCACTCGGAATTATAATGGCCTTGGTAGCTCATTGTGACATAAAGCTACATCAAATGGATGTGAAAACAACCTTTCTGAATGAAAATTTAGAGGAAGAAGTTTATATGAATCAACCTGAGGGGTTTTCTATTAAAGGAAAGAAGCACATAGTGTGTAACCTTAAGAAGTCAATATATGGACTTAAGATAGCTTCCCGATAATGGTATCTTAAGTTTAATGAAATGATTGTCACTTTTGGATTTATAGAAAATATTGTTGATCAGTGTATATATTTGAAGGTCAGTGAGAGTAAGTTTATTATGTTAGTCTTGTATGTTCATGACATCTTTCTATCTACTAATGATCTTGGTTTGTTGCATGATATCAAGAAATATCTCTCAAACAACTTTGAAATGAAAGATATGGGAGAGACATCCTATGTGATTGGAATAGAAATATTTTGAGATAGATCAAAAAGATTATTGGGATTGTCTCAGAAAACCTATATCAATAAAGTATTAAAGAGATTTAGAATAGAAAAATGCTCGTCAAGTCCCATTTCAATTCAGAAAGGAGATAAGTTTAGTCTCAATCAATGTCCAAAGAATGATTTAGAACGAAAGCAAATGAAAGATATTCCTTATGCATCAATAGTTGGGAGTCTAATGTATGCCCAAACATGTATAAGACTAGACATTAGTTTTGTTGTTGGAATGTGGGTCGATATCAAAGTAATCTTCGAATGGATCACTAGAAGGCTGCAAAGAAAGTGTTGCGATACTTACAAGGAATGAAAGATAATATGCTCACTTATAAAAGAACTGATCATCTAGATGTGGTTGGATGTTCAGATTTAGATTATGTTGGTTAGGTGGATACAAAAAAATCCACATTTGAATATTTGTTTCTGTTAGCTGAAAGAAAAATATCATGGAATAGTGCGAAACAATCTGTTATAGTTGCATCCACTATGAAAGTTGAGTTTATGGCATGCTTTGAGGCCATAATCCATGCTAATTGGCTGTGAAAGTTTATTTCAGGACTTGGACTAGTCGACAATATAGCCAGACCACTGAAAATTTATTGTGATAATACTGTTGCAGTTTTCTTCTCTTAAAACAATAAGTATTCGAAAGATGCTAAGCATATAGAATTGAAATACTTTTCGGTTAAAGAAGAAGTCCAAAAACATAAAGTGTCAATTGAACATATTAGCACCAAACTTATGATTGTTGATCCTTTGACAAAAGGATTACTGCCCAAAACATTTGTTTAACATATTGAAAGGATGGGTCTTATTGATAGCAATGAATGATTTCATGTAAAGACTTTATTATGTTTATGTAATCGACACATTGAGCTCAAATTATATATGTTTCAGTTGTTACCTGTTTTCTCTTATATACATAATATTGTGAATGATGATGACAGGTTCTGACTTAGATAAAGTATTCTAAGTATTATCGCTAGACTCATTATGTATTTTAAAGGTTATGTTAGGTAATATACTAATATTGTAGTACATGGAAGGAATTATGTCAAGTAAAATGACGTACAACCGTCATGACTCATTTTAGTTGTTTAATTTAACAATGACATATGATGTTGGATTTAACGTTAATTGTGCACATGATTGACATACATATTAAACCACTAAATTAACATTGTGTGTTCCAAGTAGGTGAATGTAAGTTTCTATGGCCCCCATAATTAATTTATTTTTGGTTTAATAATAATTGAATAAGTTAAATCCTAAATTTGTATGGGGAAGTTATCTAGTAAGATTAAAACTACTGACTACTCTGTTGGTGGGATAATTATTATATTCACAAATCACGTTGATGGAATGTGAAAACATAACTGTCTATTCCTTGTATTATAAAAGGTCATATCTCTGTCAAAAGAAGAATAAGTTCCATTAAAAAATTATTCTGAAACGTAAGGTAAAGAGAGAGAGAAAAAACACTTCTGTTTTGTGCTTCCGCTAATTTCGGTCAACAAGAAAGCTATGGAGAATTCCAGTATGTTTCTTGACAAGCTTATTGTTATAGAATGGTATGTGAAAATCATTAAGTTCTATGTTCCTGAATAATCGATAGGATTTTACACACACACACACACATATATATATATTATATAATACGAAGTACTTCACTACAAATAATCAGTTATACAGACATTATAGAGAGGAACAAATATCCGCATTAGGAGAAAATTTTACTACGTTAAAACTTGTAGACTCCGAATCTTTAAGACAAATAAGAAACAATAAAACTATGTTAATGCACATGGGACTAATAGTAATAGGAATTAAAGGATTAACTAGAAAAAATTTAGGATCCAAAGTATTAGTAGTAATATATGATGATAGATGGACAGATACTAAAAAATCAATAATAGGATTAACTGAAGTAGACATGACAAACAATGAAGGAATTTTTTACATTAGTCCAGACTTTTAATGAACTTAAAGGAATTTGGAACAAATATTAAAATAGGAATTCAAACTAAAGGATATGAAGAAATGAGTAGTGGAAATAATTTATTAATATGTATAGGATTTATTGGAAGAATGACTTTAAGTAGCAACACTAAATATAAATTAAAAGTAAACGATGTAGTAGAAATAATGGGTAATAAAGGAATAAATTTAATAAACTCTATAAAGATAAATCCAGAAGAATATGCAGGATTAGAATAGAATTTAGATAAATTTAGTAAACCAAAGGTATTTATTCCACAAACCCAATTATTATATACTAGTAGCAAAGGACAAACATCTGTTAGATTCACAGACTATAATTACACAAATCAAAGATCATTAGATGATAATGAAACAAAGAGTACTATAGAAATAGAACAAGAATTAATGAATGTAGAAATATTACAAGAAGGTATGAAGTAGATTATGCGATAGAACAAGAACTAATGTTGCATGAAGAAAATAAAAATAAGGTTTTTAGATGTAAAGGATGTAAAAAGAATAACATGGATATTAAAGAATGTATAAAACATTTCAAAACATGTTTAGAAAGAGATGATAACTTAGGATATAGGACGCATCAATCAGAAAATATTAATGATACTAACTCAGAAAAGGGAAGTGAAGACACAATGTCTATAATAAGCTATAAAGAATTAGCAGAAGTAGAGGCAACAAGCTCTACAAGTGCCAGTCCTTTCCAGCCAACTAATCCTAATGTTCAACCAATAATTTATAGCATAGGTAATATATCTAGAAGACCAGAAATTAGGTTAAATCCAGACCAAGAAATTAAAGGTGAAAATATAAGACCAGCTGGAAAAAGAATGCTAATAGAAAAACAGATTAAACTCCAAGAAGATGTCCACAAATGTGGGATATGTAATAGATCTATGGAAAGGAATAGTAGTAGCAGATTATCTAAGACATTATACAGAAACAAATGTAGAAACAATGTATAAGTATCTCGAAACCTTTTTAGGAGAGTCAGCAAAAGCTACGTGGGAAGGATTCAAATCTAATTGCCCACAAGATTTTCAAGTTTTATTAGCAATGGGACCAAAACCTTATAAATTTACAAATAAAATGCATAATTTATTAACAGGAGAAGACTCAAATAGTGGTCTGATAACATTACAAAAAGATGCATTGATAAAATTAGAACAATTAAACATCTCACACTGGATGCATATAAAAAACTTTTTAAAAGATTATTTTTATTATTGTACAACCAGTGGTAACACTTTTAATGAGGAATTAGGAAAGAAATTATTTAATAAATTACCAGGACCATTAGGAAGAGAAATAGAAGAAAGATGGTACCAAAGAGATGGAGTAATTCAATACCCAAATGCTAGATGGACTATAGGACAAAGAATACAACTTGTAATGGATATATTAATAGAGAAATTTACAAATATACAAATACAAAAATAGTTAAAAAGAAATGAAATGAATTTTCGTAAATCAATAATATATACCACCCAGAATTATGATAATAACCAAAGAAAACGAAGAAGATATAAAAATTACAATAATTACAACAAAAAATCATACACTCGTAAAAGATATTTTCTAAGAAAATCACAAGCAAAGAAACCTTATTTAAATAGAGATAGACATGTTAGGAAATATAGAAATGATAGAAATTATAGAAATAAACTAGAATGTTATACATGTGGAAGTCCAGATCATTTAGCAAATAATGCCCTAAAAGAAACAATAGCAGAACAAGAAACTCTCAGTTAATAGAAGATTTTCAGGAAACATTATTAAATATAGATGAATATATGTCAGACACAGAAAGCATATATTCTATAGTAAGTTTCAAATTAAATGAAAATAACAAAATAGACTAATCAGATTCTGAAGAAGATAACCTGATAAATGAAATAGGACAAGAAATAGATGAGTTAGACTTAAATAGTTTAGTAATAAATAACTTAATGAATATCACAGAAGAGTGTACCCATGAGTTCCAAAAAAATAAAGGAATAGATAGTAATAGACGCCAAATTAGTAGATGGTATCCTAGTAAGGAATACAGAGCTAAATGTAGAAAATGCTACATGGAAGCCTGTATAAATTGTATAGAAACTACCCTAAAAATAAAATTAGAATCAAACGTAAATGATGAACAAAGATATACAACTAATCAAATCACGAATCTAAGAATAACAACTATGGAGGCCAGAGTAAATGAGTTAGAACACAGAATAAATATATTAGAAAAAGGAAAAGCTAAACAATATGAAGATGAAAATAGTACACAAAGAACGGAACATTTAGAACAAATAGAAACAGAGCTTATGAACATAAAAATTAATAGTGGCCTAATATGCAACGAAGAAAAAGACTTTTCTACGGAAAAAGTATTAGTAAAAATAAAAACTAAAGATATAGAAATAGAAACATTAGCCCAAATAGATCCAGGATGTACTAGTTGTATAATAAATAAAGAGATAATACCAGAAAACATATTAGAAACATATAAAACACCAATTACAGCAATGCAAATGGATGGATCCAGAAATATTTATCATCACTATATGGAGAAAGTCCAAATAAGTTTCTTAAATACGTGTAATAAATATTACGAACCTACTTATAATATTAGTCAAGTATTAGTAAGAGATTTAAATATTGGAACAGACTTTGTGATAGGATTAAAATTTTATCAATACAACAGGGGAGGTTGCCTTATAACTAAAGATGGTATAATGTTATTCAAAAACCTCACACATACTCCAGTAATAACCTCAAGATTACCTACAGTATATAGAAAACTTAAAGCACAAAAAGATTCTCAACTAGATCCTCAGCCATGCTGTGATAAATGTACAGACACTAGTTGTAAAATTAACGAAGAGGAAAAATAATAAAAAGAATGTATAGAAGAGTATACATTAATAAATATTGAAGAACATGAATACGTAGAGAATATAGAAAAAGTTTATACTTTAATAAATATAGACACCCAGTTTTATAACTTTAAAAAAAGGAATAAATAAAATAGGAATGATAAATAGTCCAAAAGACTTAGATAATATAGTATCTATATTAGATAAAAGGGAAATAATCGGAGAAAGACCATTAGCTCATTGGGATGCTAATGAGATAATGTGTAAATTAGATATAATTAATTCGGAATACGCTATAAAAACTGCACCTATAGAAGCTAATAATGAAGATACTAAAGAATTTGATATACAAATTAAAGAACTTCTAAAACTATAAGTAATAAGAAGATCTACTTCTAGACATAGATCGGCTGCTTTTATGGTAAGAAATCATAATGAACAAATAAGAGGTGAAACTCGTATGGTAATTAACTATAAAAGATTAAATGACAATACTAGAACAGATGCATATAAACTACCAGATAAAAGTGAGCTAATCAATAGAATACAAAATAAGAAAATATATAGCAAATTTGACTGCAAATTAGGATACTGGCAAGACAAAATGCACCCAGACAGCATAGAATGGACTGCATTCACATGTCTAGGAGGACATTTTGAATGGTTAGTTATGCTGTTTGGTTTAAAAATAGCTCCACCCATTTTTCAAAGAATAATGGATAATATATTTGGAGAATATAAACATTTTGTATTAGTATATGCGATGATATTTTAGTGTTTAGTCAAAATATGCAAGAACACTTAGGACACTTACAAATAGTATTTAGATTATTTGTTAAACATGGCATAATAATAAGTGGAAAAAATGGAATTATGTAAGACCTATATCAATTTCTTAGGCATAACATTAGGAAATGGAAGAATAAAACTCCAACTACACATAGCTAGAAAGGTATTAAAAATGACCGATAAATTAGAAAAAATTAAAAATTTACAAATGTTTTTAGGATTAGTAAACTACGCGAGAAATTTTATCCAAGATTTAGGAAAAACAGCAGGACCACTCTATGCAAAGACCGGAAGCAAGGGACAAAAAAATTTTAATATATAAGATATTAAATTAGTTCAAAAGATAAAAGAAAAGGTTAAAAATATTCCGAACATAAAAATACCATTATAATCAGACTATTTAATTATTCAAATAGACGGAAGTGATTTAGGATGGGGAGTTATTCTAAAAGCATGACCTAATAAATATAGCAATAAAAACGAAGAACAAATATGCGGCTACCAGAGTAGAGCATATAAAGAAAAAGAAAACAAGAGTTCTATAGACCTAGAAGTATTAGCAATAATATATGGTTTAAATAGTTTTAAGTTATATATTCTAAATAAAGGAGAAAGTTTAGTTAGAACAGATTGTGAAGCTATTGTTAAATTCCATCAAAAAATAAACGATAAAATTAGCAGTAGAAGAAGATGGCTGAATTTTCGAGATACAATATCTATTTATAAAAATATTATATTTGAACATATAAAAGGTAAAGAAAACAACATAGCAGATCAGTTAAGTAGATTACAATTAGGAATATCTCCCTCAGTTACTTCATGTAAGTTCCTATTTACACTATGTTTTTTTCACAAAAATATTTATGTTTATGAAGTTTTTATTTTATGTAACTACATGTAATTATTAAAATCATGTAACTTTATGTAAATCCTTAATTACCCTTAGTATATGGTTAGTCTTTTAACCTTTTAATTGCCACGATGGATTAGCCTGTAAATTTCTAGGAATTCTGGCTTTGAAAGTCTGCCAAGTCTGCTGAATAGACAACAGGCCAAGTGTTAATAGCCAGGTTATTTTCTGTGACCATTATAATGGAGAATTTCAAGAAGCTTAATGCTCCGAAGGAATCTCTTCTTATGGAAAACACCAGACTAATAAGACAGATACAAATATTGGAAGAAAGTTGATGGCTGCCACTTTGCCAAAAAGTGAAGATGAAGATTGTTCTTCATCAAGACACAGAATAATAAAATCAGGCAATAAGACTTCAAAGAAGAATTTAATCTCAAGAAAGAAAAGTGAAACTATAGAGACTATCCTGAATGACATATTACTCTGAGGGTAAACAACTAAATTAAATGGTCCAAAGTGAATTCTTTCTATTGCTTCTAGGGAGTCTAATGGTCTAAAATTTAAATTACCTAATACTTTCCATTGTTCTTCTTCAGACTCATATCAATAGGCAGTATTAGGTAATTTAAATTTTAGACCATTAGACTCCCTAGAAGCAATGGAAAGAATTCACTTTGGACCATTTAATTTAGTTGCTTACCCTGAGAGTAATATGTCATTCAGGATAGTCTCTATAGTTTCACTTTTCTTTCTTGATATTAAAGTCTTCTTTGAAGTCTTATTGCTTGATTTTATTATTCTGCATCTTGATGAAGAACAATCTTTATCTTCACTTTTTGGCAAAGTGTCAGCCATCAACGGGTTTGACTTGTCTTTACCAGTTACCGTTTGAATCGGACTAGCTATACCAACATCCGGTACAATAGATTTCTGAGCATTTAGAGGGAAATGCACACACTTATCATCCATTTTTTGAGGAGATGGAGAACTCTGAGTCTGATTGTTTGTCCTACTTGTATTTGTCTGATGATCAAGTCTTGCTTCCAATATTTGTATCACTCTTATTAGTCTGGTGTTTTTCATAAGAAGAGATTCCTTCTGAGCATTAAGCTTCTTGAAATTCTCCGTCATAGAAGATCAATGGTCACAGAAAATAATTTTTTCTGTGTCTCTCTGTATATTGTATTGAGGTATTTGATCTGGATTTTGTCTGAGTGAAGGTGATATATAGTAATTTGGTCCTACATATCCTCTAGCATGATTTGTTGCTTCAGTGAAATCATTAAAACCTTTAAAAAGTGGGGTTTTAAAACCTTTTATTGACTCTAATACTTCTATCCATGTTTGAAAATGCCATTAATTTTACCATGAATAACTACATAATATTTAAACCTTGGCTTGCTTTTTTCTGCCATATATTGACATAGAGAATTCATTGCTGCTATAAAATAATTATGATTTTATTTATTATAAGATATCCAAAGGTTGTCTACTAAACACTTCTGGGGTCTATCTAGAATGTAGTCTGATCTTATTCTGAATGACATATTACTCTCAAGGTAAACAACTAAATTAAATGGTCCAAAGTGAATTATTTCCATTGCTTCTAGGGAGTCTAATGGTATAAAATTTAAATTACCTAATACTTTTTGTTGATATGAGTCTGAAGCAGAGGCTATGCCTTTACCTTTATCTGCAGGAGGCTGAGGCTGTCCTGTTGGTCTCATGCTGAAAACAAATGAGTTGAATTAAATCAAAACTTAACTTATTTATTTATTCCTAATTGTAATATACTTAACTGATCTGCTAAGTTGCTTTCTTTACCTTTTATATGTTCAAATATAATATTTTTATAAATAGATATTGTATCTAGAAAATTCATCCATCTTCTTCTACTGCTAGTTTTATTGTTTATTTTTTGATGGAATTTAACAATAGCTTCACAATCTGTTCTAACTAAAATTTCTTCTTTATTTAGAATATATATCTTAAAACTATTTAAACCATATATTATTGCTAATACTTCTAGATCTATAGCACTCTTGTTTTCTTTTTGTTTATATGCTCTACCCTGGTAGCCGCATATCTGTTCTTCGTTTTTATTGTTATATTTATTAGGTCGTGCTTTTAGAATAGCTCCCCATCCAAAATCACTTCTGTCTGTTTGAATAATTAAATAGTCTGATTCTAATGGTATTTTTAAGTTTGGAATATTTTTAACCTTTTCTTTTATCTTTTGAGCTAATTTAATATCTTCGATATTAAAGCTTTTTTGTCCTTTGCTTCCTGTCTTTGCATATAGTGGTCCTGCTATTTTTCCTAAATCTTGGATAAAATTTCTCGCGTAGTTTACTAATCCTAAAAAATTTTGTAAATCTTTAATTTTTTCTAATTTATCGGGCATTTCTAATACCTTTTTAGCTATGTGTGGTTGGAGTTTTACTCTTCCATTTCCTAATGTTATGCCTAAGAAATTGATATAGGTCTTACATAATTCCATTTTCTTTTTTACTTATTACTATGCCATGTTTAACAAATAATCTAAATACTATTTGTAAGTGTCCTAAGTGTTCTTGTATATTTTGACTAAACACTAAAATATCATCTACATATACTAATACAAAATATTTATATTATCCAAATATATTATCCATTTTTCTTTGAAAAATGAGTGGAGCTGTTTTTAAACCAAACGACATAACTAACCATTCAAAATGTCCTCCTGGACATGTGAATGCAGTCCATTCTATGCTGTCTGGGTGCATTTTGACTTGCCAGTATCCTGATTTGCAGTCAAATTTGCTATATATTTTCTTATTTTGTATTCTATTGGTTAGCTCACTTTTATCTGGTAGTTTATATGCATCTGTTCTAGTATTGTCATTTAATCTTTTATAGTTAATTACCATACGAGTTTCACCTCTTATTTGTTCATTATGATTTCTTACCATAAAAGCAGCCGATCTATGTCTAGAAGTAGATCTTCTTATTACTTATAGTTTTAGAAGTTCTTTAATTTGTATATCAAATTCTTTAGTATCTTCATTATTAGCTTCTATACGTGCAGTTTTTATAGCGTATTCCGAATTAATTATATCTAATTTACACATTATCTCATTAGCATCCCAATGAGCTAATGGTCTTTCTCCAATTATTTCCATTTTATCTAATATAGATACTATATTATCTAAGTCTTTTGGACTATTTATCATTCCTATTTTATTTATTCCCTTTTTAAAGTTATAAAACTGGGTGTCTATATTTATTAAAGTATAAACTTTTTCTATATTCTCTACGTATTCATGTTCTTCAATATTTATTAACGTATACTCTTCTATACATTCTTTTAATTATTTTTCCTCTTCGTTAATTTTACAACTATTGTCTGTACATTTATCATAGCATGGCTGAGGATCTGGTTGAGAATCTTTTTGTGCTTTAAGTTTTCTATATACTGTAGGTAATCTTGAGGTTATTACTGGAGTATGTGTGAGGTTTTTGAATAACATTATACCATCTCTAGTTATAAGGCAACCTCCCCTGTTGTGTAGACAAAATTTTAATCCTATCACAAAGTCTGTTCCAATATTTAAATCTCTTACAAATACTTGACTAATATCATAAGTAGGTTCGTAATATTTATTACACGTATTTAAGAAACTTATTTAGACTTTCTCCATATAGTGATGATAAATATTTCTGGATCCATCCATTTTCATTGCTGTAATTAGTGTTTTATATGTTTCTAATATGTTTTCTGGTATTATCTCTTTATTTATTATACAACTAGTACATCCTGGATCTATTAGAGCTAATGTTTCTATTTCTATATCTTTAATTTTTATTTTTACTAATACTTTTTCCGTAGAAAAGTCTTTTTCTTCGTTGCATATTAGGCCACTATTATTTTCTATGTTCATAAGCTCTGTTTCTATTTGTTCTAAATGTTCCGTTCTTTGTGTACTATTTTCATCTTCATATTGTTTAGCTTTTCCTTTTTCTATTATATTTATTCTGCGTTCTAGCTCATTTACTCTGGCCTCCATAGTTGTTATTCTTAGATTCGTGATTTGATTAGTTTTACATCTTTGTTCATTATTTACGTATGATTCTATTTTTATTTTTAAGGTAGTTTCTATACACTTTATACAGGCTTTCATGTAACATTTTCTACATTTAGCTCTGTATTCCTTACTAGGATACCATCTACTAATTTGGCGTCTATTACTATCTATTCCTTTATTTTTTTGGAACTCATGGGTACACTTTTCTGTGATATTCATTAAGTTATTTATTACTAAACTATTTAAGTCTAACTCATCTATTTCTTGTCCTATTTCATTTATCAGGTTATCTTCTTCAGAATCTGATGAGTCTGTTTTGTTATTTTCATTTAATTCGAAACTTACTATAGAATATATGCTTTCTGTGTCTGACATATATTCGTCTACATTTAATAATGTTTCTTGAAAATCTTCTATTAACTGAGAGTTTCTAGTTCTGCTATTGTTTCTTTTAGGGCATATATTTGCTAAATGATCTAGACTTCCACATGTATAACATTCTAGTTTATTTCTATAATTTCTATCATTTCTATATTTCCTAACATGTCCATCTCTATTTAAATGAGGTTTCTTTGCCTGTGATTTTCATAGAAAATATCTTTTACGAGTGTATGATTTTTTGTTGTAATTATTGTAATTTTTATATCTTCTTCGTTTTCTTTGGTTAGTATCATAATTCTGGGTGGTATATATTATTGATTTACAAAAATTCATTTCATTTCTTTTTAACTGTTTTTGTATTTGTATTTGTACATTTCTCTGTTAATATATCCATTACATGTTGTATTCTTTGTCCTATAGTCCATCTAGCATTTGGGTATTGAATTACTCCATCTCTTTTGTACCATTTTTCTTCTATTTCTCTTCCTAATGGTCCTGGTAAATTATTAAATAATTTCTTTCCTAATTCCTCATTAAAACTATTACAACTGGTTGTACAATAATAAAAATAATCTTTTAAAAAGTTTTTTATATGCATCCAGTGTGAGATGCTTAATTGTTCTAATTTTATCAATGCATCTTTTTGTAATGTTATTAGACCACTATTTGGGTCTTTTCCCGTTAATAAATTATGCATTTTATTTGTAAAATTATAAGGTTTTGGAAAAAGAGTTAAAAGAATGTATAGAAGAGTATAAGTTAATAAATATTGAAGAACATGAATACTAAAAGAATATAGAAAAAGTTTATACTTTAATAAATATAGAAACCCAGTTTTATAACTTTAAAAAAGGAATAAATAAAATAGGAATGATAAATAGTCCAAAAGACTTAGATAATATAATATCTATATTAGATAAAATGAAAATAATCGAAGAAAGACCATTAGCTCATTGGGATGCTAATGAGATAATGTGTAAATTAGATATAATTAATTCGGAAAACACTATAAAAACTGCAGCTATAAAAGCTAATGATGAAGATACTAAAGAATTTGATACAAATTAAAGAACTACTAAAACTAGAAGTAATAAGAAGATCTACTTCTAGACATAGATCGGTTGCTTTTATGGTAAGAAATCATAATGAACAAATAAGAGGTAAAGCTCGTATGGTAATTAACTATAAAAGATTAAATGACAATACTAGAACAGATGCATATAAACTACCAGATATAGAAGATATAGAAGATATTAAATTAGTTCAAAAGATAAAAGAAAAGGTTAAAAATATTTCAGACTTAAAAATACCATTAGAATCAGACTTTTTAATTATTCAAACAGACGGAAGTGATTTAGGATGGGGAGCTATTCTAAAAGCACGACCTAATAAATATAGCAATAAAAACGAAGAACAAATATGCGGCTACCAGAGTGGAGCATTTAAAAAAAAAAAGGAAACAAGGGTGCTATAGACCTAGAAGTATTAGCAATAATATATGGTTTAAATAGTTTTAAGTTATATATTCTAAATAAAGAAGAAATTTTATTTAGAACAGATTGTGCTGCTATTGTTAAATTCCATCAAAAAATAAACGATAAAACTAGCAGTAGAAGAAGATGGCTGAATTTTCTAGATACAATATCTATTTATAAAAATATTATATTTGAACATATAAAAGATAAAGAAAACAACTTAGCAAATCAGTTAAGTAGATTACAATTAGGAATAAATAAATAAGTTAAGTTTTGGTTTAATTCAACTCATTTGTTTTCAGCATGAGATCAACAGGACAACCTCAGCCTCATGTAGATAAAGGCAAAGGCATAACTTCTTCTTCAGACTCATATCAGCAGATAGTATTAGGTAATTTAAATTTTAGACCATTAGACTCCCTAGAAGCAATGGAAAGAATTCACTTTGGACCATTTAATTTAGTTGCTTACCCTGAGAGTAATATGTCATTCAGAATAAGACCAGACTACATTCTAGATAGACCCCAGAAGTGTTTCGTAGACAACCTTTGGATATCTTATAATAAACAAAATTGTAATTATTTTATGGCAGCAATGAATTCTCTATGTCAATATATGGCAGAAAAAAGAAAGCCAAGGTTTAAATATTATGTAGTTATTCATGGTAAAATTAATGGCATTTTTCAAACATGGATAAAAGTATTAGAGTTAATACAAGGTTTTAAAACCCACTTTTTAAAGGTTCTAATGATTTCACTGAAGCAACAAATCACGCTAGAGGATACTTAAGACCAAATTACTATATATCACCTTCACTCAGACGAAATCCAGATCAAATACCTCAATACAATATACAGAGAGACACAGGAAAAATTATTTTCTGTGACCATTGTTCTTCTATAACGGAGAATTTCAAGAAGCTTAATGCTCAGATGGAATCTCTTCTTATGGAAAACACTAGACTAATAAGACAGATACAAATATTGGAAGCAAGACTTCATCATCAGACAAATACAAGTAGGACAAACAATCAGACTCAGATTTCTCCATCTCCTCAAAAAATGGATGAGAAGGGTGTGCATTTTCCTCTAAATGCTCAGAAATCCACTGTACCGGATGTTGGTACAGCTAGTCCGGTTCAAACGGTAACCGGTAAAGACAAGTCAAACCCGTTGATGGCTGTCACTTTTCCAAAAAGTGAAGATGAAGATTGTTCTTCATCAAGACGCAGAATAATAAAATCAGGCAATTACTTCAAAGAAGACTTTAATCTCAAGAAAGAAAAGTGATACTATAGAGACTATAATTAAACAGACTTTGGATAGATTCTTTAGCTAACAGACACAAGATAAGCATGTTGATGAACAGCCTAGTACCAGTACAAACAGATTAGTCCCAGAAATAAATGATGAAGACATTAATGAAGACAATGAATTTAATCATTTCCAAGAGGCTTAGGACCCTTACGAAGACGATGAATCAGGAATGAGTTTCGATTCGATCGCCCTGCACAATTTGAATACTTAGTCCATAAGAAGACAAGAAAATAAAGACAAGCTGCTTATAGTAAGAGATAAGATTTACAGGTGGGGATGCCCACTTTGTGACTTGTAATAATCGAGTCATTGTCAGTGTCAAAATGGTGCTTCCTTTATCATTACTTTCTAAAAGTAAAGAAAAACTGTGAAGCATGTGTCTGACTGAGTCAAGAAAGAAATAATAATACATATGACGATGGGGTCCAATGAGCACCCCGCTAGCATTAATAAGATTCTTTCTTATCTTTTATCTTTAAGTGTCGGCCACATATATCCAGGCCACGTAGTTGTTTTTATGTCCACTCCTTTTTCTAGAAATTTGACTATAAAAGGCTTAAGACGTAGTAGTAGAAGGTAAGAATGAGAAAGAAGGAAAAAACCGAACACAACATATTCCTCTTCTCTCTAAATGTGTAAAACCCTTCTCCTAAACCATCAATCCTTCCCCTTTGTATAGACCAAGTTGTATAATATAATTTGAATAAATGTTTTCAAGTTTCGATTCAATCTTAAGGGGGTTCCCGAAAGGGAAACCTCTCCCCTAGTTACTTCATGTAAGTTCCTATTTACACTATGTTTTTCCCACAAAAATATTTATGTTTATGAAGTTTTTATTTTATGTAACTACATGTAATTATTAAATCATGTAACTTTATGTAAATCCTTAATTACCCTTAGTATATGGTTAATCTTTTAACCTTTTAATAGCAACGATGGATTAACCTGTAAATTTCTAGGAATTCTGGCTTTGAAAGTCCGCGAAGTCTGCTGAATAAACAACAAGACAAGTGTTAATAGTCAGGTGACTATTCCGGGGTGTGGTTAAAGAAGAAGCTATTAAAAATTTAAGTTAAGAGAGAGAAATGAGCAGGGTATGTAAAAAAAAAAAGGTAAAAATGGGAAAAATATAGGCTAAAAGAACTTATTTAATGAACAAACTATAGGAGAGAGGGAGTACTGAGTAGGATTTTACAACATATTTGCATTAACCAATCCAAAAATTGCTTATGTTCTTTGTTGTTTTTTATTGAAACATCTTTTTATCTAAGTGTTTATATATATATGATTGATTAAGTTATATAATCTGTTAATTGCTTACATTTAAGTCAAGAGTTTGCTCATTATTATTGCTTATTGCTTTAGTACGACAACTATTACCTATAGGGCAGCAATAATTCACGGTAAACCACCAGGATGGATAGATCTTAATATTGCTTAAAGTTCTGCCATATGTTTCTTTTATATATATTGCTTTATTGCTAGAAATATTTTCTTTTAGAAAAATAAATTATATTAATAGTCTGTTTGGTCAAACTTATTTTTCTTCAAAAGTGTTTATTTTATTTTAGTTTTTTGAAAAAGTGTTTATTTTAAAAAAATTAAAGCATTTGATCAAACTTTTGAGTGAAAATAAGTGCTTCCGGATAGCAGCTAAAATAGTTTTGTAGTATTTCTTTATCTGTCACATGCATGATTTTTTGCATTTAATTTGGATATTTGGATTAGTTACCTTCCTTTCCTGTTAATGTTTAAGAATGGTTTGAGACCAACTGCAAGAAAATAATGAGTATCCCTTGTTTGGAAATGTAATAAATGTCCCAGAGCTAAAATTTCCTACTAAGGCAAGGTTATTGAGAGTCTCACATTCTAAGACACAATGAAGTAGTGTACCGTGCCGCCGATGGTGCATAAGTGCTCTTTCAAATTCCATAATCTAAGTTTTGCCTCTAAAGCAAAGGGTATGGAATTAAGTTGCGCAGACTTTTCACTTTTGGTGCTGTATTCATGTCGAATTCTCCAAAACTATACTATTTTTGAAGAATCTGGCTCGCATCTGTTGACACTTTTAAAGAGTCTAAGCAACACATAATATGGAGTATCCCATTATAAGTTGATACAGTGAAAGAGTACAAAAGATTGCTCATAGCACACAAATTATTTTAATTTCCATGAGCTAAGTTTTGGCTCAAAAGTCAAGAAATATACAATATCTCATAAAAAATGAGAAATTCATGAGTATGCAAATAAGATGTGCATAAAATCGTATAACCCTGTAATCCAACTAAAATTAAATCACAAAATGTCACAAAGAAAATTATTATAACGACTTTAATCTAAGTCAAAAGAAAAATTAAAATGGATTATGCAACATTTTTTTTTGTTATCTTCTTGAATATGGCTGAAGGATCGGAGAGTAGTGACAACTTGTTCTATTGTATCAGAGTTTTTTACGTCTCGAGCATCTACATTAATCTTCCATATCAATTATTTTCCTTTTCCATACTTTTTGAGCCATGGATGGCTGCTTATTTTTTCAATTGTTGCTATGGGAGTCACAAATTGAATCTCCATTATATGTTCAATGAAGATCATTCCTTCATTTATGTAATAGTCTTTGCCCCTCTGTTTTGTGGAATATTAGTTTCTTATCTGGGGATATCATTATTCCTCTATATTGTGGTGCTTCAGTTGGCGCAGTCCAGTTTACCATTCGACATTCGGAACAACAAATGTTGTTCGGAGTCAATTATATGGCTTTTCAAGCCTCTAAATATCACAAACTCGCACAAATTATTTTTGATCGCATAGTAAACCATGTCAATCATTTCCAAACCTCAAAATCAACATGTATCAACTACAAAGAAGGGCAAAATAATCAAAACACATAGTAATTGAAACTCCATAAATTCAGATCATTACACTAGATTACTACTTGTATCACAATTCCATTTCAGAGTACAAAAGATGTATTTTGCAAGTGCATCGAATGTATTATACCAAGAGCATAAAAAGTAAAATGTCATTTTTGTGACGAAACTAATGGGTAATTCAACAAAATATAAACATCAAACTCTTGATCAACTAAGTGTGGTCTTGTCACGACAAACCTTAACATGTAAGCCTCTCACCCAAACTGATACACAAGGGGAAACGATAGAAATGCTCCCAAGGTAAGACTTCTAGAACGAAGACGAACCACATAGATATAATAAAAATGGAAAGAATAAAATCAACACATGGAGCCATAAATCTCAAAATCTGGTGTCAACAGTATAAGAACTTCTAATACAATCTCAGAGTCAAATACATCAGAAAAATAACCACAAAGGAAAATATTTGTCTCCGAACACTAATGAAGATATAACCAATACAGAAAGATAGAGGTGAACTTTGGACGCATGAATGTCCAACCGCTACCTTGGAAGCTCCAACAATCTCCCGAGTCAAGCAAGTTGAGGCACACTCAGGCTAGGACCTTCACCAAAAGGGCGCAGTAGGCAAGAGTACAGTCCACTTGTACTCACTAGGTATCATAGGCCAACCAAGCAAAGTAGTAAATAAAGAAAACAAAATATTCACTAAGGTCACATCACCTGCAATCAGAAAATATTCCAAAATGGTAGCCCACACCGCTTGCACTAACAGTTCTAATATATCATATATATCATAACATCACACCAAAATAGAACAAAAGTATGCATTATATCACATATAAGTAGAACAAGGAGAACATGCATATACAAGATCATCAAATACAAGTAAAAGAAGATAAAGTACTTGCATAGATGACAAGTCAATATGGCAATACATTATAATATAAATGTAACAAAGTAAGTGCAATATATATGATGGATGATGATGATGCACGAGGTCGTTGCACAACCTTTCAGATCATCACACAATACCTGTATACACATACGGAGGCAAGCCTTCTCACACAGGACTCATGGGGGTTCGTCAACCCATATACAATCTACGTATCTCATAAATCCTTTTTGAAACATCCATTGGAAAGGGTTTTATAAAGTATTATAATAGCTCCTCCCCGACACATCTCTTGGGGGGTTTAAAAAGGTGTTTCCAGTATTACTCAGGTGTTACCATGGTGGTACCAATATTTCATGAATGAGTATGATATAAGGATGTAATGGTCACAACCAATCACAATGAGTATTTCCACAACCAACCAGATGATATATTGTAACGCACCCAAAAATGGGTCACGAGACATCACATGGTGGTCAAGACTATGAGTAGCCTTAAGCTAACCCTGTCTGCCTTCTACTAAGTCTGAATCTCATAATAAGGAAATGTAGATATCAAAATCATACTGAATGCAAAAAACTATCTGAATGTAACAACTGAAAATTACTAATCTCAGGGTCTGATGAAATAATACTGAAAATCTGAAGCAAACTAGCAGTTTGATAAGCCTCTACTGCTAATGCTAGAGAGTCACTGGGACAAACCCCCAGCTGACTCAATCTGTCCGAAAGAGTACTGATTCATCTAATCTAATAATCTAAAAACTAAAAGAATAAGTCTCCGACCTATGAGGACTCACCAATTGTCGGAATATAGATGGAGATGCTCAAAATCGCCTACACTGCTGAAACTGAGAACCTGCACCTATATTATGAGACAATGTAGCACATAAACATATATGTGGATCAGTACTTTGAGGATGTACTGAGTATATGGAGGTGAAATACATACGTAAAAATAGTATATCAATCATCATCATGGTTTGTAAAATAATGCATGCTAAATGTAAATGACTTACATAAGCTGGAATATCTGAAAACTGAAATTTGTATCATGAGAAGCAAATCATTCTTTGTGAATTTAGCGAGTCATAACATATAGTCCTAAAAGATGTACTAGTGTTATGTTGGTAAATCATGTTGTCTAAGTGTAGAAAAGACTCACTTTTATATCTAAAATCTGAAAACTGAAATCTGTAGCTAATAACTTTTTATAAAGCATAATCAGAATAAAGTTGTGAGACTTTACACTTAGTTTTACTAAAATCTTTTCTTTACTATTAGTATTACTCTGTTATGTAGGGAGGTCTTATATCCGACATAAACCATGTGAGCTATCATGGAGTCCAACATCTTGTTCCCTTATGAGGAAAACCTCACGATAGGGAGAGGTGTCATACTCTTTCCAAGGAGTATAACCTAATTTAAGTGATCATATCTGTATCTGTCATCCATATAGAAATGTTAATGATTTGATAATTTGTACCTATGTTGGCTAAGTATTTCTGTAAAAGTAGGGCACGCTAATCCTACACTTCTCGCTCGGTGCTAAATACTGCTCCCTTTAATCTGTATGCTCTTTTGTTGGAAATCCACTTAAAAAACTTGCATAAGGGTTTACTATAAAACTAGTTATTCATTTATCTGATTCAATTTGTAAGTAAAACAAATTCTAATTTCTGTAATCTATAATAAATCTGTAAGGTGGATTCTAAATCATATCCGAGGATCAAAAAATCAAATCTTTACCAAAAAATCTAAAAATAAACTATTCATCTAATGCTTAAAGCATAATCTTTCTTGAAATAATGATATTCAATCTAGGGATGATAACCCAAGCATCAATTTCATGCCAAAATATCATAAAGTTCATGCTTATTAATGTAGTTAATGATAATTCAACTCAAAAATCTAAAATTTACTGCAATACACATGAAAATATGAAAATATACATGGAATTCAACATCAAAATCACTTGAAATCTCATAATCTTGCAAATAACAATAATGAGTATGAACCCTAATTTAAAACTCATGTATACTCATACAAAATCTTAAAAATTGTAGTTAAAATCTAGTTTTTGGGTACAAGGATGAAAGAGGATCCTTGTTCATAAACCCCACATACCTTAATTGATGATTGAATGAAGAAACTTGAACTGTGGATTCTTATTTGAGCTTTTGAAGATGAACTCTTGATTATCTTGATTTGGAAATCCTAAATTTTGAGTTTTCTTAGAGAAACAATGGAGGAAATTTAATTTCTTGGAGAGTAACTTTTGAGCTCTAGGGTTTTTCTTTGATAAGTTTTAAGCTCTAGGGTTTTTCTTTGAGAGAGAATGGATGAAAATATGCATAAAGTGCTTAAGAATGAGCTTAAATCTCATGTTACTCAATCAGTCCTTACCTCATATGTATAATACTCTACAGTTTTAGTCCATCTATCCAAACTAAGTACATTTACATCTTATATGACCCACTATTCAACAATCAGTCATTCAATTAATCAGACAAGTTACCATGTTATACATTTGTGCTTAGTACCCAAGTGAGTATTCTCAGTCGTCTCAGGTGAAGTGTTGTGCTAAGTTGGAGGGTATAGTGAGAGAGTATTCGAGGAATATGTCTAAACTTGAAAATTTATAGATGGAGTGCATGATGCTTAGTAACTCTATCTTAGATAATGTTTTGTAGACCATATCCCATGCCACAGAATTAGAGCCATATTATGATATCTTATTCAGATGTCATATTCATACCATGCTGAGATTCTTTACTCTCTAAAGTCACTAGAACTCTATAGAAAGAGTATCAAGGATATGCTCCAGTCGAGTATAAGTTTTTAGCATGATTTAGTCCGTAAAGTCAATAATTCAGTTTTGTAGTCAGATAGACAAGTTGTGCAGTATGGTTTCCCATTTTTCATCTAGACGCACTATTCAAAGTCTTATGAATATAACGTAACTATTCTAAGATCGAGCAACCAGGTAGTTACGAGTCCAACTCAGTACATGTATCATGACTCAGTTTCAGATCTCAGATATTCATACGCGATTTAGTTCGTAGGTGCCCCTGCATCATCTCATGCCTCTCCTAAGTGTCTTAGCCAATCCAGTATTCTTCAAGGGACATAATGTCCTAAGGGGGAGATGTACTATAATTCCCCAAGCTTTCATGACCTAAACCTTGTATCTTCTCTTCACGATCCAGTTTGGAGTAGTGGGTACTCATAGGTCGACCCTAAAGTTCCAATGTTAAATGTAAGCCATGTATTCAGGGGCTTAGTTCAGTTCAGGACATTTAGTTCATGTATTATGTTTTATCTTGGTAATGTTCTCATTTTCCCATTCATGCATGCTTAGTTAATGATCTCAGGTTCGTTAGTATTCTCAGCTTAAGGTAGCATTTTTCCTTAAACTTACTCGTTTCATGCTCAGATTTCCCTTAAAAACTTGGTACAATTACCATTGCATATTTAATTAAACATTCATGAGTCAGTCCAGTCAGATGTTAATGCATCAGATATGCATGTTCAGTATGAGACACTCAGGTTATCAGTAATCCCAGTTATGCATTCATGAATCTGTTCAGTCATATATTTATGCATTAGATATGTATGTTCAATATGAAATTTCAGTATATCAGTAGTGACAGTTATGTAACCATGTTCAGTTGTGCATGTTCGGTACATAAATTCAGTCTATCAGTATTCTTAGCCTAGTCAGTCTCATTCGAGGATGAATGTTCCTAAGGGGGAGATATTCTAAGACCCCGCAAAAAATCCTAAGCATAACTCAGTCCCTTGAGGAATTTATTTATGACCTTTCCGACCTCCAAGAGTTAGTTTTTAAGTTGATTCATGATCGGGGGATTCAATAATACATCTCAGGTGGGTTTTGGAATTTTTGAACAAGCGTAAAGGCATGTTTGAAACTCCAAAATAGCAGCTCAAGGCGATTATTCCACGGTGCCTCGCCAATTCTGGTGCTAGGGGAAGCCCGCGATGAAGACCGCGGTGACTCACCCAGAGCGGCGTTCTAGAGCCTATGACATCCTGGCCAGTCCAATCTGGGTAAATTTCTGCAGTTAAGCTCTATGTTTTTAAAGGCAAATGGGTTTTTTTCCCTTCACTCCACAGCTCAATAACACGAGATTAAAGCCCCAAATAGTCAAATCCCTCATATTTTTCACAAAATCATCTCAAGAATAAACCCTAGCTTCAACAAGTTCACGAAACAAACCTTAAGAATTTACCCCACTCTCCATGAAATTGACTATTAAAGTATGTTAGGTGTTTATCCAAGGGTTTCTTCCACCCTTAGAGTTCAAGAACCCCTTTTTAATTACAAAATTTATGATTTCTAGATTTTCATGTTTGAATTCAATTGTGTTCATATATGTGTTGATGCTCGAAGATCAACTACAAGATTTAATTGCTAGTTTCATGAAAATAAAGTAACATGTGTGTGGTGGTAATTTTCCGATCAAGAATCTTTGAATTGTAAATTGATTGTTGTAACCATGATATATTAGCGTATCATTCATGCCCTAGTACAAGTTTATGCCTCTTAGGTGTTTTCCAAAATGCTTAATTGAGTTAGTTGTACATTTGGGGTCTCTTGGTGATTCTAGTGTTGAACTCATGTCATTACAATGTGTTAAATTTCTAAACATGCTACAGTCGTGCCTTGTAAATGTTTGATGGAATGTCCATGAGAATGAAATAGTGAAATTGTGACATGATATCATATATTCCCTATTCATGTATATGTAGATGCCTTACAATTGTTTGATTGAATGCCTCTATGAATGAATCATAGACAATTATGCATTGTTATGATTTTCAAGATTATACTATGTTTTACTTTTCATATTATCGAGTCCTGGGGGTATTTAACACCTGACAAATTAGCTATTTGCCTAGAGCCAGTGTCAGTTATAGAATAGTATCAATCGTGTCACAATCAGTGGTACTCTCAGTCAGTCACGAAACTCAGTAGAACTCAGTCAATCACAGAACACAGGAAAACTCAGTAAGCTCAGTATCAGTTAAGTATTCAGTTCGAAACTCAGTAGTATTCAGTCCAGAGTCATGTAAGCTCAGTCAGTTCATAGAATTCAGTCAGTAATAAGTTCAGTACTCAGTAACAATTCAGTCTAGGATAGTACGATTTAGATATCAGTTCAGTATCTATTTTAGTTGGGAGTAGGATTCAGCACCGAATGAACCCAAGGATGGGGACTCAACTGGCAGCAGAGGGTGTTATCTTTAGAACCAGTCCTTGTGTTCCTAAACTACGTAGACAACATAGGTTGAGACATCAACTTACCAGATTGAGGGTTGATAAGATGTTTTAACCTACCAGTTGAGGGTACCACGTTCTCATTCAGGGCACCTGCCTGATAAGGGTGACTCTTTAGTGTCTTTTCCCATGGCATGGTACCGAAACCCTTCCAACTGGGGGTATAGGTTGGACTCTAGTTATCTTATTTGGGGCGTGTTGGTTAGATGATTACCTCCCACAATCTCAGTTTCATTTCCAGTCACAATATAGAACTCAGAATAGTTCTACAGAAATCAGGACTGTCAGATACAGTCACTCAGTTATCAGTAATACAACATCAGTAAACTCAGATATCAGTAAACCAGAGATTCAGAACTCAGTATTCAGTATTACCATGATTTTAGTTACAATTTAAGCATTTATTCATGTACTCTCGTTCAGTTATGTTCACGTTATTTAGTGAACTATTGTTTATACATATGAACCCATGCATATCATCCTACCTTACTAAGCATACCAATACATTCAAAGTACTGACGCATATTTTTCTCTTGTGCTATGATGTCATATATCAGAGGTTCAGATGCACGGGCTCCCAACCGCACTTAGCAGCCCAATCTATCAGCAACAAAGTTAGTGGTGAGTCCTCATAGTTTGAGGATAGATTTATCATTTTAGTTATATCAGTACTCAGTTTACTTCTGTTGGAGTTAGTTGGGGACTTGTTCAGATAGTAGAGGCTTTTCAAACTAGAGTATTTCAGAAAGATGTATTAGTATTCTGTTCTCAGTATTTATATCTTATTTGAACCTTATGATAGATTTCCGCCTAATTATAGTATTGTCATTCAGTTATTGCAGCAAGTACCAGTCATGGGTTAGCTTATGGTCCTTCGGTATTATGAGCACTGTGTAGCGTCTGGGGTACTGACTCGGGGCGTTACAACTGCCTTACTAAAAATGCCATAACTTCTCAATCGAGTATCGAATTTTGGTGAAAATTGTATCGATTGAAATCTAATTCATTTTTCTACACAGTGAAGGGTCTAAATCTAGAAAATTCAATATGTGACAAAGGTTATTCATTTTCTAAGAGAACTCTTGACATTTTAGGAGTGAAATTAAGCTAGGAAAAAGTATGGGGTATTACATATATTTCCACGACCAACCACATACAATTCCACAACCATGTGAGCCTATATCCACTTTTATCTCCATTTCATCCATAAATTTTCACATGTCTCATATGTTAATAAAGTATGAATATAATTACAATAAACCAATGGTACCATATTAAGCATTTTAACAACACAATACAATTATTCACATGTATTCAAGGATATTAGTATCACATAGTACCCCACACGATCACATATATTACATAATATCTCAATTTCAATAATTACATTACATATAGGCCCCACATAGGAACAACACATAAATAGCCATTTTTATAGTTAGTTTTCACCCTTAACATGCATTTTGTATCATCATTTACTACTCAGCGCAGTCTGAAAGATTTAAGCCATAACCCACCTCAAAAGCCGAAACTGATCCGCTACACTTCGAACCCACGACCTTACTTTTCATGAACGACCTCTAACTCCGCTAAAAATATCAAATATAAAATCTATGCATGAAAACAAAATCAACGATACTCATATTTATTACTTTTGATTCTTGGTCAAAACGGACTCCCGGAATGGATTTTCGAAATAGAAGGAAAAATCATAAATTTACTTCAATAATATGTTCTTCATATTTTTAGAAATCTACAGCTGAAATCCTAGTCAAATCCAGAAAAAAACGAGGTTCAAATCAAAGAAAAATCTTTGAAATCCAGGTTAGAATTAAGAATCGGAGTTGTTTTAAAGGTTAAATTAATGAAAAACTAGTAATTATAAGATAAAAATATTATTTAAGTGAAAAGGAGTGAAATTGAGGTTTAAAATCAAGCCCTAAGATTTTGGGGTTTTGAGAAATTAATGAAGAAATTACGAAGAAAATGACGAATTCTTACCTTAAATCCGTCATAGAATCAAGAAATAAATGTTAATATAGCTTCCCAAACTCTCCCACAAGCTTTACTTTTATGATCCGACACTATTTTAGGGTTTAACTCTCAAGAGGTAAAATGAAAAAAATGAGTAAACTGATAAAAAAAGAGGGGGAAAATCTGCTATTTATTGCTGAATTTTCTGCTACAGCAGATTTTTAAGTCCAAATGGACTTCGATGGGTGCCCGAAATTCATTCGGAGTCCGATATATATGTAAATGAAATATGTAATCACACTAATTTTGATGCTTCAGACTCAATGGAGATATCAAATTTTTGAAAAAAGTATCATTTTCACAAAGTTGACCCCCGAAATCCGAAATCACAATTTTCCAAATCGAGGGTCGAAATGAGATTTAAAAGTGTAAAATCACACCAAATATGTTACAATCCTAAAATCAAAATTTTGGATCTGTTGGCAAAGTCGGAATTTTCATCCTAGGTCGTTTCGACCAAATGTGGATCTCACATCCATATTTCTAATTTTTTCAACTTTCTAACCAATAAGTCAAAATGAGCTCGGGTGCACCAGGACCTGAACCAAATATCTACCTAGCCTAATATCAATATTTTGGTGTTGTTGGCGTAGTCCATTCATCCATCCATCGCATGAATTAATATATATCCACACGAGTCCAATATAAGATTCTCAAAGCCATAAAAAATCACAATATCACATAAATGGTACAAAAATGCATCGGAAATCATGTGAATCACACACACTCTAAAAATACCGTAATGCAACTATGAAGAAGGGTAAAATAGTCAAATAACATAGAAATACACAATTCACATATTTCATCAAAAAGTTGATCGTTACATAATCCACCACTAAAAGTATAGTTCATCCACGAACTAAGGCAAAGAAATACCTAAATCAACAAAGCTGGGGAAAAGAACTACACATATCAGACTCGACCTCCCAAGTAGCCTAATCTATAGGTCGATGTCATTACTGGACTATAACCACAAGGATCACTCTAGAGCGAAACCGCCTAACATCCCTAACTAATATAGATATTGACTCCTTAACAAAAGAAAACTGCTCATCTAACTCAACTGACTCCCAACGAATAACATGAGACTCATCTAGAATGTAACAGGAATGCATAGAAACATGAAAAGATGGATGAACCACGGATTGATCAAGGGGGGAAAGCTAACTCATAAGCCACATCACCAATAGTCCAAAGAAAAATAGGCCGATATACCTAGGGTTAAGCTTGCCCCTCTTCCCAAACCTCATCACACTCTTTATGGGTGAAACTCGAAGGAAAACACGATCACCAATACCAAATCTCAAGGAACAAAGTCTACAATCAGCATAGCACTTATGCCTACTGTGAGTTGCTCCAAGTCTATCCTGAATGACCCGGACTCTATCCAAAGACTTACAAAGAAAGTCCATACCTCGAGGACTCACCTCTGAAGTATCCAACCAACCTATTGGGGAGAGACCACGCCAACCATATAATGCCTCAAAAGGAGACATATCAATACTGGAATGGTAGCTATTATTATATGCAAACTCTGCTAAATTCAAATGTTGCTCTCACTGGCCACCAATATTCATCATGCATGCGCGAAGTATATCCTCTAAAACCTAGATAGTTTTCTCTGACTGGCCATCAGTCTTGGGGTGAAATATTGTACTGAGATCCACCCGAGTACCTAATTCATCCTGAAAAGTTTTCCAAAAGTGAAATGTGAATATGGGACCTCGATCTGAAATAATGGACACCGACACACCATAAAAATGCACAATCTCAAGAATATAGATGCGGTCCAACCTCTCAGCACTGAATGAGACCTGAACCAAAATAAAATAATCTTAATTGGTCAGTCGATCCACTATGACCCAAACACTGTCAGAACCATGAGATGCATAAGGTAAACCATTTACAAAGTTTGTGGTGATCATTTCCTACTTCCACTCAGGAATGGGCAACCTCTGAAGCAATCCACCAGGCCTCATAGGCTTGTCTTTCACCAGCTGACAACGTGAGAATGAGCCACAAAATCTTCTATATCTCGCCTCATAACACCCTACTAGTAGGGTTGTCTCAAATCACAATACATCTTAGTCTCACTAGATGGATGAAATATCTGGAACAATGGGCCTTCACCAAGATTAACCTAATCCAATCACCTACTCTCGGCATACAAACTCGGCCTCTAATTCTCAAAACTCCATCTAAATCATGTCAAGCTTCCTTAACCTCCTAACTCAACACCTTATCTCAAATCAACCTCAATATAACATCATCAAACTGATGAGCTCAAATTTGCTCCATTAAAGAAGATCTAGCCTCTAGAAATGCCAAAATATGCCCAGGTGTTAAAATATCAAGCCAAACTATCTGGTTAGCTAAATACTGAACCTTTAAGGACAAACGCCTATCTTGGGGTCAAAAGACATGCCAATCTACCCATACTAGTCAATTTTTGGCTTAAGGTATCCACAACCACATTAGCCTTGCCCGAATGGTAAAGAATAGTCAAAGTCATAATCCTTAACCAACTCAAGTCAACTGTGATGCTCATATTACGATATCAATGGGTAAAAAATAGTGAAATCTATGATAACTAAGAACACATAATGACCATATTGAGTCTGAAAAGCTGTCTTGAAAATATTCGAAGCTCTAATCCTCAACTTGTGATAACTAGACCATAAATCACTCTTCAAAAACATAGCAGCACCCTAAAGCTAATCAAATAAATTATTGATGCGAGGAAGAGGATACTTATTCTTAACCATCACCTTATTCGACTACCAATAATCAATAAATATCCGCATAAAACCATCCATTTTCTTCACAAATAAGATAGGCCCACCTCAAGGTGAAATACAAGGTAGAATAAATCCTTTATCCAACAACTCCTACAACTGATCCTTTAGTTCTTTCAACTCTGTTGGGGCCATCATATTAGGAGGAATAGAAATGGGCTTGGTGCCCGACTCAACATCAATAGCAAAATCAATATCACGATTCAAAGGCATACCAGGAAAGTTCGTACGGAACACATCTATAAACTTACATACAATACGAATGAAATCTAAGAAAGGAGGTAAAATAACACTGGTGTCACGAATATGAGCAAAGTATGATAAACATCCCCTGTCAACCAATCTACCAGCCTGAACATAAGCGAAAACCCTCTTTGGACCCAAATGGAAAAATCCCTTCTAAGCTATCCTTTGCACACCCAGTGAAGCTGGTATCACAGTCTTGGTATAACAATCTAGGACAACATGATAATAAGCGAACCAATCCATAGAAATATAATATCAAAATCAGCCATATCTAACATAAGAACGTCTACAAAAGTCTCACGTCAGGCAAAAGCCACAACACAAGATTAGTACACTCAATCCACCACTAAAAAATCACCTACCAGAGTAGATACACAAATAGGCATGGAAAGAAGCTCACTAATAGAATCAAAACCTAAAGCAAAATACACAGACACATAGGAAAAAATAGATTTGAGATAAAATAATATAAATACAGGTCTAAAACAAATGAGGAAGGTACTTGCAACCTTAGTATTAGACATCTCTACCTCTGGCCTGGTTGGTATAACATATCACTGACCACAACAACCAATTCGCTGAATAGACCCACAACCACCAACTGCCTGATTGGTCCTATGACCACCCCTATGACATCCACTACCTAAGCCCCTCGCACATCTAGTAGTGCCTTACCCTTCTATAATATGCCAAGAGTGTACCCTGGGCATCACACGGTGCTTACAGTCTCAAGGGACCATAAGCTAACTCATGAGCTAAAACTTGGTATGAGAACTAAATAATATAATAATAATAATAATATAGATGAACAATGGTTATGCCATAAGATTTTAAGTAATGAAAACTGATAAAATCTGTAAATGCCAAACTAATAAAAATAATCTGACAACATCAACTGAAGTTTGAATACTGAATAACAAACTATAGTGTCTGAAATACTCTAAACTAACTGAATGTGAATTGATGGGACAGACCCCAACTAACTCCAACTAACTACTAAACTGGAAGCATGATATAAAATAGTCTATCCTTGAAATATGAGGACCCACCTCTGAGAAGTCTAAGAGCGATCCGAGAACTGGACGTTCGAACCTATGATATGATACATCATAAGACAACAAAAGAGTATGCAATGAGTACTTTGAATGTACTTGTATGCTAAATGAGGTAGGTGGATATGCATGGTTTTATCAACATGAATAATAATTATTTCTATGTACATATGTAGATATATATAACATGTAAAACTGGGTGCAATGTATAAAATCTGCAGACACTAAGGATACATAAAGTCTGTAAATACTGAGAATACATGAGATTTTTAAATACTGAGGAAGCATGATTAAGAAAATAACATATTCTGAATATAATCTATAAATACTAAAAAATACTAAAGTTTGATAACTGAATCACTGATATCTGTATGATATGGTCAAGAAACTAAAACCGAATTACTGGACTGATTATTGGACTGAGACTGTGGGAGCTATCATCTAACCGATATGCCCCAATAAGCAAGTTTGGGGTCCAATCTGTAACCCCTATTGGAAGGATGTCAGTATCGTACCACAAGTACTAATGCTGGCTATGTGGATCCACTAAACTGGTATACTGTATTGCCCCAAAGGACTAAGGGTATCAAGCCTGAACTGATGGATGACCCCTGCGAGATAGTCAAGCCTAAACTGACAGGTGACTTCTCATATCCTACACTGGCTACGTAGTTCTAGAGTACAAGGACTGCTACTAACGACTCTGCCTATCTAACGAGGAAGTCGTAATCCCTGTACTCTCTCAGTGCTAAATCCTACTCCCAACTAAATGACACTGGATTACTAAACTGTTCTAAGTTTAACTGACTGATTTGATAATGCTCATAATATATTCTGAAGCTATTCTTTAGATAATAAAACAAGACTAAGTAAACAACTATGGCTTTTGGGTATTCAAAACCCCCAGGACTCAAAATAATGATAGTAAAATAGTATCAAGATTAGGGGACATAACATGAAAGCTTTTATGAAATACTTATTCTTGTAGGCATTTTATTAAACACTTGAAGTTGATAGTTTAATCAAATTATAGGAATGGTATAGAACTTAAAGTAATAGAATGAATTCAACATCTATGACACTAAATCATGATTCAAATCAATGGATATTAACATTAAAACATGTGAGATTTGATAACAATGATAATTCCACTTAAACATAGTGTAGAATCAAAGTTCAGGGAGATTCATGGGTGGAATCATAATTTAAAATCAGTATAACTTGAAAAAATCATAATTTTAAAATTTAAAATTGAATACTTAGACTCCATGGGTGAAAGGAACCCATGGATAAACACTTAACATACCTGGGTTAACGAATTCGTGAGGATTGATGGTAGGTTCTTGAGATTTGGCCTTGAATTTTGATGTATAAGTTTTCTTGTCCTTGAAGAGAATGGATTCCTTTAAGAGTAGTTTGTGAATAATGGGCATATAATTCCCTATTAGCTTCTGCTTCCCAAATGGCTCCCTTAATAGATTGATTCTGCCAATGAACTTTGACTAGTGGAACTTCTTTGTTCCTTAGTCTGTGAACTTGATGGTCGAGAATTTGGACTGGAACCTCTTTGAAGGAGAGATCATTTTGAATATCTACTCCTTCAAAGGGAACTATGACGCTGGGTCACCCACGCATTTCTTTAGCAAGAAGACGTGGAACACTGGGTGTACTATAGCTAGATCTAAAGTCAACTCAACCTTGTAAGCTACCTTTTTGAAATGACTGAGAATTCTGTAAGGGCTGACATATTAGGGACTGAGCTTTACCTTCTTGCCGAACCTCCTTACTCCTTCCATGGGAGAGATCTTCAGGTACATAAAATCAATGATCTAAAACTCAAAATCCTTCCTTCTCACATTTGTATATAATTTTTGTCAGCTTTGGGCTGCCCTGATCCTTTCTCTGATCTACTAGACTTTCTCTAAAGCATCAAACGCCAAGTCTGGCCCTACTACTGTGGCCTTACCTACTTCAAACCAACCAATCAGAGAACTATATCTCCTACCATAAAGAGCTTCAAATGGATCCATTTGGATACTAGAATGATAGCTATTATTATATGCGAATTCAACCAAAGGCAAGTGGTCACCACAGCTACCTTTAAAATCAACAACGCAGGCTCTAAATATATCTTCTAGAGTCTGAATGGTCCTTTCTACTTGACCATCTGTCTGAGGGTGGAAGGTTTTACTGAGGTGAACTTGGGTACCAAGACCCTTTTGGAATGCTTTCTATAATTGAGAGATAAACTGAGTACCTCTATCCGAGCTAATAGATAAAGGAACACCATGTAACCTAACCAACTCTCTGAGATAGAGTTTGGGAAAGTCCTTGGCTGAGTACGAGGTATGGAATTGTAAGAAATGAGCTGATTTAGTCATCTTATCTACGATAACCCAAATCAAATCATGTTGATGATGTGTACGAGGCAATCCCATCACAAAGTCCATGTTTACTTCTTTCAATTTCCATGTGGGAATACTAAACTCCTACATAGACCCACTAGGTTTCTGGAGCTTAATATTAACCTACTGACATGTGGAGCACTTAACTATAAACTCTTCAATATCTTTCTTCATCCCACTCTGCTAATAGATCTCCCACAAATTACGGTACATCTTAGGGGCCCTTGGATGAATCAAGCACCGCGCACCATGTTCTTCTGCAAGAATTCGCTGTCTCAATTCATCAACACAGGGCACACACAATCTACCTTGACAATGCAATACACCATCTCCCCCTTGGGAGAAAACCTCTACTTTTTTATCTCTGACCGACTCCTTCAACTTTACTAAACTAGGATCTCTAACCTACTTTTCCTTCACCTCGGAAACTAGAGATGATTTTTTACTATTTTGCACCCACACACTACCCCTGTTGAATCGACCAAGCATACACCTAGTCGAACAAGATGATGAACTTCCTGAGATAAATTTTTCTTACCATCATCTACATGAGCAACACTCCCCATAGACAACCTACTGAGAGCTTCCGCCCCTACATTGGATTTACCTGGATAATACAAAACACTTATGTCATAATCTTTCAATAAATCTAACCATTTCTTCTAATGCAAATTCAAATCTTTCTGAGAGAACACTTACTGCAAGCTTTTGTGATCTATGAACACATCAATATGCACCCTATACAAGTAATGCCTCCAGATGTTTAAGGAAAATACTATAGCTGCTAGCTCAAGATTATGGGTAGGGTAATTCTTCTAATGAGGCTTAAGCTGTTTAGAGGTATCAGCCATAACTTTACCCCTCTGCATTAAAACATATCCCAACCCAACTTTAGAAGCATCACAATACACAACAAACCCATCTGAACCATCTGAAAATGTCAAAATTTGAGCTATAGTGAGTCGAGTCTTCAACTCCCGAAAACTCTTCTTATAGGAATCTAACCACTGAACCTTAACTTTCTTCTGAGTCAATATAGACTTAGGGGATGAAATAGTTGAAAATCCTTCAAAAACCCAACTGTAATAACAAGAAAAACTCGAGAAACTCATGATGTCTTACAGAGAAATAGGTTTGGGCCAGTTTTTCACCATTTCGGTCTTTTGAGGGTCAAATCTAATCCTTCACCGGAAATAATATGACCAAGTAATGGTACTGAACTTAGCCAAAATTTGCACTTACTAAATTTGGTGAATAACTAATAGGCTCTGAGAGTCTGAAGTACGATTCTGAAGTGATCTAAGTGGTTATTTTTAGTACTGGAGTAGACAAGAATGTCATCGATGATGACTATGATGAACATGTTTAAGTACTGCTTGAACACGCGATTTATTAAGTCCATGAAAACTGCTAAGGCATTTGTAAGACCAAAGGACATGACTAGAAACTCAAAGTAACCATACCGGGTTCGGAAAGCTATTTTCAAAATGTCACATTCTCTGACTCTGAGTTAATGATAGCCTGATTTAAGGTCTATCTTAGAAAAATAACTGGCACCCTGAAGTTGGTCAAATAAGTCATCAATTCTGGGAAGTGGATATTTATTATTGATGGTGACTTTGTTCAAATAACGGTAGTCAATACATATTCTTAGAGAACCGTCTTTCTTACGCACGAATAGAACTGGTGCACCCCACAGGGAGACATTAGGTCTAGTGAACCCCTTGTCTAAAAGTTCTTTTAACTGTTATTTAACTTTTTGAGTTAGGCTGGAGCCATTCTATATGGTGGAATATAGATAAGATGAGTATCTCGGGGATGGTCTATTCCAAAGTCGATTTCCCTTTTGGGAGGAACCCTAGGAAGATCTTCAGAAACACATTTGAGAATTCATTTACTACTGGAATTAATTCAAGACTAAGAGTCTTTGAAATAGAGTGTTTAACTCGCACAAGATGATAGACACATCCCTTGGATATCATTTTACTCGCTCTAAGGTATGAAATCAACTGACCCTTAAGCGCTGTAGTACTACCCCTCTATTCAAGGACTGGTTCATTTGAAAACAAAAACTGAACAATTATGTTTCTACAGTCAACTTAGGCATGGAATGAATGGATCCAATCCATGCTGAGAATGACATCAAAATACGTGATCTCTAACTCCACAAGATCAACTGAAGTGACTTTCTGAGATATTATGACCGAACAGTTCCTGTATACCTGCCTGGCTACAATGGAAACACCTACTGGGGTAGGCACTGAAATGGGCTCTGCTAAGATTTCTGGACTGATCTCAAAATTGATGATATATAAGGGGTTACAAAAGAAAAAGAAGCTCCAAGGTCTAGTAAAGCATAAACATATAAGTGAAAGACTGTTAACATACCAGTAACTACGTCAAGAGAATTTTCCAAATCTTCTTAGGACTAAAGAGATTATAATTTTTTTGGATGCTGACCACTGGTAGCACTGGAAGTGGCACCCTGCTGATTTGGGCGGTGGACTGGAATCGATGACTGATGGTATTGGCCCTGTTTATGAAAATCCCTACCTTTTTGAGAAACTACCCAACACTCCCAAATCTAATGGCCTGACTTGCCACACCCAAAGTACATATCACTGCCAAATCGAAACTTACGCTGATGATTTCTACCATATTTCTAACATAGAGGATTAGTACGAGCACTATTAACACTGCTTTGGGACTTATAGCTGGGTGCCCTATCCCTATTATCATTTCTGAATTATGGCACTGGGGCACTGGGACTGAAGGCCTTTTACTAAACTAAGGACGGTTACCACCTTCTGATCTTGGTTGGCTGAAATTAAAACTACCCGTTGTAGACCTTTTGTTCTCCCTCTCTCTCCTTGGTCTTCTACTTCTTAATTTGTTAAGAATGGACCATAAACCTAGACAAGTCCATCTCCCTTATTATCATTGCTATACTACACTCCTTGACCATACTATCAGACACAGCAGACATAAACTTGCTCATCTTAGACCTTTTTTCAGCTACTACATGAGGAGCATACCTAGCTAACTCAGTAAACTTGAGGGAATACTCTTTCAAGCTCATGTTGCCCTGCCTCAAATTAATAAATTCTAACACCTTAAATTCCCTCAACTTCTATGATAAGAATCTATATAAGAAAGTTGTAGCAAACTCCCCCCACTCTACAGACCCTGCGTCTATGCATCTATCTACCTTCCACTTCTTAAACCATGAGTGGGATACATCCTACAACTGATATGTAGACAACTCATTACTCTCATTAGAAGTTACCCTATGATATTTTTCACTTTCTGCACCATTTTTAAGAATTTTTATAAAGCCTCTTAAGACTTAGATCCCGAAAAGAAAGAAGGGTTCATCTGGGTGAAGTCCTAAATTTGGCTATGGAAGCATTGGCCACTGGATTGACCAGAATAGTGGCTGGCTATGAATTCTGAGCTACTAAAGACTGGGCTAGAGTAGTGAATGCAGCTCTGAATGCTGGATGAGAAATATGCTCATTCAGGGGATCTTTCTGAATGGGCGGAGGTGCTAGCTGGTTCCCGTTTCTTTTTCCGTTTGTCCTTTGGGAGGCATGTTCTGTAAACGGAAGGAAGATTAGATTAGATAGATAGTTTAACATGAGCTCTTGCTCAATCGCACAACATGAATACAAAAATAAGGAAAATTCTTCCTAAACATCTCACAACCTTTTATCCATAAGTGTGGCACGCTTCACACTAATGCATAAAACTCTACTAGATGCAACTTTTAGCTTTCCTAGGACACTTTAAAACCTTAGGCTCTAATACCAAGTTTTTAATGCCCCAAGAGTACACGTTGGGTTTCACACAGTGCTTACAGTCCCGAGGAACCATAAGCTAACCCATGAGCTGGTACCTGCTGTGAGTACTGAATAATATAATGATAATGTGGAAGAACAACGGTTATGCCATAAATTTTTAAGTAATGAAATTGATAAAATTTGTATATGTCAAACTGATAAAAATAATCTGACAATATCAACTGAATTCTGAATACTGAATAACTGACTGTAGTGTCTAAAAGCCTTTAAACTGACCGAATATGAGTTGACAGGACAGACCCCTACTAACTTCAAATAACTACTAAATTGGAAACATGAAATAAAATAGTCTATCCTCGAAATATGAGGACTCACCACTGCTACTGCTGAGAGTCTGAGAAGTCTAAGCACGATCCAGGAATTGGACGTCCGAACCTATGATATAAGACATCATAGAACAAGAAAAGAGTATACAATCAGTGCTTTGAATGTACTAGTATGCTAAATGAGGTAGACTGATATGCATGGTTTCATGAGTATGAATAATAACTATCTGTATGCACGTATATAGGTATATATAACGTATAAAACTAGGTGAAGTACCTAAAATCTATAGAAACTGAGGATACATGAAGTCTGTAAATAATAAGAATACATGAGGTCTATAAATAATAAGGATGCATGACTAAAAATATAACATGTTCTAAATATAATCTGCAAATACTGAAAATACTAAGGTCTGATAACTAAATCACTGATATCTATATGCTATGGTCAAGCAACTGAAACTAAATTACAACACTAATTACTGGACTGAGACTGTAGGAGCTATCATCTAACCGACATTCCCCAATGAACAAGTTTGGGGTCCAACCAGTAACCCCAATTGGAAAGGTATCAGTACTGTGCCACGGGTACTAACACTGGCTGTGTGGATCCACTAAACTGGTATACTGTATTGACTTGAAGGACTAAGGGTGTCAAGCATGAACAGATGGGTGACCCCTGCGAGATAGTCAAGCCTAAACTGGCGGGTGACTTCTCGTATCCTATGCTGGATACATAGTTTTGGAGTACAGGGACTGCTACTAACGACTCTGCCTATCTGACGGACAAGCCATCATCCCTGCACTCGCTTGATGCAAAATCCTACTCCCAACTGAATGACACTAAATTACTAAACTGTTCAAAGTTTAATTGACTGATTTAATAATGCTCATAATATATTCTGAAGATATTCTTTAGATACTAAAACAAGACTAATTAAACAACTATGGTTTTTGGGTATTCAAAATCCCCAGGACTCAAAACAATGATAGTAAAATAGTTTCAAGATTAAGGGACATAACATGAAAGCTTTTATCAAATACTTATTCTTGTAGGCATTTTATCAAACACTTGAAGTTCATAGTTTAACCAAACCATGGGAATGGTATGGAACTTAAAGTAATAGCATAAATTTAACATCTATGACACTAAATCATGATTCAAATCAATGGATAATAACATTAAAACATGTTAGATTTGATAACAATAATAATTCCATTTAAAGATAGTGTAGAATCAAAGTTCAAGGAGATTCATGGGTGAAATCATAATTTAAAATCAAGATAAATTGAAAAAATCATAATTTTAAAATTTAAAATTGAATACTTGGACTCCATGGGAGAAAGGAACCCATGGATGAACACTTAACATACCTAGGTTGGCGAATTCGTGAGGATTGATGGTGGGTTCTTGAGATTTGGTCTTGAATTTTGAAGTCTAGGTTTTCTTGTTCTTGAAGAGAATGGATTCCCTTAAGAGTTGTTTGTGAATATTGGGCATATAATGCCCTATTAGGCTTTAATTTTGTGTTTATGATGAATTTAGGGCTTAGGAAAATGACTAAACGGACCCTTGGAAATTTAAATTGTGGGACTAAAAATCCCAATTTTTGGTCCTGGCGGGACGCGGTATAATCGCATTGGGCCATTGGAAATTGACATTTACGACCTGGAAGCTTGGTGAGATGTGGTGAAATTGTGGTGCCTCACTGGATGCAAATCTCCCCCTTGGCGCGACATGCCATGATCGTGGAGTCATACTAAAAGTGGCAATTGGGAAATTGACTGGTGGCGTGATGCAATGGGATCGTGGTGGCTTATTGGATTTTGACAATTGCAATTTGTACACCCTCCGCGATGTGATAAAGTACCAGGTGGTACACTATTTTACTACAATAGGTATAACTCTTTCCCCGAGTATCAGATTTGGGAAAATTTTATATCGTTGGAAAGATGACTTAATTTCCTACACAATGGTAAGACCTAAACTGAAAAATACTGAGTATTTAGAAAAATTAATATAGGACAACTCATGTAATGAGAATTAAATTAAGCTAGGGAAATATGGGGTATTACACCTTCACAGCTAAGATATGAGTAACCTGAATCACTCGGCAGGTATATTTTCCTGGCCATATGGGCAATATCATCACACACATAGCTACCTTTACGACTAGTATCAATAGGAGAAGGTATGACTAGGCTCAAATGGCCCACCTGAATAGCTGAACTAGATGATCCACAACCTAAACTCTATAAATTCGCATGCACTAGCCTACCATGGTATCCACGAGAACCTCTAAAATCTCTACCTCAAGAGGTTTGACTCTTGAACTCACAAAAGCATCACGCCTTCTTGGTGCCTCGGTGAGATTCACTAAGAATACCATTTGTCATCTTAATATGATCCATAATACTCTGAAAAGAAGCCACAAGCACTACCATCTGAGACGTAACCAATTGAAGGGTGACATCCAAACCCTACACAAACTTTAAATCTTCACAGACTCGGTAAAAATGCTATCATAGAAATATCTGGGCAGGGCATGGAAGCGTGCCTCACACTGAACAACTATTGTAGAGCCTTGCTCCAAATGATCAAAACTGTCCCGTATCCAATCCCTCAAATAGTAAGGCACAATTCTCTAAAGAAAGGCATCAACAAACTAATCCCATGACAACTCATAAGCATCAACACGCCTACAACCGACAAATGATCTCCACTAATCTCTCGCAGTATATCTCAACTGATATGTAGTATAAGCCAGCCATCCATGCAAAAAGATTGAAACATAACCCAAAACATTAGATATGACAGAAATTATCAAGGTAAGAAATAAAAATATGAAAAAAATTCTAAACATACTTATAGCCTCTAAATATAGATACGGATGTCTACTTATTGATCTGTGAGACTCTATTTGATATCCGGTACATACATCATTGAGACTAATGAAACTTGGTTGCTCTAATACCAATTTGTCATGACCCTAAAGTCGCTAGGTCATGATGGCACTTATCGCAGTGAACCTTAACAAATAGGCCTCTCACCCAAACTGATACACACAGTGAAAATACAGAAATGCTCCCAAGGTAAGGCTTCTGGAATAAAGCCGAAACACATAGATATAATGAAAGCAAAAAGAATAAAATCAACACACGCAGCCATAAGTCCCAAATTCTAGTGTCAACAGTATAAGATCTTCTAGTATAATCTCAGAGTCAAATACATTAGAAAAATAACCACAAAGGAAAATACATATCTCCAAACACAAATTAAAACATAACTAATACAGAAAGATAGAGGTGAACTTTGTATGCATGAATCTCCAATCGCTACCTTGAAAGCTCCAACAATCGCTCGAGTCAGGAAAGTTGAGGCGTACTCGAGCTAAAACCTACACCAAAAGGTCACAGTAAGCATGGGTTCGGTCCACATATACAAAGAAGGTATCATAGGGTGACCAAGAAAAGTGGTAAACAAAGCATACAAAAATATACACTAACCACATGTCACTTGCAATCAGAAAATGTCCCACAATGGTATCCCACACCGCTCGTACGAATAGTTCTAATATATCACATAGATCATAACATCACACCAAGATATAACGCAAGCATGCATTATATCACATGTAAGTAGAACAAGGGGGAACATGCATATACAAGATCATCAAATACAAGTAAAAAAGGATAAGACAATTACAGAGATGAAAAGTGTAAGACCCAACAAAATTCTAAGCTTAACTCAGCACTTAGAGCTTGATAAGGGGGTCCCATACTTAGAAAATTTTAGCCAAGTGGTTACTCTTAGAATTATTTTAGCCTTCATAAGTTGGCGAGCTCATTTAACAACCCTAAAAACCTTTAAATATCGATTTTTAGGTTGCTTCATGACCAGGAATGTCACTAGTTTTCCCTGGACAAGTTTTAGATTTTTTGGACCTCATTTGAGGAACTCTTGGAAGCCCAAACCAGAGGATCAACACGCTGCATTGCTTATCGTGTTGGTAAATGTTTTCCCCAGCTCCCAGTGTCATATTCCCGTGAGATGATGTGGACTCGGTGTGGTGCGGTGGCCATAGAGTCAACCTCATCGATGCGGCGCGTCAGTCTGCATGTCACTAGGCATGATTTCTTCTCATTAAAAGACACGTACATAGGAGTAATTGGGTTATTTTACCACCCCTATTCAACCTATAAAACACAAAATTAATCATTTCTAGGGGAAAACATTCTTTATTTTCTCTCAAATTACTCAAGAACAAACCCTAGGGAATCTACTTTCAAGGATCAATCTTCAAGAACACTCCATCAGTCTTCATTAATTCAAGTACCAAGGTATGTGAAGTGTTCATCCAAGGGTTTCCTTCCACCCTTGGATTTCAATAAACTCTTTTTTGAAAAAAAAACTTCAAGTTATTTGATTTCATGAATTCCATGTTGAATTTGAATATGTTCATGATTATAATGTTATTGGGTTTATAATTCATGGTTTATTACAAGTTTTATGTAGAATTGATTATCATATGTGTAGTATCATGTGAATTCATGTTAAAGCCATTGAATTTGGGAATTTATGTTATGATGACTACATGTTGTTTAGTATCGTGTGCATAGTGGTGCTCCCCAAGTATTTTTTAAAATCATCAAGTGAATTAAATGGGTAAAAATCATGACATACTAGTATATGTGTAAACCTATACCTTGCAAGAGTTTGATAAAATGTCTCTAAGGATGAGTTATGAACAAGTGCGTTGTGTTATGCTTTTCAAGTTTACTCTATGCATTACTTTTCATGTTATTGATTCCTGGGGTATTCAATACCTAAAACCTTAGCTATTTACTAGAGCTATATTAGTTACAAAATAGTCTGAGTAGTGTCACGAATAGTAGTACTCTGTATTCAGTTCAGAACTTAGTGAACTCAATCAATTAATAGAACTTAGTAGTACTCTATCAGTTAATGGAACCCAGTGAACTCAATTCAGTTTAGTTAGATAGCACAATCAGTAACAGTTCAGTCCAGCCTAGCACAATTAATAAAACCATTCACAGTCTATTCATTTGGGAGTAGGATTCAGCACCGAGTGAATCCAAGGATGGGGACTCAGCTGCCAGTAGAGGGTGTGATCCTTAGAAGTAGTCCTCGTGTTCTAGAACTATGTATCCAACGTAGGTTAATACATCAACCTGCCAGTTGAAGGTACCACCATTCTCATTAAAAGCACCTGCCAGATGAGGGTGACTCAGCATTGTCTTTATCCGTGGCAGGTATTGACACCCTTCCAACTAGGGTTACAGGTTGGACCCCAAATCAGTTCAGAGAGGGGTATGTCAGTTAGATAATTATCCTCCATAGTTTCAGTTTATGTTTCAGTTTAGAGTAGAACTCATTTCAATTCTACAGAATTAGGACTGTCAGATACAGTCGCTCAGCTTAGAATGGAACTCAGAGAGTTTCGCAGAATTAGGACTGTTAGAAATAGTCACTCAGATATCAGTATTATAGTATCAGTAAACTCAAATATCAGTTAATAAACATTTAGAACTTAGTATCCAGTATTGACATGATCTCACTTAGCATACTAGTACATTCAAAGTATTGACGCATACCCTTATTTTATGCTATGATGTTTTACATTATAGGTTTAGATGTACTGGCTCCTGACTGCACTTAGCAGCCCATCTATCAGTAGCAGACTTAGTGGTGAGTCCTCATAGTTTGAGGGAAAAGTATCATATTATTTTATTATTTCAGTATTTTAGTATGTAGTATTCGGAGTTAGTTAGGGGTCTGCCTCATCAACTACTTATTTAAATAGTTAGAGGCTTTCAGACTAGAGTATTTTAGATAGATGTTTCTGTATTCAGATTTCAGTATTCGATATTTATGTTAGTTATGAACCTTACTGCAATTTTTAGCCTATTTTTTCAATTTATTTCAGATATGTTTTATTATTATAGTGTTGTTATAATTCGGTTCTCACAGTAGGTACCAGTTATGGGTTAGCTAGTGATCCTTTGGGGTTGCTAGCACCCTGTAGCATCTGAGGTACAAACTTGGGGCGTTACAAACTTAGTATTAGAGCCTAAGGTTCAACAATGTCCTAGGGAGTCTCAAAACCGCATCTAGTATAGTCTTTTGTATGGGTGTGTAGCGTGCCACACTTATGGACAAGAGGCTATGAGATGTGTTAGGAAAATTTTCATTTATTTTAGTGTTCATTTCATGGGAGTGAGCATGAGCTAAAGTTGAACTCCCTGTTTAATCTAAGTTTCCCTTCTGTTACAGAATATGCCTTCATAAAGGATTGAAGGAAGGGGTACGAGAGACCAGCTAGATCCCCTGGATGAGCATATCTCCCATGCTGTATCCAAAGTTATTTTAACCACCCTAGCCAATTCTACTGCAGCTCGGAATGAACGGCCAGCTACTATTCAAGCCAACACAGTATCTAATACTGCTGCGGCAAATATTTGGGACTTCAGCCAAATGAATCATCCTTTATTTATAGGGTCTAAGTAAGATTAGGACCCACAGGAATTCATTTACCTAGTGCAAAAAGTTACAAATATTATGGGGGTGATGGCTAGTGAGAGTGCGGAGTTGGTCGCATATCAGTTGCAACATATGGCTCACTCATGGTTTAAGCAGTGGAAGGAAGAAAGGGGAACAGATGCAGGGTTCGTGAAATGGGATGAGTTTTCCCCTATTTTTATTGATAGGTTCTTCCCACTAGAGTTGAGGGGAGATAAGGTTCTAGATTTTATTAATCTGAAGCAGGGCAACATGACAATGAAAGAGTATTCTCTCAAGTTTACTCAATTATCTAGATATGCTCCTCATGTAGTGGCAGATAGCAAATCTAAGATGAGTAAATTTTGTCAAGAGTGTCTAGTAGTATGGTCAAGGAGTTTAGGACCTCAATGTTGATTAAGGAGATAGATATATCCAGGTTCATGGTCCATGCTCAGAAATAGAGAAGGCTAAGAATTGGGAGAAGCAGAGGGAGAACAAGAGAGTGAGAATAGGTAGCTTTAGATTCGCTCATCCTAAGTCAAAAGATGGGAATCATCCTTAGTTCTAAATTCGTCCTTAGCTAATCCTCCATCACTAAAATTCAGAGATGTCCCCAAAGATAGGGCTCCACGCCCTAAGCCTCTGGGCAGTGTTAGAAATGCCTGAACGAATCTCTTTTCTAGAAGTCTGGATGTGATGTGTGTTTCAGATGTAGCAATACAGGCCATAGGGTCTGAGGTTATCCTCAGTCAGGTTCCCAGGGTCAGTAGAATTATCCCCCATCTCAGTCTGGTCCCCTAAATCAGTAGGGTGCCGCTTCTAGTGCCACCAGTGGGCAACGCCTAAATAAACTCTATGCACTTTAGTGCTGACAAAATCAAGAAATTTCTCCTAATGTGGTCACTGGTACATTATAGATTTATCATTTACATGTTTATGTTTTTCTAGATCCTGGATCTTCTTTATCCTTCATAACTCCTTATATAGCCGTTGACTTCAGAGTAAGTCCTGAAATTCTAGTAGAGCCTTTCTCAGTTTCTACTCTAGTGGGTAAATCTATCATATCATAGAGGGTATACAGGAACTATTCGATTATGGTATCTTAGAAAGTTACATCAGCAAACTTAGTAGAATTAGAGATGATAGATTTTGATATCATTCTCGGCATGGATTGGCTTTATTCATTCTATGATTTAGTTGATAGCAAAAATAGAATTGTCTAATTTCAGTTTCCGAATGAACCTGTCCTATAGTGGAGGGTAGTACTTCAGCACTTAGGGGTTGGCTTGTTTCCTACCTTAAGGCAAGGAGAATGATATCTAAGGGATGTGTTTACCATCTCGTCCAAGTCCAAGACTCTAGTTCAGAAACCCCTACTCTTGAGTCAGTATCTGTACCATGTGAATTTCCAGATGTGTTTCCCAAAGATCTTCTCAGAATTTCTTCCAAAAGGGAAATTGACTTTGGAATTGATTTTCTTCCAGATACCCAACCCATCTCTATTCCGCTATATAGAATGGCTCCAGCAGAACTCAATGAGTTAAAAGAATATTTGAAGGATATTTTAGATAAGGGATTCATCAGATCCAGTGTATCCCTGTGAGGTGCACCAGTTCTATTCGTGCGTAAGAAAGACGATTCCCTCAGAATGTGTATTGACAATCGTCAGCTAAATAAAGTTATGGTTAAGACCAAGTATCATCTTCCCAAAATCAATAACTTATTTGACCAATTTTAGGGTGACAGTTACTTTTCTAAGATAGACCACAGATCAGGCTATCATCATCTCAGAGTTAGAGAATGTGACATTTTAAATACAACTTTCAGAACTTGTTATGGTCACTTTGAATTCTTAGTCATGTCATTTGGTCTTACCAATGCCCCAGCAATTTTCAAGGACTTGATGAACCTTGCGTTCAAGAAGTACAAGGACATATTCGTTATAGAATTCATAGATGACATTCTTGCCTACTTCCACAGTGAGCATGATCATGCAGACTATCTGTATGCCCTAATTTTCTAGAACTGGCATTCCACACGGTGCTTATGACCCCGAGGTACCACACGCTAACCCTTTCTGACATCTGTTATTGAGTACTACATAATATAAAGAAATAAATACAGAAAACTAGCAAAAACTTTCCATAAGGTTCAAATATCTAAAATAATCAATGCTGAAAATTGAATAATGATATATCTATCTGAAAAGCCTTTAAACTGTCTGAACTGTGAAGTTGATGGAACATGTCCCCAACTAACTTCGTCTACTTAAAATAAACTGAGTCTAATGCCATAATAAAATAAGGATAATCCTCGAATGATGAGGACTCACTGCTAAGTCAACTGTTGCTGGTTGAGTCGGGACTGCTAAGGGTGCTCTGGTTCTCCCTCGTATGAACCTATGGTATAAGTCACCATAGCGCAAGAGAAAAGTATGCGTTAGTACTTTGAATGTACTACTATACTAGATGAGGTAAGTCTAAATGCAAGGCTTTATGCATGAACATAACTTAACTAAATAACATGAGAGTACTAAATGAGGATACATGCATGGACTGAATACTTGAACTTCTAACAACTGAGTCTACTAATACTGATATCTATGTTTACTAACACTGAGAGTCTGAATAACCGAGTCTACTGATGAATAAATTCTCAGCTTACTAATATCAACTAACTGAAACTGAGATCAAACCTATCTAGGGGATAATCTTCTAATCTAGTATAATGATAAGGAATGATTAAATCTGAGTTTGAGATCAGGACTATCTAGCGGGCGATCTCTGAATTGATTAGTACTGGTACTGGTTAACTTCATATAAGACCAGGCCTTTCTAGCAGGTGGTCTATGAATCAATGGAACTATCTAAGTTCCTCACTAAGCTGAATAATCGTATCTGACAGTCCTGATTTTTGTGTGCTACTGCGATGACTGAGAAACTATAATTATGGGAGTTATCACTTAACCGACATGCCCCAACTCTAAACTAATGGGGTCCAACTTGTAACCCCAACTGGAAGGGTGTCAATACCGTTCCATGGGTAAAGACCTCTGCTAAGTTCAAGCCTCTCTAACGGGTGACCCTGAACAGGAAGTCAAGCCTTAGGCAATGTGTTAGTCAAGCCTTAATCTAATAGGTGAATTCTAGTCCTGTGCTAGCTATGCAGTTCTAGAATCCAGGGATTACAACTAATGACTTTGCCTCTCTAAGGGGGAAGCCGTCATCCCTGCACTCGCTTGGTTCTTGTTACCACTCCCAACTTAAGGACTCTGAACTTATTCTTAACCAAACTTAGACTGAGCTGAATTTGTTACCAAGCATACTGATCAACTGAGTTAAGATAAGTTTACTTAGTTCTAAAGACTGACGAAACACTACTAGATCTCGTAATATGACTGAATGATACTGAGTTCTGAATTTATTACTTGAATGTTACTGAGGTCTGAACTGAACACTTAGATACTACTAAGATCTGAGCTGAGTACTGAACTGAGGCTGGAATGCTAATGATACTTAAATTACTGAGATTTCTTAAGTTCTATAACTATCTAAGAGTGCTGAGATATGTAATTAACTGGGTTCTAAGAATCGGGGCTTGACTGATATTATCGTGAAAACTGCCACGGGCTCTAGACTAGTAGTTACATTTTTGGGTATAAATACCCCTAGGACGCGATAACATAAAAGTAAAACATAACCACTCTTTAATAATCATGACCATGAACTTTCATTCACCATTATAATCATTAAAGCATCTCTTCAAGCACTTGGAAATCGTAAACACGTGATGGTATAGGGAGACATATTATTGGCTCATACTCCATTCAACAAGGTCTTACATCAAATACATAACATGCATTAAAGAACACATAATTGGGGGATTTCATGTTAACATGTCAAAATTCATTCCCTAAGGCTTTTCAACGAACACTTGGAATGCATGGGCCTATACATAAGTGGGGATTTCTTGTCAACATGCTATAATGGCCCGATTTCCTTCACACAAATATTTTATCAAACATATGGAGAGCAGGCTTTGGTTATTTAACGATTTCTACACCTACTTATCATAAATACATCTATCAACATGCAACTTTAGGGATTTAACATGGACATAATGCAATTCAATTCAACTCGAATCAAGATCAAAGCTTGCAACCTGTATTTTAAAGCACGAACTATATCTCAACAATAACATGAACATAAACTTTAATTCACATGAAGCATGAAAACTCATAAATCGTAATCTTTGACTTTAAAAAGGTATTCTTGAAATTCTTGGGTGGAAGGAACCCAAGAATTAATATCTAACACCTTAGAACACTCTTTCTTAAAGGTTCTTGAAGAAATCCTTAGGCTCGTTTTTTATTTCTTGGCTAGGGTTCTCGACTTCATGAGAGACAATATGATATTCTTGAGGGAAAAGTGAGGAAAATAATGGAATAAGGGTTTATTGGGCATTTAATTTTGTGTTTAGGGATGATGGGGGTCATGGAAAAAATCTAAGATGCCCTTGGAAATAAAAAAAAGAAACTAGAACGCCTACAAAAGCTTCACCACAATGCAGTGGAATCACGGTGAGCTACTCAAATTTGACAATTTTGAAATTACGCCTTGGCGCGATTGACCATTATCGCGGAGGTTCACTGTATTTTGACGATTGCCATTTCGGCTGACTCTGCAGTGCACTAAAGTACCAGGTGGTACACTGTCTTACTAAAATGGCTCTAACTCTTTGCCCTAGTGTCAGATTTGGGTGAATTTGGTATCGATGGAAAGCTTATTCGATTTCTCACTTGATAAAAAGTCAAAATCTTAAAAATTTCACATGGAATAAAATATATTCATCTTTGAAGCAAGAGATTTGATGTTCTAGAGATGAATATAAACTAGGAGAAGTGTGGGATATTAAATATCTTCCCCTTGGGAACATTCATCCTCGAATGAGACTGATTAAGCTGAGAATAGTAGAAGGCTAAACTTACTTACTAGACATGAGCATGTGAAACATGACTATGTGACTGAAACTACTGGCAAGTTGAATTCTTATACTGGATATGCATATTTGATGCATGGAATACACGACTGAAGCTACTCATAAGTTTAATACTCATAAAGGACATGCATATCTAATGCATGGATTCGTGACCAAGTTGTCCTCATGAATGCATGACTGAATTTAGTAATTAACTGAGCTTTTCTACTAAACGTGCATATCTAATGTATGGATACTTGACTGAACTGAATTTTGAATACTTGACTGCTTATGCAATAATAACTGATGCAAAACTTATAATGAGAATCTGAGCATGAAACTAAATGGGTTTAAGGAATGGAAAACATCTGAGACTTATAGGGTATCTCCCCCTTAGGACACTATGTCCCTCTAAAAATGCTTACTTTACTCATATAATGGGGCGATGCACAGGGAATCCACGGACTGGATCATAACTGAACCTAAGAGAGATGAAACTAATGCATAACTCATGAAATTAACTTATCTTGCAACTACTACGACTTTATACCTTGGAAAAGTTGCATTTTTGAGACTGTTGCTAGCATGACTAGATGGAAAGATGAGAAAACAAACTATACGAATCTGATTGTCTGACTGCTAAATGGACTTCTTGATGTTACAAACTGACTAATGCTGAAGCATAAGATCAAATAGAATCAAGGGGTCTAATAATGCATATTATGAATATAACGGATTTCTAACATACCCGAATCTATGTTAGGGGAGCCTTCCTGATCATGGAGAATCTGAAGTGCATAGAGTCAGTTTTGACGCTGACCACCAGTAGTACTAGGAGTGGCACCCTGATGACATGAATCTCTACCCTTCTGAGCTAGAACTCTACACTCCCTCATTCTGTGGCCTGGCTTACCACATATAAAACATACCTAACTATTTTCTCTACACACACCTAGGTGATTGTTTCCATACTCTTCACAAAGAGGATAGGTACGCACACTGCTAGCACTACCCTGGGTTTTAGAGCCTGGTGCCCTATCATGACTCATATCCCTGAACTTTGGTAAGGGTGCAATAGATAAGAATGAAGCTGGAACTAAAATTTTTTGGCTATGCTGAGAATGACTACCACCCTGTGACCCAGGTTGATAAAAGTTGTAACTACATGTTCTGGATCTCTTGTTATATCTCTCTCTCTCTCCTTAGATTTATATACCTCTATCTACTGAGCATGCATAATTAACCTATCAATATCCATGTCTCTATTGAGTATAGCAGTCCTATACTCCTTTAAAACCAGCCCAGATACACCAGTCACAAATTTACCCATACTCACTCTAGGGTAAGCTATCAAATCGGGAGCATACTTAGCTAACTGGTTGAACTTAAGACAATACTCCTTCACTGTCATGGAGCCTTCCCTTAGGTTAATAAACTCTTCTAACTTAGTTTTTTTCATCTATATAGGGAAAAACTTATCTAGAAAACAATCTTAAAACACTTGCCAAGTCATGGGAGATACATCCTCCCCTATACTCTTTTTCCATATTACAACCCAATTATGAGAAATATCCTTCAACCTATAGGATGCTAACTCTATACTCTCTTCCTTGGACATGTGCATAATCTGGGTGATCTTCTTCACCTCCTCATGATAAAGCAGTGGGTCCTCACCTGCTATTGACCCAAAGAATTCTGGCGGGTTCATTCTCTTGAAATTTCTGATTTTGGCTGCGACTGAATCCCCATCTTACTGAGGTAAGGCTGCAGCCTGATGATTCTCATAAACATTAGTCATCACAGCTTGGGCTAGGGCCTAAAAAGCTGCTCGAAACTCTGTATGTGACACATTCTCATTCTCAAAATCTATGGGCTGAGGTGGATGGTTATGATCCCTACGGGCATTGGCTTTGTGAGTAGGCATCTTCTATAAATAAAAGAAAGAATGGATCAGACTAAGAATTAACTGGAACTTATGCATACTCGCATGAGATGAACAATGAAAGAAGGGAAACTGTTCCTAAAACATCTTATAGCCTCTCGTACATAAATGTGGAACGCAACACACCCATACATAAGACTCTACTAGATGCGGATTTTAGACTTCCTAGGACACTATTGAACCTTAGGCTCTGATACCAAGTTTTTAACACCCCAGTTTTCTGGATTTGGTATGCCATACGGTGCTCATGAGCCCGAGGAACCACAATCTAACCCTTTCTGATATCTATTACTAAGCACTGCATAATATACTAAAATAAATATGGAAAACTGGCATAAAGATGCCATAAGGTTCAAATATCTAAAATAATCAATACTAAAAATTGAATAATGATACATCTATCTGAAAAGCCTCTTACTATATGAATTGTGTAGTTGATGGGACATGTCTCCAACTAACTCCGTCTACTAAAAATAAACTGAGACTAATGCCAAAATAAAATAAGGATCATTCTCAAATGATGAGGACTCACTACTAAGTCAACTATTGCTGGCTGAGTCAGGACTGCTAAGGGTGCTCTAGTTGTCACTCATCTTAACCTATGGTGTAAGACACCATAGTGCAATAGAAAAGTATATGTTAGTACTTTGAATGTACTGATATGCTAGATGAGGTAACGCTAAATACAAGGTCTTATTCATGAACATAACTTAACTGAATAACATATCAGTACTGAATGTGGATACATGCATGGACTGAATACTACCTTCTAAATACTTGAACTTCTGACAACTGAGTCTACTAATACTGATTTCTATGTTTACTAACACTGAGATTTTAAGTAATCGAGTCTATTGATGACTAAATTTTGAGCTTACTAATATTGACAAACTAAAACTAAGATCAAACCTATCTAGCAGATGATCTTCTAATCTAGTAATAATGATAAAGAGTGATTGAATCTGAGTATGATATTAGGCCTATCTAGCGTCCGATCTCTAAATCGATTAGTAATGGTACTGGTTAACTTCATGTAAGATCAGGACTTTCTAGCGGGTGATCTATGAATCTATGGAACTATCTAAGTTCCTCACTGAGATGAATGACCTTAACTGATAGTCCTAATTTATGAGTGCTACTGTGATGACTAAGACTGAACTGTAACTATGGGAGTTCTCACTTAACCGACATGCCCTAACTCTGAACTAGTGGGGTTCAACCTGTAACCCCAACTGAAAGGGTGTCAATACTATACCATGGGTAAAGACCTCTGCTATGGTCAAGTCTCTCTTATGGGTAACCCTGAACAGGAAGTCAATCCTAAGGTAGTATTATAGTCAAGCCTTAATCTAAAGGGTGACTCCTGGTCCTGCGCTGGCTACACAGTTTTGGAATTCAGGAATTGTTACTAATGACTTTGCCTCTCTAAGGGGGAATCCGTCATCCCTGCACTCGCTCGGTGCTAGTTACTACTCCCAACTAAAGGACTCTAAACTTATTCTTTACTGAACTTACACTGAGCTGAATTTGTTACCGAGCATACTGATCAACTGAGTTAAGATGAGTTTACTTGATTTTGAAGACTGATGAAACACTACTAGATCTCATTATCTAACTTAATGATACTGAGTTCTGAATAGATTACTTGAATGTTACTGAGGTCTGAACTGAACACTTGGATACTACTAAGCTTTCAGTTGAGTACTGAACTAAGGCTGGAATGCTATTGATACTTAGATTACTAAGATTTCTTAAGTTCTATAACTATTTGAGAGTGCTGAGTTATGTAATTAATTGATTATTAAGAATCGTGGCTTGATTGAGATTATCATGAAAACTGCCATGGCCTCTAGACTTGCAGCTAAATTGTTGGGTATAAACACCCCCAAGACTCGATAACATAAAAGTAAAACATAACTATTCTTGAATAATCACGACCATGAACTTTTATTCACCATTACAATCATTAAAGCATCTCTTCAAGCACTTGGAAATCATAAACATGTGATGGTATAGGGAGATATATTATTGGCTCATACTCCATTCAACAAGGTCTTGCATCAAACACTTAATATGCATTAAAGAACACATAATTGGGGGATTTCATACTAACATGTCACAATTCATTCCCTAAGGCTTTTCAACGAATACTTGGCATGCATGGGCCTAAACATAATTGGGATTTCTTGTCAACACGCTATAATGGCCCTCTTTCCTTCACACAAATATTTTATCAAACATATGGGGAGCACGCTTTGGTTATTCAACAATGTCTACACCTAATTATCATAAATACATGAATCAACTTTCAACTTTCAACTTTAGTGATTTAACATGGACATAATGCAATTCAATTCAACTCGAATCAAGATCAAAGATTGTAACTTGTATTTTAAAGCATGAACTATATCTCAACAATAACATGAACATGAACTTCAAAAATTAAAATCTTTGAATTTAAAAGGGGGTTTTCAAACTTCTTGGGTGGAATGAAACCAAGAATCAACATCTAACATACCTTAGAAGACTCTTTCTTGAAGGCTCTTGAAGAAATCCTTAGGCTCGTTCTTGATTTCTTGGCTAGGGTTCATGACTTTTTGAAAGAGAATATAATGTTGTTGAGAGAAAAGTGAGGAAAATAATGTAATAAGGGTTTATTGGGTGTTTAACTTCGTGTTTAGGGTTGATAGGGATCATGGGAAAAGTCTAAGACGCCCTTGGAAATAAAAAAAGGGAAACTGGAATACCGACAAAAGCTTCACCACAACGCGGTGGAATCGCGGTGAGCTATTGAAATTTGACAATTCTAAAATTGAGACTTTGTGCGACGAGCCATAATTGCGGAGACTCTCTGGATTTTGACGATTGCTATTTTTTCTAACTCCACGATGCGCTAAAGTACCAGGTAGTACACTGTCTTACTAAAATGGCTCTAACTCTTCGACCGAGTGTCGAATTTGGGCGAATTTTGTATTGATGAAAATCTTATTCGAGTTCTAACTTGATAAAATATATTCATCTTTGAAGCAAGAGCTTTAAAGTTCTAGAGATAAATTTAAACTAGGAGAAGCGTGGGGTATTACACTATCTCAGAATAGTATTGCAGACTCTCAAAAACCACTAATTGTTCACCAAATTCAGTAAGTGTGAATTTTGGCTAAGGTCAGTAGCTTTCCTCAACCATATAATTTTAGGTGATAGCATTAGAGTGGATCCCCAAAAGACTGAAGCAGTGAGAAACTGGACCAAACCCATCTCTCCATCAAATATCAGGAGCTTCTTGGGCTTGGCCGGCTATCACTGATGATTTGTTGAGGAATTTTTGTCTATTGCATCCTCTATGTCCATATTGACTCAGAATAAATTCAAATTTCAGTGGTCAGATTCTTGTGAGAAGAGTTTTCAGCAGTTGAAGACTTGACTCACTACAGCTCTAGTTTTGACTCTACCAGTTGGTTCAGGCAGATTTATGGTATATTGTGATGTTTCTAAAGTTGGTATGGGGAGTGTTTTGATGAAGAGCGGTTAGGACATAGCCTATACCTCTAGACAGTCTAAGCCCCATGAAAAGAACTATCCCACTCATGATCTTGAGTTAGCAACTGTAGTTTTTGCCTTAAATATTCAGAGGCACTATTTGAATGGAGTGCACGTTGATGTGTTCACTGAACATAAGAGCCTACAGTATATATTATTTTAGAATACCTAAACCTCCATTAGACAAGGTGGTTGGAGTTATTGAAGGATTATGAGATGAGTGTTATATATCATCCGGTAAAGACCAATATAGTGGCTGATGCTCTCAGTAGAATGTCTATGGGTAATGTTGCTCACGTGGAAAATGATAAGAAGAAGTTAGTTCAGGAAGGTCATCAACTTTCCTAACTAGGTGTCCGCTTAGTCGATTCAGCAAAAGGTAGTGTGTGGGTGCAGAGCAGTTTAGAATCATCTCTTGTTTCCAAGGTAAAGGAAAAGTAGGATAGAGATTCCAGTCTCGTGAAACTGAGGGAGTCAGTCAGAGATCAGAAAGTTGAGGTTTTCTCCGAAGGGGGAGATATTGTGTTGCATTCCAGGGTCAGCTATGTATGCCAGATGTAGATGACTTGAGACAACGAATTCTTGCAGAAGTGCATGGTGCATGCTACTTGATTCATCCAGGGGCCACCAAGATGTATTATGACTTGTGGGAAGTCTATTAGTGGAGTGAGATGAAGAGAGAAATTGCAAAGTTAGTGGCTAAATTCTCAGTATGTCAATAGGTTAAGATCGAGCATCAAAATCCTAGAGGGTCTATGCAGAAATTCACTATTCCCTCATGGAAGAGGGAGAAGGTGAATATGGATTTTGTGATGGGTTTTCCCTTTACCCGTCGCCAACATGATTCCATATGGGTTATCATAGATAGGATGACCAACTCAGCTCATTTCCTACTAGTTCATACCTCTTAAGTTGGTTAGATTGCACGAATTTCCATTATCTATTATTTCAGATAGAGGTACGTAGTTCACCTCATATTTTTGGAAAGCCTTCCAGAAGGGTCTTGGTACCCGAGTTCACCTCAGTACAGCTCTCCACCCTTAGACAGATGGTCAAGTAGAAAGGACCATTCAAACTTTAGAAGATATGCTAAGGGTGTATGTCATTGAATTTAAGGGTAGTTGGGATGACCATTTGCCAGTTATTGAGTTTGTGTATAATAATATTTACCATTCCAGTATTTAGATAGCTTCATTTGAGGCATTCTATGGGAGAAGATGGAGATCTCTCATTGGTTAGTTTAAAGTAGGTGAGGCCACAGTGATAGGGCCTGACTTGGTATTTCATACCTTAGGAAAAGTTCAGTTAATCAGAGAAAGGCTCAAGACAACTCAGAGCCAACAGAAACCATATGCAGATGTACAAAGAAAGGATCTCGAGTTTGAGGTTGGTGATTATGTTTATTTGAAAATCTCTCCTGTGAAAGGAGTGGAGAGGTTTGGCAAAAAGGGAAAACTCAGTCCCCGGTATGTCGGTCCTTACCGAATTGTCAACCGTTTAGGAAGGTAGCTTACGAGCTTGATTTGCCTTCAGATTTAGCTTCAGTACATCCAATATTCCACGTCTCCTTGTTTTAGAAGTTCATAGGTGACCCAGCAGTTTTAGTCCCTATAGAGGGCATAGATGTTCAGAATAGTCTCTCTTACGAGGAAATCCCAGTAAAAATCCTTGACAAACAAGTTTGAAGACTAAGGAACAAATAAGTTCCTCTAGTCAAAGTTCTTTAGCAGAATCAGTCTGTTGAGAGAGCTACTTGGGAAGTAGAAGCAGATATGCGGACCAAGTATCCTCACCTCTTCTCCGTAAACTCATACTTAGCTCAAGGTAACAGTTTTCCATGCATTTACTCAGATTCAGATTTTCTTTGTGAGTTTGATATTAGTTCAGTTGCATAGCATTCTCATATCATGCATACCTTCATAAAACATCTCAATCTTGTATTCATGAATTAGTTCAGTCATGTACTGATGCATCAGATATGCATGTTCAATATACAAGCTCAGTTTATCAGTAATATCAGTTATGAAGTCATGCTTCAGTTATGCATTCCCAGTAAGTATGTTCAGTATTTTAGTATTCTCAGCTTAGTCGGTCTCATTCGAGGACGAATGTTCTCAAGGGGGAGATATTGTAAGACCCCATAAAATTCTAAGCTTAACTCAGCCCTTAGAGCTTGATAAAGGCGTCCCATACTTAGAATATTTCAGCTAAGTGTTTACACTTAGAATTATTATAGACTTCATAAGTTAGAGATATTATTTCACGACCCTTACGACCTTTAAATATCAATATTTAGGTTAATTCATGATCAGGAATGTCAGTAGCTATCTCCGGACAAGTTTTGGATTTTTTGGACCTCATTTGAGGCATGTTTAGAAGTCCAAACCAATGGGTCAGTGCAATCTCAACGCGCTGTGTCGCCTATCAGATTGGTAAATTTTTTATCAACTCCCAGTTTCAAATTCCAGTGAGCCAATGCAAACTCGGTGTGGCACATCGGCCATAGAGTCAACCTCATCGATGCGACGTATCGATTTGCACATCACTGGGCATGATTTCTGCTCATTAAAAGTTGCGTCTAAAGGGATAATTGGGTCATTTTCCCACCCCTATTCAGCCCATAAAACACAAAATTAATCATTTCTAGGGAAAAACATTCATTATTTTCTCTCAAATTACTTAAGAACAAACCCTAAGGAATCTACTTTCAAGGCTCAATCTTCAAGAACACTCCACCAGTCTTCATTAATTCAAGTACCAAGATATGTGAAGTGTTCATCCAAGGGTTTCCTTCCACCCTTGGAGTTCAAGAAACTCTTTTTAAAAAAAAAACTTTAAGTTATTTGATTTCATGAATTCCTTGTTGGATTTGAATATATTTATGATTATAATGTTAATTGGGTTTCTAATTCATGGTCTATTACATGTTTCATACGAAATTGATTATCATGTGTGTAGTATCATGTGAATTCATGTTAAAGCCATTGAATTTGGGAATTTGGGAATTTATGTTATAATGTCTATAGGATGCTTAGTATCATATGCATAGTGGTGCTCCCCAAGTGTTTGTTAAAATTCTCATGTGGATTAAATGGGGAAAAATCATGACATGGTAGTATATGTGTAAACCTATACCTTGCAAGTGTTTGATAAAATGTCTCTATGGATGAGTTATGAACAAGTGCATAGTGTTATGCTTATAAAGTTTACTCTATGCTTTACTTTTATGTAATTGATCCCTGGGGGTATTCAATACCTGAAAATTTAGTTGTTTACCTAGAGCTACAGTAGTTACAGAATAGTCTGAGTAGTGTCACGAACAGTAGTACTCTGTATTCAGTTCAGAACTTAGTGAACTCAATCAGTTAATAGAACTCAGTAGTACTCTGTTAGTTAATGCAACCCAGTAAACTCAGTTCAGTTTAGTTAGACAACACGATCAGTAACAGTTCAGTCCAGCCTAGTACAGTTTAGAAATCTGCTTAGAGTCTATTTAGTTGGGAGTAGGATTCCGCATCGAGTTAATCCAAGGATGGGGACTCATCTGCTAGCAGAGGGTGCGATCCTTAGAAGCAGTTCTTGTATTCCAGAACTATGTAGCCAGCGTAGGTAGAGACATCAACCTGCCAGTTGAGGGTTAGCGAGGTTCTCTACCTGTCAGTTGAGGGTACCACCATTCTCATTTAGAGCACCTTCCAGATGAGGGTGACTCAGCATTGTGTTTACCCGTGGTATGGTACTAACACCCTTCTAAATGGGGTTATAAGTTGGACCCCAAATTAGTTTAGAGAGGGGCATGTCGGTTATATGATTACCTCCCAAAGTTTTAGTTTTAGTTTTAGTCTCAAAATAGAACTCAGTTCAGTACTACAGAATCAGGACTGTCAGATACAGTCGCTCGACTCAAAATAAAACTTAGCACAGTTTTGCAGAATAAGGACTGTTAGAAACAATCACTCAGCTATCAGTATTACAGTATCAATAAACTCAGATATTAGTTAATTAGGATTCAAAACTCAGTATCTAGTATTGCCATGATCTCAGTTACAGTTTATGTATTCAAGCATGTACTCTCATTCAGTTATACTTATGCTACTCTGTCAGTTATTTGTTCATGCATATGAACCCATACATATCAACCTACCTCACTTAGCATACCAGTACATTCAAAGTACTGACGCCTAACCTTTTTTTGTGCTATGATATTTTATATCATAGGTTCAGATGTATGAGCTCCTGACCACACTTAACAACCCATTTATCAGTAGCATACTTAGTGGTGAGTCCTCATAGTTCGAGGGAAAAGTATCATATCATTTTATCATTTCAGTATTTTAGTATGTACTATTCGGAGTTAGTTGGGGGCCTATCCCATCAACTCCATATCCAGACAGTTAGAGGCTTTCAGACTAGAGTATTTTAGACAGATGTTTTAGTATTTAGATTTTAGTATTCAGTATTTGTTTTAGTTATGAACCTTATGACGATTTTTAGCCTATTTTCCACATTTATTTTAGATATGTTTTATCATTGCAGTGTTGTTATGATTCAGTGCTCATAGTAGGTACCAGTCATGGGTTAGCTGGTGATCCTTCGAGGTTCCTAGCATCGTGTAGCGTCCAGGGTACAGGCTTGGGACGTTTAAAAAGTCAATATGGCAATACCACAAAATATAAATATAACAAAGTAAGTACAATGTATATGATGATAATGATGATGATGATGCACTAGATCGCTGCACAACTTTTGGGATAATGGCACAATCCCCGTGCATACCTACGAAGGCAAGCCTCCTAACATAGGACCCATTGGGGGTTCGTTAACCCATATACAATCCACATATCTCATATATCCTTTCCGAAACATTCCTCAAAAAGGATTTTATAAGGTGTTACAATATCTCTTCCCCGACACATCTCTCGTAGAGGGTTTCTACAAGGACCCCACACGGTCACACATATCACATAATATTTCAATTCGATAATTACATCACATATAGGATCCCACAAGAGTACAACACATAGATATACATTTTTCATGATTAGTTCTCACCCTTAACATGCATTTTATATCATCATTTACTATCCAACCCAGTATGAAAGATTTAAGTCATAACCTACCTCAAAGCTGGTCCGCTTCAGTTCGAACCCATGACCTTACTTTTCACGAATTACCTCAAACTCATCTAAATATATCAAATATTAAATCTACGTGTCAAAACAAAACTAACGACAATCATGTTGACTACTTTTGATTTGGGGTCAAAACATATTCCGGAACAGTTTTTCAAAAAAGAAGAGCAAAATCATAACTTTACTTTAAAAACGTGTTCCCCATATTTTTAGGAATTTACATCCGAAAACTGAAGTTAATTCGAGTAAAAAAAATGAGGTTCGCATTGAAGAAAAATCATTTTTAAGCTTTACCGGATAAAATCTTTGAAATTCGAGTTAAAATCATGAATCGAAATTGTTTTTATGGTTAAATTGATTAAAAACTATTAGTTATGAGATAAAAGAATTATTAAATTTAAAAGGAGAGAAATTGGGGTACAAAATAAAGCCCTAAGATTTTGGGAGGTTTGAGAAACTAATTAAGAAATTACTAAGAAAATGGTGAATTCTTACCTTAAATCCGTCATAGAATCAAGAAATAGATGTTGATCTTGCTTCTCAGGCTCCCACAAATTTCACTTTTAAGCTACCACACTATTTTAGGGTTTAACTTTCAAGGAACAAGATAAATAAAATGAGCAAAAAAGAGGGGGAAATCTATTATTTATTGCAGATTTTTTTGCTCTAGCAGATTTTTTAAGTCCAAAAGGACTTCGAAGATTTGGACTCAATGATGATATCAAATTTTTAAATAAATGTTATTTTCACAAAGTTGACCCCCAAAATTCGAAATCACAATTTTCCAAGCCGAGGGTCAAAATGAGATTTGAAAGTCGTATAATCACAGCAAACATGTTACCACCCTAAAATCAATATTCTGATCAGCTGGCAAAGTTCATTTTCCATACGAGGTCGTTTCAACCAAATGTGAGTCCCAAACTCATATTTTTTATTTCTTTAACTTTCCGATGGATAGGTCGAAATGAGCTTGGGTGCACTGGGAACCAAACCAAAGGTCTACCCAGTGTAAAATTGATATTTCGGAGCTTCTGACGTGGTCCGCCCAGTCATCCATTGCACATATTAATAGGCATCCATGTAAGTTCAAAATAAGGCTCTCAAAGTAATCAAAAACCACAATATCGAATAAATGGTACCAAAATGTATCGGGAACCATGTCAATCACCCCACACGCCAGAAATATCATAGTGCAACCATGGGGAAGGGTGAAACAATCAAATCACACAGAAACACACAATTCGAGTGTTTCATCAAAAAGCTGATCGTTACAAGTCTATCTATCAAGAGTTCAATGCAATTTAGTAAAATAGGGTGTGGTAAGAATCATAGGTAAGTATTGTTTATTCGTTACGAAAGACATATGCTAAATACAGGATCGTCAAAAGATGTGATGAAGTTTAATTGAGTACTTTTTTACCGATAAGACAGAAGTAAAAGAAATCATACAAATTTGAAACTAAAGAGAATTACACAAAATAATAGAGTAACACATAGTTGAAAGCAAAATCCACCTAATACCGATAGAAAATTGAACAGTTTTATGGCCATAGATTTCGAAAGCATTTTTTGAAATATTTTAGTCAAATATTTTCTTGGGAATAAAATTATAACCTAATATTTTGGAGACTAGTTTTCATTTTTCAAGTCCAAAATTTGATCTAAACCTTTTTTTTTTTTTTTTGCCAAAATGTAATTGTTGGTTTCATTTAAAATTTTAAAATTTCTCCCAATCTTTTTATATATTAAGCATCATGTATTGCTTCAGATTTGTTTTGCTTCATTCGTTTAAATTTTTCTTAAGATTTATAAACTCTTGTCAATACATGAGATCTTTCATCTCCTACATAAAATAATATTTTGATTTATAAATTTTTATTCAGATTTTAAAATTCTTGCCACAATATATAGAGATCTATCATCTCTTACTGTTGTAATTATTTATTTTTCTGCAGCAATGGATCTTCGCAACTAATTACAATTGACGAATCATACTAGCTAGTATTGTGTTATTAACAGTTTTTAGTAAAATATTGTGTTACAATTTAGAATAATATATTATCTAGTTCGTTATGACAATTACGTGTCTAATTTATTTGTATATAGAATTATGATTTATGATAATGATGATGAATGTGATCATTGAAAGTTCTGCACAATTTGTATTAGCAAGTATGTTTGTTTGGTATGAAAATATTTTTTATAGTATTTAGAACTTATGGCTATTAAGTTATGCTTAATGATTTGCAATATATATATACGTTCTTGATATATACATACATACACACATATATATATATATATATATATAAATATTGTCTTATAGGTTTTAACAAAATTGCACCAAACAAAACTATGGCTGTCTAACGGGACGGGACGGGTCAACCCGGAACCGGCCCTCTCACTCTAAACGGGTTCCGGGCCGGTTCCGGGCCGGGTTTGGCCTTAACCGGGTTGGGTCGCACAGTAAAAAAATTAAAACTCACCCAAAACCGGCCCACTTAACCCAATCCGGTCAAACCCGATCAAATCCGGTTAAAAACCGGTCAAACCGGTTTAAAAAATAAATAAAAAATCAAATATACACTATATACACTCCAATATACACTATATACACTACAATATACAATATATATTTTTAAAAAAATATATAAAGTATAAACAATTACACGTACCATTCAATATATAATTATATATGACTATACGTACTACTTTAAATAAAACATATGCTATAATAGTATAATATATATATTTACACTACAATATATATATACACTAATTTATAAAGCATATACACATGTATACGTTAAAAATATACTACTTTAGAAGATATATACACATATATATGCATCATTCAATATATATGTACTACTTTAAATAAAATATATATACATGTACACGTTAAACATACACGTCTATAGAAGATCCATTCACATATATACACTCTATTCTATGTATATGTAATACTTTAAATGTAATATACTACATTATATATACATTACAATATGTATAGATATACTTATATACTAATTTATAAAACATATACACATGTATACATTAAATATACACTACTATAGAAGATATATACACGTGTATACGCACCATTCAGTGTATATATACTACTACTTATAAAATATACTACATTATATATACATTACAATATGTATAGATATACTTATATACTAATTTATAAAACATATACACATGTATACATTAAATATACACTTCTATAGAAGATATATAAATATATACACATGTATACATTAAATATACACTTCTATAGAAGATATTAAAATTTTAAATCGTTAAATAAAAATAAATAAAAAACAACGATTAAGGAGTGAATGAATTTGTGAAATTTTATTGATTGCAAAATGATCCAAAATTTATAATTTACATGAATGAAAAATCTATAAATTATGCATCATTTTTTCCAACTCATTCATGTTAATATTAATCGGAACTTGCATAGGATAGTCGAAGTCAACGGGGGCAAAACCATACATTGGACTTGATTCTGCTGAGTTCTCCCCTGAAGTCATAATTTCTTCAAGTTTGAGGTCGTCGCTCGGCTCCGGTTCCATTCCTTGGTTTCTTCTTTCTGCTCTAATCCAATCTCTAAGGCAAACTAAAACATTCATTACGTTGCTTCCCAATGAGTGTCGGTTGTCTCCAAGTTGTTGTCGTCCCTGAATGAAGGCTCTCTGATGCAACGGTTGACATTGGAATATTCAATATATCTCTGGCTAATCTTGAAAGTACAGGATATTGTGATTCATTATTCCTCCACCAATCCAGTGTGTTGATCCGTCGTCTGCGATCCTCTGGTGGCGTCCGCAGATAATATTTCAGCTCTTCTCGATAAGTTGATGTGTAAGCTCTCTCATCCACACTGTTCCAACAAGCTAAATCATAAAACGAATCAGGAAAACCACTATGTACCGGCCTTTTAGAAGATGATGGCTCATCGGGAGGATGAGGAGCGACAGTTGGACTGATATTTGTAGGTACGGCTGAATCAAATAAATCAGCATAGTGATTATATAAATTTTCTATATAATCCTTTGCATCAGCCGTAGCCGTCCACAAATCAGGCTGTACTTCTTCAGACTCATGGTTAGTATTTATTTCTAAGTTAGCATAAATAAGAGTACTAAAGTGACACATATGATTATATTTCATGAACGGATTTAACATAGCACCAACCAAGTAAATAGGGGGAATCGGGACAAAATATTTTTTAAATTTCACAAACATAGTGCCAACAGCTTCTTTATAACCTTCTTTATTTTTATATTGTTGGAGCAAACCAGAAATATCAGCTATATATGCCAAAATATTACAAACAGTAGGATAGTAAGCACCGGAAAATTCAATCATAGCTACATAAATTTTTTTAAAAAACTTAACAAGATCATTAATTACAACCCAATCAGAATTATGTAGCATGCAATCAGCAGAATCAGCAAATGAACCACAATGTTGGTTAAAAGCTATTGTAATAGGAATTCTATATTTATAACAAGTTTTTAAAAATTCACATGTAGCATTCCATCTAGTATCAACTTCCTGAGGCATTAAAATTGGTGTAAGTCCATTTTCTTGACATTTAACTTTAAATTCTTTAATTCTCAATCTACGATTATTTCCTTGAATAAAACCAACGGCAAGACGAATTTTTTCAATATAAAGCTCAAAAAAGTCAAGACCATCTTTTACAATTAAATTATATATATGACATGCACACTTAATATGAAAAATTTCAGGAAAGGGCGGAGATAGCGTAGATTTTATTTTTGTTATAGCAGTCTTGTTGTTAGAAGCATTATCAAAAGCAATACATATAATTTTATTTTCTATACCATAATACCCGGCAATTTTAACAATAGAATCAGCAATAAATTGTCCAGTATGTTTACGATCTTCATCATATAAAAAAGCAAGAATACGTTTTCGCATCACGAAATTACTATCCATCCAATGACAAGTAACGGTTAAATAATCATTTTTATTTACAGCACGACCAAGATCAGAAGTTAGGGACAATCTACATTGAATATTTTTTAAGAATGTTGATAAATAAAAACAATATTGTGAATGGAGTCTAAAAATATCAGACCGACAAGTAGTTCTAGGAATACCATTAAACATAGGATTATAAATTGCTTGTATATAACGAATAAAAGCATCAGAAGAAGGAAAACTAAAAGGCAAACAACCCACAGCTACCATTTTAGCTATTTCTTCCCTGTCCCTCAATTTATTATACTTTTTCGCTATTTGACCGGTTGTTGGGTCCATTCTAGTTTGCGTTGACCCACCAACATCCCCACCACCTTTTGCAATATTTAACTCTCTTTTGTGATCTTCAGCTATATGTCTCATTAACGAACCCGTACCCCCTTGCTTACCTCCACTTCTATGCTTATATATTTGTTGACAAATATTGCACTGCACCTCAATATCTGATATACGTTCAAAAAATTGCCATGCAATACTAGTTCTTTTACGAGGTTTTGGGGCACTGGGAGGACGAGAAGGGAGATTAACTGATTCAGATCTAACGTTACCATCTCCTACTGCGGGTGTTTCAGCAATATTTTCATCATCTTCGTCTAAATTAACTGCATCTACTTCATTTTCTTCTTCTATACCGTAATTTTCCTGAGCTTCTACATAATCCATATCGTGAGCACCTACACCTATTTCTTCCTCAAAAGGTGTACCAAGCGGTACCGGAGGCGAAGTCACACGGGTATATCTATTACTTGAACTACCTCTACCGCTAATAATTCGCTTTTTACTACCACTACCGCTTCCGGGACATATATTTTTAACACCTTTAGCAACGAGGTTTTTTAATTTATCCATAATATAAATTAAATTAAACTAAAAATATTCAAAATACACAAATATAATGAAATTAAATATTAAACAATTAATACAATAAATAAAAATTAAACGTAAGAGATGGAACGACAATACCAAATTTTGGAAGTATCCGAAGATTGCGACTTTAGAAACTTCCGCTCGTACTTTGTAAACGAAAAATTAAAAAATTTAAGTGAACACTTTAAGAAATTAAATATATTGAATATTTGAGAATTGAGAATTGAGATTTAAGAGAGAATGAGATTTGAGAGAGTGAAAAATTGTGTGAAAAATGATTTGAAGTTGTAGGGTATTTATAAATTTATTTTGGGGATTAAAAAATATTTTTTAAATTTTTTATTTTTTTTTAATTAAATGGGCCCAAACTAGCCGTTTGGACCCAAAAACGGTAATATAGCCGTTGGGCCAATGGCTAGTTTGGCCCAAAAAATATTTTTTTTTTGTGTCGGCCGGTTAACCGACGGGCCTGGATCGGCTTGGTCCGGGCCGGGTTAACCGGGCCCAGTTTAAAAAAACCGGCCCGGAACCCGGAACCCTAAAGCCCTAGGGCTTATCGGGCCGGATCAAACCGAGCCGGTTTAGCTTGTCGGGCCCGTTCGGGCTGGGTCAGCCCGGCCCGTTTGACACCCCTAAACAAAACATAAACTATGCCAAAACAGAAACTCGGTCAATATTCTAACTATCCAAAAACTTAATTGCGCAAAAATCTATAAGACAAAAAAGCTACACTACTTTTTACCAAATTGCACCATACAAAAAATAAAGGATGTCAAAAGATTTGCTAAGAAATTTGACTCATGAACTATGAAATGAAACCTAATGAGACAATTGTTATGCTTTATTAGGTGACTATGAAGATAAAACCGACTTTTGAAGGGGTTTTTATGAATTTATAAACATTTCAATAACCGGTTACTTCTTTTTTGGATAAAATATTAACTATTCAAAACTTAATTGCACAAAAATGTATCCATCCTTCCAGTAGTTTTGTGAATTCTACTTGTCTTTTCCATTTCAAATGTCCTCGTAGTTTGTATACGTGATTTATATAACAACAACAACAGACTTAGTGAATTCCCACAAAGTGAGGTTTGGGGAGGGTAAAATGTACGCAACCCATGCCACTACCTCCAAAGAGGTAGAGAGGCTATTTCCGATAGACCCCCAGCTCAAGAATGAGAATAGTATACCAAGGCCGTAATGAAACATGAGACATGGTGGATAACATAAACAGAAATAAGAGATAAGAAATAATAACAATAAATATCAGAGAATTTCGAAATAAGAGAAAATACGAGCAATGCGTAATAAATATAAGAAAATGGATACTCACCTAGTAGTGACATACTGTCACAGTACCTAAGACATCCACCACACCCAAATTCTCCTAACCCCTAGCCACAACCCACATACTCACACTAGTTTTCTACCCTAATCCGCAATCTTCACACCTTCCTATCTAGGGTCATGTCCTCAGTAAGCTGAAACTTCTCCATGTAGTGCCTAATCACCTCCCTCCAGTATTTCTTTGGCCTACCTCTACTCCTCCTGAATCCATCCAAATCTAGCCTCTCACACCTCCGACAGGGGCATCCGTGCTTCTCATCATCACATGTCCAAATTGTCTCAACCTGCCTTCTCGCATCTTGTCCTCCACCGAAGCCATTTCCACCTTCTCCTGGATAATCTCATTCCTAACTTATGAAAATTGGTATTACCGATTCTTGAGGTGTTCTGAAGTGAGTTAAGTCATTAGTTAGGTTGTTACGTTTTAATAATGTTAAACCCAATCATTATCAACCTTTGATCGAGACGACCTCGGTTTAGTATTGAAATATTTTCAATAGGTCCAAAATGTGCTTTTTAGTCAATTTACATATTTAATGTATTTCTATTATTAGAATTTTTGCCCTGATTTTCTTACCAAATTTTAATTTCATTTTTTTAGAAGGAAAATAAAAGTAATACCATAATTACTTTTTTACTTTTTCGGAAATAAATATAAAACTTTTTCATATTTGGCTAACCTCTTTCTTGGTGGAATAGTTTTGGACCTCTATAAATAGAAAACCCCCTTCTCATACCATAACACAATAGCATCCACAATGTAGTCATTTAAAGTCTTTTTTAGGGGAGATTTCTCCCATAGATATATGCTTTTTCATAAGTTTTATATTTTAATATTAGTTTTTAATATGTAGGCTAATTGGCCAAACCATATTTAATAACATGTTTTTAGTATTTGTCTTTTGTTGTCATCTGATTTATCATCTCCATGGTTTGCAAACTTTAAGCTTCCGCATGACGTCCTCTCAATTTCGAACCTCACAAGTGGTATCAGAGTCCATGGTTCAAATTGAGGACATGCTGATATCAAAGTTGCAACCAATTTGATGATAATGAAGATTTTTGTCTAGCTACATGTGGAGAAGGAGCTTAAAGCATATTTTTAACATTCCTGCTGCTGCATCTTTAAAAGTAAAAATAAGATATTTTTTAAACTAATTTTTAACCCATAATATTTTAAACTTTATTTTTAATCATGGTAAGCAACAGTTATGAAGATTATATCAACAAAGAAGTTCATGCATGTGATGTGAAGAATGCGGATCAAGTGAAGAAAATCAAGCTAAAAGGGGAGATTTGTTAAGGTTTTTGCCCTGATTTTCTTTCCAAATTTAAGTTTTACTTTTTTTAGAAGGAAAATAAAAGTAATGTCATAATTACTTTTACTTTTCCTGAAAGAAAAAAAATATAAAACTTTTTCATATTTGGCTAATCTCTTTCTTGGAGGAATGGTTTTGGACCTCTATAAATAGAAAAACCCCTTTTCATACCATAACACAATAGCATCCACAATGTAGTCGTTTAAAGAGCCTTTTTTAGGAGAAAATTTCTCTCATAGATCTATGTTTTTTCATAAGTTTTATATTTTTAAATATTAGTTTTTAATATGTAGGCCAATTGGCTAAACCAGATTTAATAACATGTGTTTAGTATTTGTCTATTATTGTCATCTCCATGGTTTGCAAACTTTAAGCTTCCGCATGACGCCCTTTCAATTTCGAACCCAACATCTATGTGGTTCAAAAAATATTTGTAGAATTTATTAAAGTTTCGGGTAGTTTAGATAATAAGTTTACTTTTACGAAATTGCACCAAACTAAACATAAAGGATGTCAAACGATTTGCTAAGAAATTTTACTCATGAACTATGAAATGAAACCTAATAAGACAATTGTTATGCTTTATTAGGAGACTATGAAGATAAAACCGACTTTTAAAGGGGTTTTTATGAATTTTTAAACATTTCAGTAACCAGTTACTTCTTTTTTGGTTCAAATATTAACTATCCAAAACTTAATTGCACAAAAATGTAGCGACCCTCCTAGTCGTTTTGTGTACTCTATTTATCTTTCCCATTTTAGTTGTCCTCGTAGTTTTTATACGTGATTTATAACTTACAGAGATGGGTAGTATCGATTCTTGAGGTGTTCCAAAGTGAGTTAAGTCATTAGTTGGGTTATTGACTTTTAATAATGTTAAACCCAATCATGATCAACCTTTGCCTGAGACGACCTCGGATTAGTATCGTAGTATTTTCAATAGGTTTGAAATGTGCTCTTTTATCAATTTACATATTTAGTGTATTTCTATGTGGCTCCGAATAAATTTTGAGAATTTATTAAAGTTTTGGATATTTTAGATAATAAGTTTAATTAGTGATTTAATGGGTCAAAATCATAAATTCTTTTACTATCCCAAATCACGTAGCTTTCAATTAATAGGATTTACCCCTTTTGGGACAATAACTAAAGATTAAAAGAAAGAGGGAGAAAAATTTTAAGAGGGAGCAAAGTTGTTGCGGTGCTTGTCAGGTAAGAAACTTTGTATCTAACACTTAACAATGATTGAGATGGCCTAATGATTAGCCGGTGATAAGCTAAACCAAGAAACAGTCTCATTGATTATCACAAAAGCCCATTTTGTTATTAATACAACTAAAGACTTGTGAATATATCTAACATCTGGGAGTTCACGTTGTAATTCCCCTGTGGATTTGTATTGCGTCACTCTTATCTTCATATTCTATTTTTATTTGTATGGTGGTAATTATGAAATTAAGGTAGTAATTATAGGATAAGTTGGTAATTGTGGAAAATAATATAGGGCATGATGGTTTAGTACTGCAGATATATTACTGACAGTGAAGGTGAGGAACAATTTAGTCATTGTGTTTTATTTTTCTTTCACTAGTGAACAAAAGTAATGATTATCTAAAATGACTAAGTTATTGAAGAATTAATGATGAGTAAATAAGTGTCGTTAGATTCATATTTTATGAAAACTATTTATTTGGACAGATTTTGATCATGGGAAAGACTCTTGCAAATTAACTTGTATTCAGACTCTTTGGTTGAGGTAGATTGTGGTTTAATTGGAGTTTAGACTCAATTTAATTGTGTGTATGTTCCTAAATTAAATGCTTGTTAATTGGTATTCAAACATGCTTGAAATTGATGGTATTTGGACTGTTGAGATTTGTATAAATAACTATTAGAAATTTATGTGGTGAAATTGTCTTATGACTTTAAGTGTACTTGTAAACTTAGTACATCGTATTGTAACCTGAGGGAGAGTGTGAATTTGATAAAAATACCTAATATGGTTATGGAGGATTGGGTACAACACCGGTACGAATATAATATTAATATTATTTGTTTATGGAGTATCGGGTACTACGTCGATAGTGATATGTATATTGATATTACTTGTTAATGGAGAATCGGGTACCACGCTGGTACGTATATGCATATTGATATTACTTATTTATGGATGATCGGGTACCACACCGGTACTAATATCTATATTGATATTACTTGTTTATGAAGAATCGTGTACCATGTTGGTATGAATATGTATATTGATAGTACTTATTTGTGGAGTATCGGATACCACGCCGGTACAAATATGATATTGATATTATTATTTATGGAGGATCGGGTACCATGCCGATATGAATATGATATTGATGTTACTTGTTTATGGAGGATCGGTTACCACGCCGGTACAAATATGAAATTGATATTACTTGTTATTGATGATCGGGTACCACATTGATACAGTACATGCACATAGATTGTTCCCTGCAGGTCATGACTAGTTGGGCAAAAATAAGTCTCATAGCATGTGTGTGCATATTTGTGTTGAATTTGAGAGGTTGTATGGGTTATTAAGCAAATAACGAGCTAATGGTGTTCTAATTGTGAGATTTAGAAGGATGTGGTTGTTATTTATGGTATTGTTGTTGATCCTATTGATGTTTCTAGTATAATTGATAGGCTTGATGGTTATGTGATTTGTTTGTAAGCACTATTTGACCTGTTATTGTTGTATTGTTGATTCATTGAATATTTATTATGTGACGATGCTTGTCTACTTGTTATTTAATTTATTTTGTGTACATGCTATTAAATTGATTTGGCCTATGATATCGACCAGTACATAGTGGTTGTACTGATACTACCCTGCACTCTTCTTTTGTTGAGTGCAGAAAGTATTCCAAAGGCTCAGACACGACATCACCTCTAGTGTTTGCTAACAGATCTCGATCCAAGAGTGAACACTCTGTCTCTAGGATGTCATGGATCATTCTATTAGTTCTTGTCCATCTTTCGAGCAATAAGACATCTTTATTTTTCCTTATTTTGGATATCTCTTTTAGACATGGTTTTTATTTAAGAAGTTCTTGTTTGATGACTTTCGAGTTTTAGGGATTTCAGTAAGTAGTTTGTTTGATTTTCGCATTGTTGATGATTATCTCCATATTATTATTTTTAAGTTGGTTTATGATAATGTAATGCCCCGAGCCTACACCGTAGACGTCACACGGTGCTTACGACCTTGAAGGATCACAAGCTAACCCATAACTGAAGTATAACTGAAAATGCCATTAGGTTCTCAAAATATTGAAATAAATACTAAGTGTACTGATAATAACATCTGAAAACTCAAAACTGACTGTGCTAGTCTAAAAGCCTCTAACTGTCTGAATATGGAGTTGATGAGACAAACCACTAACTAACTCTGACTCTAATAACTACTAAACTAATTGAAATACTGAAATAACATAATATCCTCGATAGATGAGGACTCACTACTGAATTTGCTGCTGATATCCTGAGCAGCTAAGTATGATCAAGACCCCGTGGGTCAACATCATAGTGCAAAGAAAAAGTATGTGTCAGTACTTTGAATGTACTGGCCTATGCTAGGTGAGGTAGGCTGATATACATGAATTCATATGCATGAGATGATAACTGGCTAAATGAACATCATGAAGTAACTAGATGAGAATACATGCAAAACTATAACCATTGAATATGCTGAATATGCAATACTGCACATATAAAATTTGTCTGAATTAGACTGAAGCTGAAGTACTGAGTTCTGATAATTGAATACTGATAACTGAAAGTTTAGACTAGAACTGAAGTATAGAATTCTGATAACTAAGTAACTGATAACTAATAGCCATGGTTCTGTAGAACTGTTTGAGTTCTTTACTAAATACTGAGCCTGAAACTGTAACTGTGGGAGGTATAATCTAACCAACATGCCCTAATATAGACTGATTGGGGTCTAAGCTATAACCTCAGTTAGAAGGGTATTAGCACCGTGCCACGGGTTACTAACACTGGTTGTGAGTCACCCTAACTGGCAGGAAGACAATTTGTCAACCCTCACTCCATGAAACTTATACGAGAGATGTCCATCCTTATTTGTCAGGAAGATATCTCAATCTACGCTGGCTACATAGCTCTGTAACTTAGGGACTGCTACTAAGGGTCAAACCCTTTACTTGCAGGAATGCCCCCATCCTGGCTCGGTGTTGAATCCTACTCCCAACTGAATCGACACTGAACTGACCACTAGATTATACTAGGCTTGACTAAACTAACACTGATCGTGTTGACTAACTGAACTAGACCGGATTCACTGAGTTTTGTTAACTGACTGAGTACTACAGTTCTTGACCTTTACTGGGACGATTCTATAACTACGGCAACTAATTAAACAACTAGATTTTGGTGAATAAATACCCCCGGGACTTGATAGCATAATGAATAAAATATTACAAATCTTGAAAGCATAGCAATAGTCAATTGTTAACAATTCATTCATTGAGTCATTTTGTCAAACACTTAGAGGTCATGGACTTGTACATGATTGAGAACACATGCTAACATGTCATGATTTCACTATTTAATTCACTCGGACATCCTATCAAACACTTGGGGAGCATAATTAATGCACAAGATAATGAACAACACATAAGTATCATGACTACAACTTAAACTTGCAAATTCATAATTCAACACACATGCTAACATAATTTCATGGAACCCATAAAAGATCTCAACTTGAAATCCATACAACAACTCAAACATGTCATAATTCAATTCATAACATGAAAATCATAATTCAAGTTTTTGAAAAGGTTTCTTGAACTCCAAGGGTGGAATGAAACCCAGGGATGAACAACTAACATACCTGAGTGATGGAATTCGTGAAGATTGTTGGGGATTTCTTGAAACTTGATCTTGATCTTGATAAACTAGGATTAATTTCTTTAGAGGATTCTGTGAATGAGCGAGCGTATTTTTCCTATTGAGGGGTCGTATTTTGTGTTATGGGGGTTTAATATGGGAGAAAAATGACTTAATTACTCCGACAAACTCGTAACTTAATACAAAATCTGTGCTCAGTAACATAATTACCGATGCATCATGTCAATGCTATCGATGCAATAGCCGATGCGTCAATCGATGGTACAATGCGATAGCAACACGATGCGTCAAGATCGATGTTGCTTATTGTTTTGGTCATCCAAACGTGACTCAAACGACGTATGAAAATTTCAACACTCACCCCATATGACCTATTAACATCCCTGATCATGAATTAACTTAAAAATCGATATTCTAAGGTCAGAAGTATTAAAATAAAATTATTGAAATATCGAGGCCAAAATGAGACTAAGTGTCAACACTTCACTGAAATTTTTTAAGTCTAGGACCTCTTTTGGCATGCTATATAGGAGTGAAATGACTAGGATTTTGCGGGGTCTTACAATATCTCCCCCTTGAGAATATTCATCCTCGAATGAGACTGACTGAACTGAGAGTAACTAAGGAACTGTACTTACACTAACATGCACAACTGAAGCATGACTGAATTTTAGAGACATGACACATGACTGAACTGTTTAATGAATGCATGACTGATACGAGAATGTTATGCAACTTATCTAAGCATAGAAACGGGCAAACATATACAAGCTAGGACTTACTATATTGGAAGGAAACTTAAAGTATATGAGAGTATCATGAATAAGTGACCATTCAAAATGATCAAATGCTTTTTTGAGATCGATTTTAAGAATCATGAGGTTCTCACTAGGTTTAATTGTTTTTAAGAAATGCAACACTTCTTGAATAAACAAAGCACTATTAGAGGACCTCCTACCTGCTAAGAAGCTAGACTGAGTTGGACCAATAATTTCCTGAAGAAAAGGCTTTATACGATTGATCGACCACCATATCAATTCTATGGGATAACCTTTCCATAAATAGAATAAATATGTACGGTGACAACAGGTCCCCCTGGTGAATACCTCTACTAGGTGGGAAAAATAGAGTAGAACTTCCATTGAGGGTAATTGAAACAGTGGGCAAACAGACACAAGATAGGCCTCACTATATTAGAAGGAAAGTTAAAACATATGGGAGTATTATGTATAAGCAACCATTCAAAATGGTTGAAAGCTTTTTTGAGATCGATTTTAAGAATCACGAGGTTCTCACTAGATTTAGTTTTTTTTTTTAGTTTTTATTTTGAAGAAATGCAACTCTTCTTGAATGAACAAAGCACTATCAGAGGCCCTCCTACCTGCTAAGAAACTTGACTGAGTTGGACCAATAATTTCCTGAAGGAATGGCTTTATATGGTTGACCAAAATCTTTATAATAACCTTATAAATGGTATTACAAAGACTAATTGATATGAACTGGGATATGGACGGAATAGTACTGGTTTTGGGAACTAAACAAATGAAGGTTTGGTTAATGCATTGTGGAATTGCCCAGTTATGAGACTTGTAAGAAAAAACTCTTCAAGAGATTTTCCTAAAATTGGCCAATATAGTTGGAAAAAGAAAGGGTGCAGTCCGTCAGGTCCTGGTGATTTAAAAGGTTTAAAAGAGTTTACTGTGTTAGAGATCTTGATAAGGCTAGGATCATTTTCTAGTTGGATATGGGATGATGTTGGAATGAAGTGGGAAGGAGCATGCACGGAGTTCTTCGAGCATGAAATGAGGTTAGTAGTGTAAAGATTTTAAAAAAAGTTAAATCATATTACCCTTAAGATTTTCCCGTTCTTCAGTCCAGTTTCCCATTTGATCTCGTAGGGCTAGAATGCGATTTCAACGTTTTCTTTTAAGGATGGAGATATGGAAAAACTTTGTATTTGCATCTCCATTATTGATCCAATTAACTCGTGATTTTAATTTCCAAAACTTTTGTTCCAAGTGTAGAAAATAGTTGAATTATTGAGTCAAGTCAGTTTCAAGATTTTGCAAAAAAGAACTAGTTGGATAGCTTGGCGAAGCTTGAATTCCAGCTAACCTAGCAAGTAGCTTCCCTTTATTAGCAAAAATGTTCCCAAACACATGCTTATTCTAAATAGAATCCTTATTTTTAAAGAAGTAAATTGAGGGAAGGAGATTGTTATTCATGAAGCTCCAAGAATGTGAAACAACACCAAGGAATTGTGGATAAAAAGTCCACATAGATTTCAATCTAAACAACTTGTTACTAATGAGTAAGTACGGGTTAAAGAAGGAGCAATGGAAAACAGTCAGAGTGAATGCATTGTAGATGCTTAATATAAGCCTCGGGGATGTGCTCTAACCAAGCCACATTTCTATTAATTCTATCAAGGCGCTCAAGGATCAAGTATCTATGACATCTAAGAGTCGTCCAAGTAAACTTACTACCACTAAACCCCAAGTCCAACATTCTACAGTAATTAAGACAATGCAAAAATTTACGATCCCTAGACGGACAAAAACCTTGTCTCCTAATAATCTCGTTGAAGTCACCACCTAAAAGACAAGGTATGTTAAAGCAGTCCACAATTCTTTTCAGGTTTTCCCAAAAGACAATCCCACTAGCTGTATTATTATGAGCATAAATCACCAAAAATAACCATTTAGAGGATGAAAGAGCTACCTGAACAATGTAGTGTACTTCCTGGTGGCTAAGAGCAACATCAGTGAAATTAATAATCTCATCATGACAAAGGATTTCTATACCCCCAGCCTGACCCTCAGCTGGGACAACTGCACTATTTAAGAAATTAAACTCACTAGGCATTGATTGGTGGTTATCCATATAGGTTTTCGAGAGGACGACTAGAGTTGGTTTATGATTATCTTGGAGATCCCTAAAATCTAAGCTAAACTCTTAGTACTTGGAACCCCCACAGTTCCAAATAGGAAAATTTACTAGATGGAGAAAATGATAGTGATCTCTGGATTTGCATACAAGCTCGAAGCCCTTGAAGGTGCGGCTCATTATCAAGGCATACTTTCCCACATCTGGATTCAGGGTGGACCTCACATGAGTTGAGCATTTAAACTTATTTTGGGGACAATTTACATTTATTTTTCTTGCAAGATGCTCTTTGAGGAGGAATACTCGTACCAGCCCCAAAAAGAATGATGATATCTTCTCATATATATCGCCCACCAGATCATCCAAGTCGATGTATTGGGGGGTTTTCAGAGCACTGATTTGCTCCATAAAGGGCTGGGGGTGGAGGAGCATGCATCGGTTCCTATACTGGCTGCATAAAGGTTATCACTACATGCTTCTGTATCCATGGCACCCCCCATCTCCGATGGTGGTTATGGAAAACAAAGGAGGCCTGCCATCAGAAGGTTGTTTAGAAATTAAGGGTTTACATTGGATGGGGATGCTTGAAAGGGTTCGAAAGTGGCAGCGGATTTTCGAATGAATGGTACTGGCCATACACTTCCAAGCCCAACGTCATACGTTCCATTATTTTCTGGGCATGGTCTCTCGGGTTCTAAATCCTTACTAGTCTTTCTCGACCGTTGACCTCCATTGTAAAGGTCAGAGCATGTCCTGTCAAGGTTACTTCCAACCAAGACTGTGGTAGAGGCATATGAATCGGGTCCATCAAGGAGTGCACAACACGTTCTTTGAGGTGGTTCAAGCTTGCTTTCTCCATTGGTAAGTTTTGACGAGTTAGAGAATGGAATGGAGGCATGCGTTTTAGTTGTGAGTGAATGACTGAATACGAACAATTATGAGCGATGCAAAATGTTATATAGTAGTGCAGGGCTAGAAATTGATGAACTAGGTCGGGGTGGAATATTATAGGTGGATTTTCTTTCACAAGTTGGTTTCTAGCTAAGGGCAATGAATCATATAGGAGTAATGATTAGTAATATTAGTATGAGTATTAGAAGAAAACCGTGGAGGGATTTTCAGATTTGAGGTTTACATGGCAGCCACACTGTCAAAGAGTGGGGTCCCAGGGATAATTTGTAACAAAGATTTACTATAAGAAGTGTCCGCACTTGATTGGTTGACAGGAATACATTTTGAAGAATAAACCTTAGGGTTAATGTTAACGGTAGAGTCTTTAATGGATAAACTAGCCAAGGTCATTTGATTATAGTATTTAGGTGGGGCTAGGTTCAATTGGTCGAAAGAAGGGTTATGTCACGATCCAAATAGCTAGGAGTGACACCCACACTAATTTTCCTATGGGAGAACCATCTAAACCAAATCATTACTCAATCACTTAGTCAATATTAAAACAATATTATCATAAAACCAACTTAACATCAATAATCTGTATCTAATCATCAGTAATGCTGAAACTAAACAATATACTTAATGAAATTTCCAAGACCTGAAAGTCATCGTACAAGAACTTCTAATAAAGATCATGTCTAAGGGGATATCCAAAAAATAAAGTAAATAAAGAATATTCCATTTCCTAAAAGATGGACAAGAATAAATCAGATGACCCATGGAAGCCTAAAGATGGAGTTCTCACCCATGGATCAAGATGTGGTATCAAACTCTAGAGGTGAGGTCGTGTCTGAACCTTCAGAATACTTTCTACACTCAACAAAAGAAAAGTACATGGTAGTATCAGTACAAACCATTATGTACTAGTAGGTATCATAGGCCAACTCAACTTAATAGTATGTACATAACATAAATTAAATAACAAGTAAATAAGCATCGTCACATAACCAAAATTCAATGAGTCAACAATACAAGAATAGCAGGTCAAACAATACTCACAACCACACCATATAGCCATCAAGAGTGTCAACCATACTATAAACATCCACTGAATCAATAGAAATATGAACACACATGCTATGAGACTTATTTTTGCTCAAATAGTCATGACCTGCTGGGAACAATCTATGTTCATGTACCGTGCCGGCGTGGTACCCGATCCCCAATAACAAGTAATATCAATATCATATCTGTACCAGCGTGGTACCCGATCCTCCATGATCAAGTAATATCAATATAAATATTCGTACCGATATGGTACCCGATCCTTCATAAACAAGTAATATCAATATACATATCCTTACTGGTGTGGTACCCGATTCTCCATAAATAAGTAATATCAATATACATATCCGTACCGGCATGATACCCGATTCACCATAAACAAGTACTATCAATATCAAATTTACACTACTCACAGCATACAATACGATGTATCAAGTTTACAAGTACAACTAATGTCATAAGACAATTCCATCAAGTAAATTTTGAATAATTATTTATACATACCTCAACAATACAAACATAATCAATTTCAAGCATGTATGAATACCAATCAACAAGTATCCAATTTAGTAGCATACACACAATTAAGTCGAGTCTAAACTGAAATTAAATCGTAACCTACCTCAATCGAAGAAACCAAATGCAATCTACTTTGCAAGGGTCTTTCCCTTCCATAAAATTTCCAAATGTCTCAAATCTGTTCAAATACACAACCTCCATAAGATTACGATTTCAATGACACTCATATTACCATATTTATTTTCAACTCAAAAACTGAAACACATTTCAATTTCAGTGAGTCTCAGACGTAGGCGTACTGCTTAGCTTTCTACACCAAGTACATTCTCCTATCTCAATATGATTGTATATGTGCCTACTGTTACCGGCGCTAATGACAAAATAACAATAATGGTTTCAATCACTAAAAACATATTACTACTACTAATGATAAAATATTGATGCCTAAACCCATTAAATATAATAAATTGCTAACTTTTAACTAGGATTCCCTTGAAACAAATGACAATTCATTCAAAAGCAAGGTGAAACAGTGGCCTGCGCCACTTTGAATTTTCTGGAAACATAACATAATCCCCAATCTCGTCATTATCCTAATCATTATGTCAATAATTTAATAATTAACATTAATTTTTCCGTGGCAACAAGAATTGTTACTTTTTTTTTACTTTTTAACTAACAGTTTCATTATTTTTCATTCAACGGGAAATTGAATACTAAGGAACAATACTACTCCCTTTTCAGCCAAGCATGCTATACACGAAACAAACTTACTGTTTTCAAACTTATTACCTGAAGCAGATGTCTTCAATTTCTCCTACGCATTTTGTCCGCCTCCCCTATTTTTTTTCACTTTTATTCTCCTCTCATGAACTCAATAGCTTCTTGCCCCCTCTTTGCCCTTAACTTCTGATATTAAACCCTACCCACTTAAATTCTTATAATTAAGTCCCAAGAATTAAGAAAAATATCAAGTTGACCCATTACTCACCAACTAAACTAATATCCAAAATACCCAATAGATCCTCGCATATTACTCAAAGCTTTAAGAAAATGCTAAATAAGTATATTGACCAAAAAAATTCATTCCGGACCTATCAAAAATATTCCGACACTAATTTGAGGTTGTCACGATCAAAGGTTAACCATGATCAAATTTTAAATTTATTACAACTCAATAATCCAACTAATGACTTCAATAACTTTAGAACACCTCAAGAATAGGTACTACTAATCTGGTGAGTCATAATCTACATATACAAACTGCGGAGAGCACTAAAATAGAGAAAATGAGAAAATTTCACAAACGATCGAGAGGGTCATTACATTAGATACCAATTAAACAATCGTTCATCTCCAAACGGGCAAACTCAAGACAAGAAGGGAAAATAAGGAATTACCTGAATCCACAAAAAGATGTGGATACTTGCTACATATGTTGCTTTGGTCTCCCAAGTGGCCTCCTCAATAAAATAATTATCTTACTGAAATTTCACAGACGCAATCTCCTTATTCCTCAACTTACAAACATCTCTATCAAAAATAGCAACAGGTTCTTCTTTATAAGAGAGGTTTTCATCTAACAAGACCGAACCCCAACGAATTATGTAGTTACCATCCCCATAAAACTTCTTTAACATAGATATATGAAACACAGGGTGAACTCCAGACAAACTCGAAGGCAATCCCAATCTATAGGCCATAGTCCCCAAATGCTAAAGAATCTCAAATAGTCTAATATATCTAGGACTGAGCTTACGTCGCTTCCCAAAATGCATGACACCCTTGTCGAGTTTCATGCCATCATGTCTTTCTTCCCAGCAGCGCTGGGTGAAACCTTGAACAACACTTTCTCACCCTCCATAAAGTGCATATCTCTAACTTTTTTATCTGCATACTCTTTTTGTCTGCTTTGAGCCGCTATGAGTTTCTCCTGAATGAACTTGACCTTCTCTAACGAGTCTATCAATAGACCAGTACCCCACGGTCTTACCTCAAAAGCATCAAACCACCCAATGAGAGATCTATACATTCTCCCATACAATGCCTCAATCGGTGCTATGTCGATACTCGGATGATAATTGTTATTATATGCAAACTCAGCCAAAGGTAGGAACTGATCCTAATGACCTCTAAAATCTATCACACATGCACGAAGCATATCCTTTAATACCTGAATCGTTCACCCAGAATGTCCATCGGTCTGAGGGTGAAAAGTTGTACTAAGGTCCAGCCTAGTACTTAACTGCCCATGCAACTTCTTCCTAAAGATAGAGGTAAATTGAGTACCCCTATTCGAGATAATAGAAATTGGGACCCCATGCATTCAAACAATCTCCTTGAGATAAATCTTGGCAAACTCTTATGTTTTATAAGTCATCTGGTTTCCATTTTTGCATAGAGAGCTAATGATTAAATACAAACCAAGGACCATCATGGAGCACGTGGTTTATGTTTTATTCCTTGGTGAATTTGATTAGACAAAAGTCAGCTCCAAGGTCTATCAATGCTATGTCTTTTGTGGTTTTCCACAGAGACGTCAGCTTGCCCTTAAGTATTTGATGGCCTTTTTTTGGTTCCCCTAGCTTGATCATAACAATAAATTTTCAAGGCGCATATAGCCTACAAGTGTCAGCTGTTGTGATAGGAATGAAATTATTAGCTTCCTGTAGAAGGGTTACTTCATCGATCAGGTCATCATTCCATACTAGTGTGTTGGAGAGTTGGGAAGTAGGGGTTTGATACAAGCTTGTCTGGAAAATTAGTATGTACAACTTTATCATGATTTGAGTTTATTTGCATAGGGTTGGTAGGGATTGATGGTGATATCTTTGTCAGATTTTTTTCATTCATATTTAATAGAGAAAAACTAAGATTTTTCGTATCATCTCAACCCACGCCATACGTTATTCATACAAGCTTTTATGATATACAAGAATAAGTGAAATCTACTCTCATTAATTTGTTACAAACAAAGTCATATTTATTAGTTTGTGTTTTATTTTTATTTTATCATGATGAAATATAATATTTTCTTAACTAATATTGATGTGCTAGGTTATTGATTTAAGCAAGAACCATCCCGGAATTATGACACTGAAGAGTACTGATTTGGCTCCCGCAAGTTGGATGGCTGTTGCTTGGTATATTTTTCTAATTTCTTAAAATTATTTTAAAGTGATTTATGATAATAAATTGATCAGTTAAAAATTAAAGTTTTAACTATTTATTTTCAAGAAAAAAATTACTCATATATATAAATATATAAAAAAATATTCAAGAATCAATGCTACGATAATATTTTAATTCATTGATAAGAAAAAAATCTCTGTCAACTTTTCAACAATTTCTTTATTACTTTAACAAAATTTAATTTGACTTGTTCCAATATAATTGTTAGGAGTCCAATCTACTATATGCCAATGAAGGAAATTAAAAAAAATGTGTCAACACATTTCCTCACCCATCATACAATATCATCAATATATCAAGGTATGTATTTTTATTTTGCTATTTGGTTTAAAAAAGTGTCAACACATTTTCTCAACTACCATACAATATCATCAATATATCAAGGTATGTTTTTTTTTTTTTTCATTTTGCTATTTAGTTTTAAAATCTCGATTATGAAAATAGTGAAATTGGTAATATATTTCTATAGAAATTCTTTTAATAATATCATGAAAATATACAAAAGTTCATTTTATACAAATCATCCATTATTTTGAATTACAATCGAATTTCTTTTCTGTAATTATATGCTTAAAGTATTCTAAATTTGACAATAAACGATATATAACTATTAGTTGTTCATATTAGTATGTATTTTGGTTAGTGACATGTACGTGCTTGTGCAACCTTTATTTTTGTTACTTCGATTAATATATATTGTATTATGATTTTCTAATATTATAACATTTTCTAAAAAAATATTATTCGATTTCATGTATCCCATGTTGAAAGTAAGCATGCTCTCATAATAGAAGTTAAGATTTTCCTAAATAAAATAATACAAAAATCATCCTTTGCCAAAAATATAAAATAAAAATGGGGCTTTTAAGTTTTCATTGCATGATTACTGTAAAAATAGGCTTATATTATTAAAAATACATTTTAAAATTGATAGATGGGTGTTTAATCATGCACATTACGCGCTAATTTGGTGACATATACATGATTGACAATTTTCTTATGCATATTATTTTTGAGTTTTAAATATTATTACAAAAAACTTAAACGGTGAAGTAAGAAAAGATATCCTGAGGAAAGATAGTAGAATTTCACTTTCACCTTTCGGGCTAGCATCTTACAAGATGCAAAGTGATATATAGATAGACAAGGCTGAAGCCCATCGAGAGTTTGATAATCATCAAGGTGCTGTTGATTGTTGGCTAAAGCAGCTTAATTTTAATCATTATAATTTTAATATTTTTATCTCAAATTTCAATATGGACCATATTTACTTATTTTGAAGTAACTTCAAGAATGCTCATGTTATGTTACTAATTTAATTTATTACTTGAGAACCTGTTTTGTGCTATATTTGGATTTTGGTTAAATGGGAAGTTTTTGTATCCTTTATTCTTGTTTTATTTTATACTTGTATTCTTCTTTTTAATTTGTTGGCTTGATCTGATTTAATTTCTTGTTTAGGTATGGAATTTAATTAAGATATATAGAAATAAATCTTAGAATGAGAGATTTAACTATATCACGTTTATAAGTTGTCAATTATAATTTTAAGTGTGAGTTTATACATACAATAACAGTTATATAAATTATATGAAATCTTGAAATCAATATTTGTAGCAAGTATTAGAATTATCAATTGATTGTTTCTTGTTATATATTAAATTGAAAAAAGAAGAAGTGAATGTTAGTAAAAAATTTACGAGAACGAAAAAGAATAAAAATATTTTTTCTTCTATTGAATTCTTGTCAAGAAAGTTGTCAAAACAGATGTATATGTAGAGTTTTCTTTACCCATTGACACCAATTTTTTCGGGTTTCCATCCGGTGTCTGGTACCTACATTGGAGCCCGACTAATCCGGATTCACGCCGGGTAGGGCCCTATTCGGGAGGTAGCGCTCCCAACAGAGTGTTCTCCATGCCAGGGTTGAACCCTCGACCTTAATTGAAACAGCATCAAATCCATGTTGGTCCCATTGACACCAATGTCCCTCTAAAAGATAAATCAAAGATATAATGCATTGGTTATTATTTTTTGGAAATATACATTTTTGTTTTGAGTTCTTAGTTTACTCCTCTTATTTACCAAAAAAAAAGCAAAATAGAATCCATTTTCATTCATACAAGATCGTTTCAATTATGTTGAAATAATTTTTTATGTTTTTATTATTTTGAATTTGATAATTATCTATAGACAAGATGTATGATTGGTTGTCGTGCACGTTATGTGCTTGGTTGGTGACATACATGTGTTAGTCGTAATGTTAATCATTAGATCTTTTATTTACTAAATAACAATATTTAGAACGTGGTTTAACTCCTATGAGGTTTTAAGTTGCAATTATGTTCTAAATAGTTGATTTATCTTTTTTAAAAAACGTATTGTATCATTAACTCTCGTCTCTGAGAAGTAAATGATAGTCGAAAAATAATATCTACTTTTATAACAGTATTACGATTTTATTTATTAAGTAGTAATCTACTAGTAAGTATATGTCTTATGAGTTTTTTTTTAAAAAATATCTTAATAAATTAGAAAAAATCAAATACTTTATCAAATCTTGTAATATCTTTTCCTTAAAATTTTATTTGTTGTTAAATTCTGTATAGTTGAATTCTTTGGTTAAATCTGTGGGATATCAATTTATATGTATACATATGACACAACTGATTCTAGAAACACAAGCATAAAACAAGTAACTAACAAAATTAATATTCATTAAAATTATTTATCGATTAAATATTAATCTATTAGTGTGTCTATGTCTTTTTAATTATTTTAAATTTTTCTACAATTTGAAAAATTCAAAATATCTTCACAAATCTTGTAACCTTTTTTCCTTATAATTTTCTTAAGGTTTTAAATAGTTAAATTATTTGGTTCAGTCAATAGTATAATAAAATAATTAGACATTAAAGAACATATTGTATAGTTGATTTTAGAAGTAACTGATCCTTGAAAAACAATTCCAATAATAATAATCATATTGTGTTTTATCCATTTAGTATGATTTGTAAAAACTTTCAACAATAACTTATCAAATTTCAATATTGAGTCAATGGAGTATTATCCAAATAATCTTGGCTATCTCTATTATTAATATTCTGAGGTTGCTGTTGTCAAATGGAGATCCCTTAGGGGTCGTTTGGTTTGAGCTATAAGTAGTCCAAGGGATAAATAATCCTGAAATAAAATTACATTTTTAATAAATTGATAATGTGTGTCACAACTTTTTGAGTATAGTTCAGGAGTAATTGGTATTGTCATTTTTTTTTTTCGAAAAAGGGTCAAAAATACCCTTAAACTATGAGAAAAGGTTCATAAATACCCTCCTTCCATCTTTGGGTCTAAAAATACCCTTAATGTTTGTTTTTAGGCTCAAATATGCCCCCAAGTTAACGGTCAATGGATGAAAACTCAAGTCAATATTTTGTCTCTTATAAAAAGCCACATGTCATTTTCTAATTGGCCATACCTTTTATTTTAATTTTTAAAACCTAATCTGTTGACTACAGGGGATAACAACAAATAAGAAATCAAACAGGAAATTTTGAACCAAAGCTTGATGTCTTGGCTCATCATTTTCATTTCCATGGAGAGATAAACCTCTTCCACATTGGGCGTGAGACACGTCTCTATCGCATGGGGCGCGGCCTTGGTGCTTTGAGACGGAGTACTGGAGTTGGGTTGAGTGATTCATCGATGGGACTCTACTTTTATAAACTAAGCAGTTGTTGCATCGGCACACGCCACTGCCCATCAATAACCTGTTCTAGTGATATAACCTTACAGTTTAATATGACTCCCATCAAAATCCTTCAAGCAGGACCTTACTAAATATATGAACAAACATCAAGTTGTTAGAAGAAGTGAAGCCGAAGCATCCGACATTTCCTTCTCTTTTTTTGTTTCTCGCTAAGGTAATGTGAAATATAATAGAATAACTGGAGCCACAATGAGCATCATTGAGGGATGATGTAGTTTGCATCATAGTTTCAGCGACGTGATGCAGGTGGGCCAGAGAAAGGATACCGAGGTAAGACTGATGATGATGATCTTCTACGTTCATCTCTAGGATGCTGATGTAAATGACCGTGACCAGATAATGCATGAGGAGCAAGCATTGGTGGATAATATCTTACATTTTCAGCAGGCAATCTGATGTCGCTCGCATAGTTGGAAGCACTAGAAAACGACCCCCTGCCTGTCAAAGGCAACTCTCTAGGTGTTATCATGGTCATTGGCAGAGAAAGATAACGGTTTACAAGCGAGGTGGTTGTCTCATCGTTAGAATCTACATTAGTCATTGAACTATGATCGGCAGCTGCAGTAATTGCATTGCGACTTTCTACAGCAGGAGCAACAGTAACAGGTTGCCCATGGAAACTCTTGAGGCCCTGATTACGATATTCTCATTCATTTGGAAAAAGAGCATCAGAGCGAACGTGTTCATTCCATGCAAAAGTTGCATCACCTCTTACACTAACGGGGCACCTCAGTAGTTGTTGCATTCCTTGTTCAAATCAATAATGATCCAATTTCTGGGTAACATATACAACAAAAGTAGAGGGGTTTGGATGTGTTGCCTGTTGAAGACCATAACTTCTGTATTCCTTATCGGTAAGAAAATGTGCATCATGGGCAACCTCTTGAGGCATGACATGGTGGGGTGCGAACTGCTGCCTTCCGTGATCATGCGGTGAGAAATTCCGACCTGCTTTACTACTGCCGTATTGCGCTCTATATGCATGCTCCCTAATAGGTTCATAATCAGATAAGGATGGTGCTATTAACTGCTGAATAACTGACGGAGACAAAGGATCTCGTAGTACTGGTTTGAGCGTTGGATCTAGCCATAGTGCAGGTCTAAACAATTCTGTCAACTTGTCCAACTGTTGTATAGTCAACAGATTAGGTTTTACAAATTAAAATAAAATGTATGACCAATTAGAAAATGACATGTGGCTTTTTACAAGAGCCAAAACATTGACTTAGTTTTCATCCATTGACCGTTAATTTGAGGGCATATTTGAGCCTAAAAACAAATATTAAGGGTATTTTTAGACCCAAAGATGGAAAAAGGGTATTTATGAAACTTTTCTCATAGTTTAAGGGTATTTTTGATCCTTTTCCATTTTTTTTTACACTCACTGCACATTAGAAAATTCACCACACCCAGAGTATTACATTCACAATACAATAGACCTCACAGAAACATTTCATTTTTCATGAATGCACACTCACGTTCATACTTATAGGAACACACACAAATGCAGTAAAAATAAAAAGAAACCAGTGAGGGACAGAAGAGAGAAAAGAGGAAAATAAGAGAGATTGAGAAAGAGTGATTGGAAAAGAATAAGATTATAATTTTCTTTTTCCAATTTTTCGGTGAGTTTCTTGCCGAAAACTGATCGAAAATTCGGCGAAACTATCACTCATCCATCGGAAGACACCCCTACCCGTCAAAAAATCCACTCCCCTCACCGGCGACGCCACCCTCCCCCCCTCCCCCCCAAAATCCACCCAGATCTGCCCGATGCTACTCCAATTGCCGCTGGAAATTATCAAACACGTCGGATTCGACCACCTCTTCCAAAATTTGCCAGAAAATGGTAAAGATCTGACGAAAATCCTTTTTTCTTCACTCATGTCGGAAAACGCCCCAGACCAACATTGTTTTTCCTTTTCCGGTGAAGCCTCCATGGCTGCCGCCCCTCTCCGATCAATAATTCCAAAAGCACATACATTGTTTTGTGCATAAGATCTGCTAAAAAATAATAAATGGAATAGTTTTTTTTGCTTTTAAAATTAAAGGATAACTTTGTTTATATTTTATTATTTTATTTATTTTATTATTAATAAAATTTAATTATTTGTCGAATTAATTGCCTAAATTAAATTTTGCTTAAAATTTTGTTAAAGTTAAGTAAATTTTTTTTAACAACTAAATTGTTACAAGTTTTTTAGTTACAAAAAGATAAATTAATGTTTTAACATTTTAGAAGAATTTTAGGCATATTTAAATATTCGTCTCAATAAATAATGCGGTGCACACATCTTTTCGAGACATTTTAAAATTCACGGATGTAATAATGCACCCTGACAAATATTTTTTAAAAAAAAAAAATTAATTTTTCATTGAGTTAATATGAGAGTTTTAGATAGATTTTAGATATTAAAATTGAGCGAACTTAGGCCTTAACATAATTTATCAAAATAATTTAAGTCAAGATAAGTCAGTAAAAGCGATCGTGTTAGAACCACGAAACTCGAGGGGTGCCTCACACCTTTCCTTGATCAACAGAATTCTTACCCGGTCTTTTGTTTTTGCAGAACATAATAAAGAGTCATTTTCTTTTTATTAGAGATTCATAAAGGTGACTTGGAGCACCATAACTCAATTTCAAGTGGCGACTCTGTAATTAAAATAATCCCTACTCAAAATTATCACTTTAATTGGAAAAATCCTTCGACCTTCGACCCTTCAGAGGATTTTGTTGTCGCCGAGAGGAGGTACTGGGCTATGTCAACTGTCTGCTAGAGCTAATGTCATTGTTTTGAAGCAAATTGATAGGAAATCCCCAGACAATCCTATGCTAGAACAATCCTATGCTACCTCTGTCACTGCTCCATCTTCGTCAAATGCAACTAATCCCCTGACAGACTATGCAAGGAAGTGGGAGTAAGATCAAGACCTGGCAGAATGCATTACACAAGTTGTAGCACTACCCCTAGGATCACTAATACTAACTACATAGAGGAACTCACTCCAGCTTAAGAAATTCAAGAAAATCCACAATACAGAAAACCCCACATATCTAATAGGATAAAACATTAGTACTGTACAACTCAGCAAGCTAAGTGTGGAGTAATCTTGAGTTGTACACTCCGCATCACCCCTTGTACCCACCTAAAAAAGGCAAGAAAATACAGAGCACCTACTGTCTCCATCTCAAGAAACTCAAAAGGGTATTCAAAAAAACAACAAATAAAAAAAACACCACAACATATCCAGTATAGTTCCACTTTCACAAAGTGGGGTGTGGGGAGGGTAAAGTGTACCTTACCCTTACTACAAAGGTAGAGAAGTTGTTTTTCGATAGACCTCGACATAAGTAACTACAACAAAATAATATGATAATCAAAGTACAAGAAACAACAACATATACTAACAGAGAAAACTAGAAAAATACCCAGATGCCAAATTAGCTAGATAACATAAATGTTCATTTTTATTACACTAATAAGTTGATCCCAGAAAAACTGAAATGAATCCCCTTCTTTCCCCTACATTACTGGAAAAAATGTGTTAAAACTTAGAAGTGAAGCATATGAAGAAAATGAAGAAAAAGCACAAAATCTCATTGAAAAAGAAAAAAGGTGAGATCTTTACCAACAAAATAATTCAAGAAGGAATCAAATAAGCCAAATGGTAAACACTAACTCTTTTTAACCAGACAAAGCAAAGTTTTAAGTCAAAATTAGGTCAAATTATGTGATAACTTACTGATAATGAATTCAAAAATTCCTTGGAGTTACGCAAAAATTCCTTATAGCTACAAAAAAATCCCCCAAAACCCAACAGAGTTACAGCAAAATCCTCAAAATTTGTCGTCGACTGATCTCTCTTAGAGTTACGCAGATCACCTTCCACAGAACCTTTAGTGATTAGGGCATCGATTGAAATTTAGAGAAAATCCACAAAACCTTGTTACAAGTTTAAGAATTTAGGAGTCATTTAAAGAAAAAAATTTATTAAGACGTTTTATTTTTGTCGGACTTAATAAAATTATTTGTGAAAATGAAGGGAATAAAATAAGTGTTGCTATAGCTCATTTTATTTATCTATTGCAACGCTTACTGTCAAAAGTTGTAGTGTTAAATTATAGCTAATAGAACAATTATTTTCGGCAACGCTTGAAAGCATTGCAATAGACCACCTATTGCTACGCTTTGTTAACCGTCACCAAAAAGTTCGTTGCCATAGGGGTAATTTTCAGTAGAAAAGAATTTGACTTTTTGATATTGACTTTACTTTTTTTAATTATTTTGATATTGTGTTTGTTGGCCTTATGTGCTACTTGTCGCTCATTTACTACTTTGATGTTGTTGAACTATTTTATAAATCGTCTTCTCTTGCACACCCCCTCTAAGTCTCTGAAATAGGATAGAAGGAATACAACGTATGTATCCTACTTTATTTTTGAGATAGCCGGAGTGTCAAGGCACCTGGTGAAGGATTATAGTATCATATGTTAGGCGGGATTCGGATCGACAATGAAGGCGGAGTAAGACTGTTACCAAACAAGTTCTCCCTCCCTGACTCAAGCAAATTAGAAGATTAGGCGTTATTCTAAGCAAATTACACTAATCATTCATCAAATTTCTCTCCAAAGAAACCGTAACTTAACTCCAAGAAATCCAAAGCTACATCACACTCTCTTCAAGATAATCAAGTATCTAAGTTTTCGGGTTTAATAACTTCAAGAACATCAATAGGAATCCAAAGTCAAGTTTCATTATTAAACTAATGTAATAAGGTATGTGGGGTTATGAACAAGGATACTCTTTCATCCTTGTGCCCAAAACTTGTTTCTAACTTAAGATTTCATGATTTGCGAGTTAGGGTTCATACCCAAACTATTTTATTTTGAATTTATGAGTTACAAGTGGTTTATGTATTGGAGTGCATGTTTATATTATCTATTAATACTTTGACTTGAAGATTTATGTCATCTATTGCACTTCCTTATTATGAACTAAGATTGTCAAATGAATTCAAGATGATTGTTAAGAATGAAGTTTTTATTATGGAATTCTGAAAACATAAGTACATATGCTTTAAACCCAAGAATGAGTTTTGAGATTTCAAGAAGACTATGATCTTAAGACTCTTTCATAAGTTGTTTGCCAAGATTTAAGAAAGAATTAATCTTTGATCCTAAACTAAGATAAGAAATCCACATTATTCATACAGTTTATAATTTAAAGCAAAGAGAAGCATAACTGGTTTTCCTTATGAACCCTTATGCTATTTTAAGATGGATCTCTTAAAGTCTGAGCCATAAATATATGAGTAGTATTTAGCACCAAGTTGGGTATGATTCCCAATGTCTTATGCTCCAATATACGTGCCACCGTAGGATTAAGTTTCCATCGTGGGCTAAGTCAATGGTCACTTAAGTTAAGGTTCTATTTCAATGGCAAGGGTGGAATAGCTATCCCCAACGTGGGTAAGACATTGGACTCCATGATGGCTCATATGATTTATGTCGGGTAGAAGAAACTCCTAATAGAAAGAGTAAAAGTACAACTTTTAGAACTAAGTGTTATGGATTACAAATATTATCTATGTTTTACATACTCATATTTTATTATTTTACAGTACACGTTTTATTCGAGCCAAGGTGAGTCATTTACACTTAGCATACATCCTTTAAAATTTTTGTATGAATATTGAACTTTTGCTTTACTTATTCATTCACCCCATATGCTCAGTACATTCCATAAGTACTGATCTATATATACGTCTATTGCTACATTGTTTAATAATATAGATTCAGGTTCTCAGTTCCAGTAGTGTGATTGACCGCGAGCAACTCTATCTACATCCCAACAGTTGGTGGGTCCTCAGAGTTCAAGGACCCAGTTATTCAGATTTTTAGCTTATTATAGTATTTGATCAGTTGCTTTCAGTTCAGTTCGAGTCAGTTGGGGGCCTGTCCTAGTGGCTTTCTAGGTATTATAAGTAGAGGTTTGTCCGACTGTCAGTTATATTTCAGATTTCAAGTGTTGGTTGTCTAGGCTTTTAGGTTAAGTACTTTCAAACATTATATTCAGTTATATTTATTTCAGTTCAGATGGTACTCAGTATTTTAGTGTTATTGTATGCCTAGATTGTCCTTGTTTTGGGTTTTAGAACTTGTAGAAGGTTTATAGGGTTAGTTTGGGGATACTCGTAGTCCCGAGCACCGTGTGACATCTTGATATACATTTTTGTGGCATTACACACTTGGTATCAGAGCCTAAGGTTTAGAGAGTCCTAAGGAGTCAGACAAGCCATGTTATGTAGAGTCTTGATCATGGATGTGAAGCGCACTACATTTATGAGCAAGAGGCTATGAAACAATTTAGGGAATCATTCTTTTCTTTCATGAATCTATTGTTCTTATAGTTGTATCTATCTTCTTTAACTCATGATCTTACGTGACAAAATATGCCTCCTCGCTGATCTAATGCACATAGAAATGATAACTAGCCATCCCAGTCGACTGATCCTCTAAATGAGAATGTGCCCTATGTTAAATTTCGGGCTACCTTTCAGGAGATGGCCCAAGTTGTGACTGCCAATGTTCAGGGAAACCATCAGGCTGTAGTCCTACTTAAGCAGAATGGTGATTTAGCTGCGGCCAAAATTCGTGAATTCATGAGGATGAATCTTCCTGAATTCTTTGGGTCAAGGGTAGGTATGGACCTACAACTCTACATTGATGAGGTGAGAAAGATCACTCAAGTTATGCATGTTACTGAGGAAGAGAGTGTGGAATTGTAATACCCCATACTTTTTTTAGTTAAATTCAACTCTTAGTGCTTTCATAAGAGGCTAAAAGCTTGAAAATTTAGTTGTGTTGAGGACTTAGCCATTTTTAAGACCTTCTAAATTTGAGGAGTTTTAATTTGACCTTCCAGACTTTGAGATGATGGTTTTTGAGTAGATTCGTGTTCAGTGATATAAGAAGCATATATCGAGTATGTTTTGGATTTTTTGGATGAGGATTGGGTCACATTTGGATTTCAATTCCAACAGCTCAATGCGATTCCACCACGTCATGTCAGGAATAGAGTTGAGACACTCATCACATCACGGTGAAAATGTATTTTTCATGTTCTTGATTCATAATTTGAATGCATGTATCATGATCTTCATCCTAGTGTGTGAAGTGCTTATTAGGTGAAGAATATTCATAGAAATCACTTAGAGCCAAGTTGAGCTAAAAACCTTAGATTCATCCAAAGTTTGGTGTTCGATTCTACAAGGGTCAACTTTGAAAGTGTATAAATTTTGATGTATGTAGAATTTTTCATCTCAAGACCCACCAAATTGTATATAATTGAGTCAATTTTCCAATGATACCAATTTTGCCTTAATTCGATACTCGACCAGAAAGTTATGATCATTTTCATCAAAATCAGTAAGCCACTGCGATTATGCCGCTCCGCGGTAAGCCTTCAAACCGCAATCCAAGTTACAAATTTTTGGTTTAAATGAGTGAGGGTCAATTGAGTCTTTTTCCATCTCAACCCAGGTCGTAAAAACATGATGTTAAGCGTTCATTAGGGAATTATTTGCCCTCATTCTCCTATTTTACTCTCAAGAACAAACCTTAAGCATTCCTTATCAAGATCATCCATTCCATTACCTTCTCTTCAAGAAAAATTAAGATTTTATGTTTCCTAATCCAAGAATCTCAAGAAAGCTTTTAAGATCATCTTCATTGCTTTCAAGGTCAAGGTTTCTCTTTTAAGTCAAGTCCATTAAGGTATGTGGGAGTTCATCCATGGGTCCCCTTCACCCATGGATCCAAAAAACACTTTTCTTTAAATTAAAGATTGAATTTCATGTTTTCATGGTGATTTAAATTAAATTCGGCCCATGTATGATCCCATGCAAGATATTATTTCCTCATGCTATGGATTTTGTTTTCCATGACATACTTTAGTAAATTTCATGTTGTTGAATTGAATGTTCATGTTTAGAATATCCTTATGTACAAGTCCATGTTTCTACATGTTTAATGAATTGCCCATGTCTTGGGTTGAATCACGATTCCTTTAGTAATTTGACTAAATTCATGTCCAAGGATGTTTTCATGAAAAGTTAGGTTATCTCATGCTTTAAGTTTCGATTCTTATGACGTATCCAATTGAATTTCATGTTATAATATCGAATTATGAACTTTTTCATGTCTACAAGTGTTTTCAAGTGAATTAATCTATTCATGCTTTGAGTCGCAAGTTTCCATGTCCTATTTCATTGATTTCATGTTAAACCCCAACTTATGAATTTAGTCATACACTCATGTTGTTTTCATATATATACCATATTCTCATGTTCAAGTTCATGACTCCCAGGTGTTTGCTCAAATGACTAAATATTGGGTTTTGAATAATGATTCCCTATTATGGATTTTAAGGATTTCATGTGTTCCTATTGTTATTCCATTGAGTACTAGAGGGTTATGAACAACCATTACTTAGTTTTTTATATAGTTTTCAGTATCTTCAGAATGGTTTCAAATAAACCATGAGCCTTGTCATTCAGTTAGTATCATGTTCAGTTAAACTCAGTCCAGTTTGAGTTTCAGTATCAGTTTATACATTAATAATTACCTTAGAATCCGTATGCACTGTTATTTTCAGAATACCATGACCCAATCTTATCAGTTATTAGTTATTATTGCATGCACCAGTTAGTATTTATAATGCCCCAAGTCTGCACCCCAGACGCCACACAATGCTTACGACCCCAAAGGACCACAAGCTAACCATGACTGGTATCTACTGTGAGCACTGAATAATAATACTAAAATAATGCAAAATTTAGGATGAAATTCCATAAGGTTCACAATCTAAATACTGAAAAATATAGCAACTGATAATAATATCTGAAAACTGAATACTGTCTGAACTAGTCTAATCTGAAAACCTCTAACTAAACTGTCTGAATATGGAGTTGATGGGACAAACCCCCAACTAACTCTGACTAATAGAATAATGAATCTACTATAATACTAAAATAAATAATATCCTTGATGGATGAGGACTCACTAATGAATCTACTGCTGCTAACTGAATCTAACTAAGCGTGGCCAGGAATCTGAGCATCCGTACCTATGATATAATACATCATAGCGCAAGAAAAGAGTATGCGATCAGTACGTGCAATGTACTGGTATGCTAGATGAAGTAAGGTTGAAATACATGGGTTCATATGCATAAAAAATAACTGACTGAGTGATATAAATATAACTGAATAAGAGTACATGAATAAATGAAACTAATGTAAATACCGAGTATATAATACTGCGCATATACATATATGTACTGAAATTGAGTTTTGAGTTTTGATAAATGTGTGACTGATATCTGAAATTATTGATAGTTGAATTACTAATAACCGGGTGATTGTTCCTGATAGCCCTAAATCTGTAGAACTGGACTAAATTTTATACTGAGACTAAAACTAAAATTGTGGGAGGTAGTCATCTAATCGACATGCCCCTTTTGAATGGATTGGGGTCCAACCTGTAACCCCAGTTGGAAGGGTGTCAGTACAGTGCCACAGGTATAGACACTGGCTATGTGGATCCACTGAAATATCATCCCAAAGGACAAAGGGTCTCCCTCTACTAGTAGGTTCCCTGATGAGAATAATATTACCCTCATCTGGCAGATAAACACCTTATCAACCCTTAACTGACAGTTTAATATCTCAACTTATGCTGGCTACATAGTTCGTGAATGCAAGGACTGATACTAAAGATTACACCCTCTGCTGACAGGTGAGCCCCCATCCTTGGATTCGCTCGGTGTTGAATCCTACTCCCAACTGAATGGCACTGATTATTAGACTGATTAGACTGAGGTGAGTTTAATTGAGTTTATAACTGATTGAGAAATACTGTTGCAACATTACTGATACTATTCTGTAGCTACTGTGATTCTAGGTATATAGCTAGATTTTGGGTATTAAATATCCCAGGACTCGATAGATCAATAGTAAACATGGCACAATCATGAAAAATTAACATTAGTTTCCTGTTTACAATGCATTCATTTAGACATTTTGTTAAACACTTGAGAGACATGAATTGTACATGAATGGGACCACATGATAACATGTCTTGATTTCACTATTTAATTTACATAGGCATTCTATCAAACACTTGGGGAGCAAGATTATCTCACATAGAAATAAACACATATAATTATTATGGCCATAACATTCAACTTGTAAATTCAAGGATTAATCATGAGAATCACATATTTCATCACGCATGCTATCTTAGTTTCACGATACTTGGAGTTAATCATGGATTGGAATCCAAACTACATCATAATCATAAATACTATCAAATTCAAGCATGAAAATCACAAATTCATAAACTTTTATTTTTAAATAGGGATTTTGGACTCCATGGGTGAAAGGAACCCATGAATGAACACCTAACATACCTGCGAAATTCACTTCTTGAAGATTCTTGGTGGAATTCTTGAGAATTTCTCTTGATTCTTTCAAGCTAGGGTTTTGTTAATGAGAGAGAATAATTGGATTTTGAGAGGAATTGAGAAAATAATCGCTAATTAGGTTATTTAGGGCATTAATCTCGTGTTTAGGACTGACTAGGGTCATGGAAAAAGATCAATTTACCCCTGAAAAGAATTAAATTTTCGTCATTAAAAATCTTAATTTTGGCCTTCACCACGACGTGGCATCGCGGTGAGACACTGGAAATCAGCTAAAACTATTTAAAAATGGACCATCGTGAAATTGGCTTTTGTAGCGATGTGGAGGTATCGCGGAGCCTCACTTGAAAATGACAATTGCGAAAATAGACATTGATGTAATGCGCCGTTATCGCGATGACTCACATGAAAATGCCAAATGAGAACTGGAACATTAGTGATACACGAGATTATCATGATGGCATATTGGAAATTGATGAATACTAATTCGACCCTCATCGCGATGTGGTGATGCCCACTTTGACACACTGTTTCACTAAAAAATCTATAATTTGTCACTCGGGTATCGAATTTGGGCTAAATTTATACCATTGGAAAGCTGATTGAATTTTCTACACAATGGAAAGTCTTAAACTGAAAATTTTTGAGTATTTTGAAAATTTTTATATAGAGATACTCGTGTACTAAGAGCTAAATTGAGCTAGTAAAATATGGGGTATTACTGTATTTTAGTGTCTTTCAGTTGGGAGCAGGATTTAGCACCGAGCGAAGCCAAGGATAGGGACTTACCTTCCAGTTGAGGGTGTGACTCTTAGTAGAAATCCCTGCGTTCCAGAACTACGTAGCCAGCATAGGTTTGAGATGTTAACCTTCCAGTTGAGTGTTGGCACATATCTCACCAGAGCACCTACTAGTAGAGGGTGACTCTTTAGTCCTTCGGGACTTCACTTTAGTGGATCCACATAGCCATTGTTACTAAACATGGCACGGTATTGACACCCTTCTTACTGGGGTTATAGTTTAGACCTCGATTAGCTTTGATTAGGGCATGTCACTTAGATGATACCTCCCACAGTGTCAGTATAATATTCAGTGTAGTTTTAGTTCAGGTTTGTTTGACTAAAGCATACAGATCTTCAGTTATTTAGTTATCAGGTTTTAGTCTTTCAATTTATAGATTATTTCATAAATATGCTTATGCTCGGTCTTGCATTCTCAAATTCTACAGTTTTCATACAAATGTGCTCAACTATCTTGTATTGTTTGGTAGTCTATATTCACATATCAGCTACTTAGTATGCATATGCTAGTTATCCCTTTTTCTTAGATTTCACTCATTTTGTCACCCAAGCTTCAGTTATTTAGTTAATCAGATCAGTTCAGTACATATATTTTTTGTTTTGAATGTTCACGTATTCATGTGTTACCATATCCCAGCTTTAGTTCTACTTATTCTACAAAAGCAAGATTTTAAGAAACTAAGTGTAGTGATTCACCATCTTATCAGATTATGTTTGTTACTCATGTTTTAATATACTCCAACTTTCAATTTATTTCAGTCTCTTGATGAGTCTACTTACACCTAGTTATGCAAGTTTTAAGATTATGTATGAAACCAGTTTTACTTATTGCATTCACCCCTACTTACACAGTACATTCCAGAAGTATTGATCCACATATATGTTTATGTTCTACATTGTATCATAATGTAGGTACCCGTTATAGCCTAAGCATATAACTAAGCATCATAATCAGACAGTTGCAGCTTCTAGCCAGCAGGTGATGAGTTCTCCTATTTTGGAAACTCTAGTCATATTTAATTTATGTACTATGTTGTGTTTTGATTTTCCATATGTATTGATTAGTGGTAGTTGGAGGCATGTCTTAGCTACCTAAAGTCTGTATAGTAGAGGCTTCAAAGATGTCAGTCAGAGTTACTCATATAACTTTTAGTTTTCTCCTCAGTTTATATTAGATTATAAATTGTATCAGTAATATAATTTCTCTCAGATTTTGTCATGATTATATTTCGCATAGTAGAATAGCTATTTATTATATTATAATTTAGTTACTTAATAGTATGTCAGTTCATAGGTTAGCTTGAGGTCACTTGTGATTGTAAGCACCGTGTGGCATCTAGGGTGTACGCCCGGGGTGTTACAGGAATTGGCCTCCTATAGGTTGAAGGATGTTGCTTAAAATTGAGGTGTTATGTGGAAGGATGTTAGAGGTAAGAATGTAGCTCCTATGAGTTGGCAGGTGTTTTGGGATGCATTTTTGGATAGGATCTTTCTGCATAAGATGAGAGAAGCTTAGGTCGAGGAATTCATGAACCTAAGGCAGGGCTCGATGATAGTAAATAAGAATTTTCTTAAGTTCTCCCTGTTGTCTAAGTATGCTCCCAATTTGATAGCTGACCCTAGATCTAGTATGAGTAAGTTTGTTACAAGAGTGTCTGGTTGATAATTAAGGAGTGTAGGATTGTCATGCTTATTGGGGACAGGGATCTTGCTAGACTGATGACTTATGCTCAACATATTGAGGCAGAGAATTTGAAGAGAAAAGAGAGAGAAAATAAAAAGGCTAGAATCAAACAGTTTGAGTATGGCCAACCAAGGTTTGGAGGGGGAAATTATTCATAATTTTAGGGTCACTTGTCTATTCCAGTACCACCTTCAGCCAGTGCCCCTACACCTAGAATCCAACAGGAGTAGAGGGGCAGGACTTTTGCTGATAGGTCTCAGAGTAGTGTGGGTGGAAGGCCCAATTATCCGACATGTGATAAGTGTGGTAAAACTCATCATGGTCAGTGTTTGTGGGGACAGAAGGTTTGTTATAGATGTGGCAAGTTAGGTCATGGAATCAAAGAATGCTCGTATGTTAAGCAATGAAATAGGGATTTTCGTCCCCAGATCAGGCTTCTAGCGCACCTGATCTATTAGGTTTCCCAGTCTCTCCCCATGGCGCATCATCCAGTACCGATGGCGGTTAGCACTAGAATCAATTTTATGCTTTACCATTCTGTCAGGAGCAGGAGATTTCACCAGATGTTGTTACTGGTATGCTTCGTGTCTTTCATCTTGATCTTTATATATTGTTAGACCCAGGGTCAAATCTCTCTTATGTGACTCTATTGGTTGCGGTAAGTTTTGGGGTAGGTCTTAAAAAGTTCTCTAAGCTCTTTTTAGCTTCCACCCTAGTGGGTGAGTTAGTTATTGCCAAACAAGTCTATAGAAAGTGTCCTATCACTATCCTTTACAAGATTATATTAGCAGACTTACTAGAATTAGACATGGTCAATTTTGACATTATTCTGGGCATGGATTGGCTGTATTTCTATTATGCATCTATAGATTGTTGCACTTGAGTAGTGAAGTTTCAGTTCCGTGATGAGCCAGTCTTTGATTCGAAAGGTAATTTGATGTCTCCCAAGAGTCATTTAATATCCTATCTTAAGGACAGAAAGTTGATATCAAAAGGCTGCATTTATCTTTTAGTTAGTGTTAAGGACACTAAGTCTGAGACTCTAACAGTTCAGTCAGTCCGTGTAGTCAATGAGTTTCCTAAAGTTTTTCTCAATGATCTGCCAGGGTTATCTCCTGACAGATAAATAGAATTTGGTATTGATCTACTTACTAATACTCAACCTATCTCCATTCCTCCATATTGTATGGCTCCATTCGAGCTTAAAAGACTAAAAGAGCAGCTTAAAGCCCTTGTAGATAAAGGTTTCATAAGGACCAGTGTCTCTCCATAGGGCGCTCCCATCCTGTTCGTGCATAAGAAAGATGGCTTTCTCCGAATGTGTATTGATTACCATTAATTGAATAAAGTCACAATAAAAAATAAATATCCTCTTCCTAGGATTAATGACTTATTCGACCAACTCCAAGGTCCAAGTTAGTTCTCTAAGAATGACCTTAGATATGGCTATCACCAGCTTAGAGAAAGGGAATGTAATATTCTAAAGATAGCTTTCAGAACCCGTTATGGTAACTTTGAGTTTCTAGGCATGTCTTTTGGGATGACAAACGCCCCAACAACCTTCATGGACTTGATGAACAGAGTGTTCAAACAATATTTGGACATGTTTTTCATAGTCTTTATCGATGATATCCTTGTTTATTCTCGGAGTGAGGGTGACCATGCAGACATCTTAGAATTTTGTTGCAAACTCTTAAAGATCTCTAGTTGTTTTCCAAATTCAACAAGCGTGAATTTTGTATAAGATTATTAGCATTCCTCGGTCATATTATTTCTGATGATGGCATTAGAGTTGTTCTCCTAAAGACTGAAGCCTTGATAAATAAGCCTAGACCCATCTCTCCATCAGACATCAAGAGTTTTACTAGTTAGTTGGCTATTACTGATGGTTTGTTGAGGGGTTTTTGTCTATTGCATCCCCCATGTCTAGATTGAGTCAAAAGAAAGTTAAGTTTCAATGGTCAGATTCTTGTGAGAAGAGTTTTCAATAGTTGAAGGCTCAATTCACTTTAACCCCAGTTTTAGCACTACCTAATGGTACATATGGATTTGTTGTCTATTGTGATGCTTCTAGAGTTGGTATAGGTTGTGTTTTGATGTAGCGAGGTATGGTCATAGCCTATGCATCTAGAAAACTTAAGTCTCATGAAAAGAACTATCCTACCCATGATCTTGATTAGCTGTTGTGGTGTTTGCCTTAAAAATCTGGAGGCACTATCTCTATGGGATGCATGTTGATGTGTTCACGGACCACAAGATCTTGCAGTATGTGGTTTCTTAGACAGAGTTAAATCTTCATCAGAGAAAGTGGTTGGAGTTGTTGAAAGATTATGACATGAATGTTTTGTATTTCTAGGCAAGGCCAACATTATGGAAGATACCCTTAGTAGACTATCAATGGGAAGTGTTGCTCATGTGGGAAGTGATAAAAAAAATTAGTCTGAGAAGTTCATCAGTTGGATAGATTAGGTGTACGGTTGGTTAACTCAGCTGAGGGAGATGTTTGGGTTTGGAGTAGTTCAGAATCATTTTAGTTTCTGAAGTAAAAGAGAAGCAAGATAAGGACTCCAGTTTAGTTAAGCTGAAGGAGTCAGTTAGAGATCAGAATGTAAAGGTTTTCTCCCAAGGGGGAGATGGTGTATTGAGATACCAAAGTAGACTATGTGTGCTATGCATTGATGGTTTGAGGCAACGGATTATGGCCGAAATGTATGGTGTGCATTACTCCATTCACTTAAGCACCACTAAGATGTACCACTATTTTTGGGAAGTCTATTGGTGGAGTGGTATGAAGAAAGATATTGCATAATTTATGGCCAAGTGCGCTAATTATCAACAGGTTAATGTGGAGCACTAAAGACTCAGTGGCACCTTCCAGGAGTTTAGTATTCACACTTAGAAGTGGGAAGAGGTAAACATGGACTTTGTGACAAGGTTACCCCATTCGCGTCGTCAATATGATTCGATTTGGATTATTGTAGACAGTTTGACCAAATCAGCCCATTTTTTGCTAGTTCATATGTCCTACTCAGCCAAAGATTATTCTAAGCTGTATATTAGAGAGTTAGTCAGATTGCACAAAATGCCTTTGTCCATCATTTTAGATAGGGGTACTCAATTTACCCTCTCACTTTTGGAATGCCTTTCAGAAGGATCTTGGTACCTAAGTTTATCTCAGTTCAACTTTTCACCCTAAGACAGATGGTCAGACAGAGAAGACCATTCACACCCCAGAGGATATGTTGAGGGAATGTGTCCTTGACTTCAAGGGTAGTTGGGATGATCACTTGTGTTAGATTGAGTTTTCCTACAATAACAGTTACCACTTTAGTATTTAGATGGCCCCATTTGAGGCTCTTTATGGGAGGAGATGTAGGTCACCCATCGGTTGGTTTGAAGTGGGTGAGGCTACTTCAATTGGGATAGATGTGGTGTTTGAAGCCATGGATAAAGTCTAGTTGATTCGAGAGAGGTTGAAGATATCTCAGAGTAATCAAAAATATTATGCGGATGTGAGGAAAATAGATCTTCAATTTGAAGTCGTTGACTTAGTCTATTTGAACGTTTCACCCATATAGGGGGTGAAGAGATTTGAAAAAAAAAAAAGAAAACTTAGTCCCCGATATGTTGGACCTTACAGGATTTTGAGATGTGTTGGGAAGGTAGTGTAAGAGCTTGAATTGCCTGCTGAGTTATTATCTGTTCCCCCAGTGTTTCATGTCTCCATATTAAAAAAGTGTATTGGTGATCTAGCTATTTTAGTACCTTTAGAAAACACAGATATTCAGGATAGACTTTCATATGAAAAAATTCCAGTAAAGATTCTTGACCACCAGATTCGTAGACTAAGGAACAAAGAAGTTCCCTTGGTCAAAGTTCTTTGGTAAAATATGTCTGTTGAGGGTGCCACTTGGGAAGTAGAAGCAGATATGCGAACCAAGTACCCTCATCTTTTTGTTGTTGTACTACTAAGTTTAAGGTAACAAGTTTCCTTTGATTATATCTTTTCCATTCTCAGTTCCAGTTTTATATAGTCACTCTCATGATGATTCATACATTCACAACTCAGTTTAGTCATGAAAACATGTTTTTAGTCATCTGATTTTAATGCATAATCTCAGTCCCTCAGTATTCTCAGTTGAGCTAATCTCATTCTAGGATGAATGTTCCCAAGGGGGAGATATTGTAATACCCCGTACGTTTCTAGTTCAGCTCAACCCTTAGTACTTACTTAAGGCACTTAGAACCTAAAAATGAAACTTTGTGTTGGAGACAGTCTCATTTTTGAGCTCTTAACTTTGACGGGCTCTGAGACTATAGTTTTTGAGTTGATTCATGTTCAGGGGTGTTAAGATCATGTCTCTAGATGTTTTAGAATTTTTAGGCGAGGTTTGAGCCCTTTTTGGATTGCGATTCAAGTAGCTTAGCTCAATTAGCATGCGTCGCGCCAGTAGTAGCGGTAAGATGGTCACCACATCATGCCAAGTCCATAAACGACATTTCAGTTGTGACTTTAAACCCCAGAAGGGTATTTAGGTCATTTGCACCACCCTAAGTCATAAAACATAAGATTAGATATTATTCTAAGAAAATTACACTCATCATTTATCAAATTTCTCTCTAAGAAACCCTAATTTAACTCTAAGAAATCCAAAGCTTTATCACACCCTCTTCAAGATAATCAAGTATCCAATTTTCTGGGTTCAAGAACTTCAAGAAGAAGCCTTCAAGAATATCAATAGGAATCTAACGTCAAGTTTCTTCATCAAATTAACCTAATAAGGTATGTGGGGTTATGAACAAGGATACTCTTTCATCCTTGTGCCCAAAACTTGTTTGTAACTTAAGAGTTCATGATTTGCGAGTTAGGTTTCATACCCCAACTATTTCATTTTGAATTTATGAGTTTACAAGTGGTTTAAGTATTGGAGTGCATGTTTATCTCATCTATTAATACTTTGACATGAATATTTATGTCATGTATTGCATTTCCTTATCGTGAATTGAGATTGTTAAATAATTTCAAGATGATTGTTGAGAATGAAGTTTTATTATGGAATTCTTAAAATTTAAGTACATATGCTTTAAATCCAAGAATGAGTTTTGAGATTTCAAGAAGACTATGATCTTAAGCCTCTTTTATAAGTTGTTTACCAAGATTTAAGAAAGAATTGATAATTGATCCTAAAATAAAAGGAATCCACATTATTCATATAGTTTATGATTTAAAGGAAAGAGAAGCATAAATGGTTTTCCTTACGAACCCTTGTGCTATTTTAAGGTGGATTTCCTAAAGTCTGAGCGATAAGTATGGGAGTAGTATTTAGCACCAAGTTGGGTATGATTCCAAAGGTCTCATGCCCCAGAACTACGTGCCACCGTAGGTTTAAGTGACCATAGTGGGCCAAGTTACTGATCACTTAAGATAAAGTTCTATTCCAATGAAAAGGGTAGAATAGATCTCCCTAATATGGGTAAGATGTTGGACTCCATGACGTCTCACATAGTTTATGTCGTGTAAAAGAAAATCCCAATAGAAATAGTAAAAGCACAACTTATAGAACTAAGTGTTATGGCTCACAAAGATTATCTATGTTTTACATACTTATGTTCTATTATTTCGTAGTACACATTTTATTCGAGCGAAGGTGAGTCATTTACACTTTGCATGCATCCTTTGAAAGTTTTGTATGAATATTGAACTTTTGTTTTACTTATGTATTCACTCTCATATGTCAGTACTTTCCATAAATACTAACCCACATATACGTCTATGTGCTACATTGATTAATAATGGTTCAAGTGCTCAGTTACAGTAGCGTGATTGGTCATGAGCAACTCTATCTATATCCTAACATATGGTGAGTAATCATAATTTGAGGACCCAGTTATTTAGATTTTCAGCTTATTATAGTATTTAATAAGTTGCTTTTATTTCAGTTCTAGTCAGTTGGGGTCTTGTCCCAGTGGCTCTCTAGCTAGTAGAAGTAGAGGCTTGTCCGACTGTAAGTTACATTTTAGATTTCAAGTATTGGTTGTCTATACTTTTAATTTTAATACTTTCAGACATTATGTACAGTTATATTCAGTTCAGTTCAAACAATACTCAATAATTTAGTGTCATCCCATGCATTGATTTTCTTTGTTTCGAGTTTTAGAACTTGTAGAAGGCTTACAAAGTTAGCTTAGGGCTACTCGTAGTCCCGAGCACCATGTGACATCTCAGGAAATATCTTTGGGGCATTATAAAATCTCCTTGAGATTATGATACATTTTAGTAGAGCCAGGGTGAACAACATACTTGAAAGTATGAGCTTCGTCAAGGATCCTTTCTTGCAACCCATCCACATCCGGTACACATAACCTACCTTGGTATCTCAAGATACCATCACCTCTAATTGCAAAAGCCATGACCTTTTTTTGACCAACATCTTCCTTAATCTGAATCAAAATGGATATCTGGTCTGCTTTTCCTTAACTTCTGCACTTAGGGAATATTTAGCTACCTCTTGTACGAACAACCCTCCATCCTCGAAATCTAGGAGTCGGACTCCCAAATTAGCAAGCCGATAATATCCTTAACCATATTTCTCTTTCCTTTCTTTGCAGGAGAAAGACTGCCCATGGAAAAACTGCTAAGGGCGTCATCCACCACATTGACCTTACCCGAGTGATAATGCAGGCTTATGTCATAGTCCTTAAATAACTCCAACCACCGCCTCTGCCTAAGATTTAGCTCTTTCTGCGTGAAGACATACTGCAAACTTTTGTGATTAGTAAATATGTCAGAATGCACCCCATAAAGATAATGATGCCAAATTTTTAATGCAAACACCATAGCCGCTAACTCTAAATCATGGGTGGGATAGTTCTTCTCATGCACTTTAACTGTCTAGATGCATATGCCACCACCTTACTATGCTGCATAAGTACACACGCACTTTAACTGTCTAGATGCATAAGCCACCACCTTACTATGCTGCATAAGTACACACCCAACTCCCACCCGGGATGCATCACAGTACACAACAAAACCCTCTGCACCCTCAAGAAAGGTAAGGCCAGTGCGGTAGTCAACTTGTATTTCAGTTTCTCAAAACTATTCTCACAAGAGTCAGAACACAAGAATTTCACCTTTTTCTGAGTCAATCTAGTAAGTGGAGTAGCTATGGATGAAAAACTCTCTACAAACCTCCTGTAATACCCTACCAAACCCAAGAAGCTCCGAATGTCGGTTGGAGTCATGGGTCTGGGCCATTTTCTCACTGCCTCAACCTTTTGGGGGTCAACCTTAATTTCTTTACTAAAAACAATATACTCCAGAAAAGAAATAGCACTAAAACAATATTCACACTTGGAAAACTTCGCATAGAACTCATGGTCCATAAGAGTCTGAATGATGATTTGGAGATGATTGGCATGCTCCGCCTCAATCTTAGAGTAAATAAAGATTTCATCTATAAAGACTATGACGAACAGATCTAGAAACTGATGAAACACCCTATTTATTAGGTCGCGGGGGCATTAGTCAGCTCGAAGGACATAACTAAGAATTCATAGTGACCATATTGGGTTTGGAAGGTTATTTATGGATTGTCAGCCTCCCTAATTTTCAACTGATGGTACCCTGAATGAAGGTGTATTTTGGAGATATGCACTTTATGGAAGATGAGCAAGTGTTGTTCAAAGTTTCACCCATGAAGGGTGTCATGCATTTTGGGAAGCAAGGTAAGATTACTTCTAGGTATATTAGACAGTTTGATATTCTTCACCGCGTGGGGCCAGTTGCCTACCGGTTGGCATTACCTCCGAGTTTGTTGGGGGTTCACCCTATATTTCATGTATCTATGTTAAAGAAGTTTCATGGTGATGGTAACTACATAATTCGTTGGGATTCGGTCTTGGTAGATGAAAGCCTCTCTTATGAAGAGGAACCTGTTGCTATTTTTGATAAAGACGTCTGTAAGTTGAGAACTAAGGAGACTGCATCTGTGAAGGTCTAGTGGAAAAATCGTCCTATTGAGGAGGCCACTTTGAAGACCGAAATAGACATGCGTAGTAAGTATCCGCATCTTTTTTCTAATTCAGGTAATTTCCCTGTTTCCTCTTCTTGTCTCTTGTTTGCGCGTTCGGGGATGAATGGTTGTTTAACTAACATTTGATGTAACGACCCTCCCGGTCGTTTGTGAAATCTTTTCATCTTTCCTATTTTAGCTCTCCTCGTAGTTTATGTACGTGAATTATGACCCACGGAATGAGTAGTACCAATTCTTGAATTGCTCGTAAGTAATAAAGTCATTAGCTGGATTATTGAGTTTTAATTAAGTTAAACTTGATAATGGTCAAGTTCGATCAAGTTGACCTCGAATTAGTGTTTTTAGTGATTCCAATAACCTTGGAACATATGTAATTTATTTTTATGGAATTTTGAATAAATTCTGAGAATTTATCAGAAATTTTGAGTATTTTAGATAATTAGTTAATAATAATTTAATGGGTCAAAACTACAATTTATTTACTAATGTGGTCAATGTAAGAATGAATTTAAGTGGAAAGGGTTGTACATATTTAATAATAATAACATCAGAAGTTGGGAGGTAGAGGAGCACGACGCGATTATCAGTGTTTTCCTTTTCTTCGTTAAAAGGGTTTCTACAATTTCAGGTGAGATCCCTATACGTTAATTTTTTCTTCTTATTAATTGGATACATGTGATGTAGACGAATTGTCTGGATATAGACAGTGGGCATCACTACTGGTTAATTGAAATTATACGTGATAATGAGGTTAACGAGAATATGGATTCTTATGTCTTATAGTTGGATTTGCCAATTATAGAATTGATTGGCTTATTATAATAATAGTATTATAATTAGTTAGTGTGACTGCTAGAATTTAGTGGAGATTTTCCCACTGGAATGGTCAATAACGACCAAAGTAAGGTTATAGTCAATTTAACTTAATTTTTTGTTCTTGATTCTAGATTAATACCATTATTAAAATGGTATTGGTTGGCAGAAAGATGAAATTGGAATGGAAACCAAGTTTCCAGAGATTTGAAAGTGGTGAAGGCCACTGTTTCTTGGTTACTTTCAAATAGAAGTTTTTCCTATAGAATCAGTTATTATTTTGGATAAATTAGGTTATTGGTCTAGATTTTTAGAGTAAGGATTTAAAAATGGGTGTTATTATATTCGTACTCTTATGAGAATTATATATATTCAATCAAATTTTTAACGTTTCATAACTTTGAGGAAGGGCTAGACGCTTATGGACTAGCTACATTCGGATTCTTCGATTGAGGTAGGTTGCAGTTTAATTGGAGTTTAGACTCGATTTAATTGTGTGTATGCTCCTAAATCATATGCTTGTTGATTGGTATTCAGACATGCTTGAATTTGATGATATTTTAATTGTTGAGATGTGTATAAATAAGTTATTAAAAATTTGCTCGATGGAATTGTCTTATGGCTTAAAGTGTACTTGTAAACATAATACATTGTATTGTATCCTGAGAGGTAGTGTGAACTTGATAAAATATACCTGATATGGTTATGAAGGATCGGATACCACGTTGGTACAAATATGATTTTGATATTACTTGTTTATGGAGGATCAGGCACCACGCCAGTATGAATATGATAATGATATTACTTATTTATGGAGGATCAGGTACCACGCCAGTATGGTACATGCAGGTCATGACTAGTTAGGCTAAAATAAGTCCTATAGCATGTATGTACATATTTATATTGAATTTGAGATGTTGTACGTGTTATTAAGTAGATAACAAGCTAATGGTGTTCTAATTGAGAGGTTTAGAAGGATGTGGTTGTTATCTATGGTATTGTTGTTGATTCTATGAATGTTTACAGTATGGTTGGTACTCTTGATGGTTATGCGGCCTGTTTGTAAGAACTGTTTGTCCTGTTATTGTTGTATTATTGATTCATTGAATTATTTGTTATGTGACGATGCCTGTCTATATGTTATTTGATTATGTTGTGTACATGCTATTAAATTGGGTTAGCCTATGATATCTACCAGTACATAGTGGTTTGTACTGATACTACCATGTACTCTTCTTTTGTTGAGTGCAGAAAGTGTTCCAAAGCCTCAGACACGACCTCACCTCTAGCGTTTGATAGCAGATCTCGATCCAAAGGTGAGCACCCTGTCTCCAAGCTGCCATGAATCATCCTATTTTTTCTTGTTTATCTTTCAGGCAATGAAACATTCTTTATTTTCTTTATTTTTGGATATCTCTTTTAGACATGATCTTTGTTTAGAAGTTCTTGTATCATGACTTTCGGGACTTGTTTTTTATTTCTTTATTGTTTATTTCTAATTTTCTTTAAATTGATTTATCTCGTTTAGTAATTTTTGTTCTTTATCTTTTTCTTCCTTTTCTTTTTGTCTTTGTTCATACAAATCTTTTAACATTTGTAGTTCTTTTTCTAATTCAGCAATCCAATTATTTTTAGTTTCTTCTATTTTTCGTATTTCTTCTGTAGTTTGTTGTTTTATTTTTTCTATTTCCTTTTTTCTATCTATTTCTTCATTTTCTGTTTCTATTCTTACCATAGCTGTCAATTTATCTTCTATTCTTTGTTCATACAAATCTTTTAACATTTGTAGTTCTTTTTCTAATTCAGCAATCCTACTATTTTTAGTTTCTTCTATTTTTCGTATTTCTTCTGTAGTTTGTTGTTTTATTTTTTCTATTTCCTTTTTCCTATCTATTTATTCGTTTTCTCTTTCTATTCTTACCATAGCTGTCAATTCTTTTTCTAATTCTTCTTTAATGTTAGAAAAAGAAGAATTAATTTTTCACTTTCTCAAATCTCAATTCTCAATTCTCTAATATTCAATATATTTAATTTCTTAAAGTGTCCACTTTAATTTTTTAATTTTTCGTTTACAAAGTACGAGCGGAAGTTTCTAAAGTCCCAATCTTCGGATACTTCCAAAATTTGGTATTGTCGTTCCATCTCTTACGTTTAATTTTTATTTATTGTATTAATTGTTTAATATTTAATTTTATTATACTTGTGTATTTTGAATATTTTTAGTTTAATTTAATTTATATTATGGATAAATTAAAAAACCTCGCTGCTAAAGGTGTTAAAATTTTTTGTCCCGGAAGCGGTAGTGGTAGTAAAAAGCGAATTACTAGCGGTAGAGGTAGTTCAAGTAATAGATATACCCGTGTGCCTTCGCCTCCGGTACCGCTTGGTACACCTTTTGAGGAAGAAATAGGTGTAGGTGCTCACGATATGGATTATGTAGAAGCTCAGGAAAATTACGGTATAGAAGAAGAAAATGAAGTAGATGCAGTTAATTTAGACGAAGATAATGAAAATATTGCTGAAACACCCGCAGTAGGAGATGCTAACGTTAGATCTGAATCAGTTAATCTCCCTTCCCGTCCTCCCAGTGCCCCAAAACCTCGTAAAAGAACTAGTATTGCATGGCAATTTTTTGAACGTATATCAGATATTGAGGTGCAGTGCAATATTTGTTAACAAATAAATAAGCATAGAAGTGGAGGCAAGCAAGGGGGTACGGGTACGTTAATGAGACATATAGCTGAAGATCACAAAAGAGAGTTAAATATTGCAAAAGGTGGTGGGGATGTTGGTGGGTCAACACAAACTAGAATGGACCCAACAACCGGTCAAGTAGCGAAAAAGTATAATAAATTGAGGGACAGGGAAGAAATAGCTAAAATGGTAGCTGTGGGTTGTTTGCCTTTTAGTTTTCCTTCATCTAATGCTTTTATTCGTTATATACAAGCAACTTATAATCCTATGTTTAATGGTATTCCTAGAACTACTTGTCGGTCTGATATTTTTAGACTCCATTCACAATATTATTTTTATTTATCAACATTGTTAAAAAATATTCAATGTAGATTGTCCCTAACTTCTGATCTTGGTCGTGCTGTAAATAAAAATGATTATTTAACCGTTACTTGTCATTGGATGGATAGTAATTTCGTGATGCAAAAACGTATTCTTGCTTTTTTATATGATGAAGATCGTAAACATACTGGACAATTTATTGCTGATTCTATTGTTAAAATTGCCGGATATTATCGTATAGAAAATAAAATTTTATGTATTGCTTTTGATAATGCTTCTAACAACAAGACTGCTATAACAAAAATAAAATCTACGCTATCTCCGCCCTTGCCTGAAATTTTTCATATTAAGTATGCATGTCATATATATAATTTAATTGTAAAAGATGGTCTTGACTTTTTTGAGCTTTATATTGAAAAAATTCGTCTTGCCGTTGGTTTTATTCAAGGAAATAATCGTAGATCGAGAATTAGAGAATTTAAACTTAAATGTCAAGAAAATGGACTTACCCCGATTTTGATGCCTGAGGAAATTGATACTAGATGGAATTCTACGTATGAATTTTTAAAAACTTGTTATAAATATAGAATTCCTATTACACTAGCTTTTAACCAACATTGCGGTTCATTTTCTGATTATGCTGATTGCATGCTACATAATTCTGATTGGGTTGTAATTAATGATCTTGTTAAGTTTTTAGAAAAATTTTATGTAGCTACGGTTGAATTTTTCGGTGCTTACTATCCTACTGTTTCTAATATTTTGGCATATATAGCCGATATTTCTGGTTTGCTCCAACAATATAAAAATAAAGAAGGTTATAAAGAAGCTGTTGGCGCCATGTTTACGAAATTTAAAAAATATTTTTTTTCGATTCTCCCTATTTACTTGGTTGGTGATATTTTAAATCCGTGCATGAAATATAATCATATGTGTCACTTTAGTACTCTTATTTATACTAACTTAGAAATAAATACTAACCATGATTCTGAACAAGTACAACCTGATTTGTGAACGGCTACGGCTGATGCAAAGGATTATATAGAAAAATTATATAATCACTATGCTGATTTATTTGATTCAGCTGTACCTACAAATATCATTCCAACTGTCGCTCCTCATCCCCCGAGGAGCCATCATCTTCTAAAAGGCCGGCACATAGTGGTTTTTCTGATTCGTTTTATGATTTAAATTGTTGGAACAATGTTGATGAGAGAACTTACACATCAACTTATCGGGAAGAGCTGAAATACTATCTTCGGATGACACCAGAGGATCGCAGACGACGGATCAACACGCTGGATTGGTGGAGGAATAATGAAGCTTGAAGTCCTTGAAGAAATTTGAAGAAATTATGACTTCACGGGAGAACTCAGTAGAATCAAGTCCAATGCATGGTTTTGCCCCCGTTGACTTCGATTATCCTATGCAAGTTCCCATTAATATTAACATGAATGAGTGGGAAAAAATGATGCATAATTTATAGATTTTTCATTCATGTAAATTATAAATTTTGGATCATTTTGCAATCAATAAAATTCCCCAAATTCATTCACTCCTTAGTCGTTTTTTTTTTTTTTTTATTTAACGATTTAAAATTTTAAATTGAATTTCTAATTTTCTACTTTAAATTAAAAACTTACTTCTAATATATTATTAATTTACTACCAAATATTATTAATTTATTATATTAAGTAGCATATGTTTTGTATATTTGTGCATATATCTTCTATAGAAGTGTATATTTAACGTACACATGTGTATATGTTTTATAAATTAGTATATAAGTATATCTATACATATTGTAATGTATATATAATGTAGTATATTTTATAAGTAGTAGTATATATACATTTAATGGTGTGTATACACGTGTATATATCTTCTATAGAAGTGTATATTTAATGTATACATGTGTATATGTTTTATAAATTAGTATATATATTGTAATGTATATACATTATAGTATATTTCATTTAAAGTATTACATATACATAGAATAGAGTGTATATATGTGAATGGATCTTCTATAGACATGTATATTTAACGTATACACGTGTATATATTTTATAAATTAGTATATAACTATACAAATATATATTGTAATGTATATATATTGCATATATCTCATTTAAAGTATTACATATACATAAAATAGAGTGTATATATGTGAATAGATCTTCTATAGACGTGTATATTTAACGTATACATTACTTTATGTTTTATAAATTAGTATATATATATATATTGTAGTATATACTTTTTTTAAAGTAGTACATATATATTGAATGGTGCGTATATATGTGTATATATCTTCTATAGACGTATATCTTTAAAGTATACAAGTGTATATGTTTTATAAATTAGTATGTAACTATATATATATACATATTGTTGTATATATATATATGCATATCACTATATTGTAGTATTTATTTTATTTAAAGTAGTACATATAAAAATATTCCGGGGTGTGGTTAAAGAAGTATGGTATTAAGAACATAGATTAGGAGGAAGAGATGAATAGGGTAAGTAAAAAAAAAAAATTAAAAATTTTGGGGAAAATATAAATCATAAGAACGGTAAAAATGAAGAAACAATGAGAGAGAGGGAGTACTGAGTAGGATTTACAAGTCTGATAAATTTCCACTCGCAAATTCCCTTTTTTCTTTAATATCCTTAATTAATTTTGAAAAATCCTTTAAAATTGAAATATCCCTCCATATACGGATTAAACAGTTTATGTTTTATTTAAAGTAGTACGTATAGTCATATATAATTATATATTGAATGGTACGTATATATGTGTAATTGTTTATATATATTGTATATTGGAGATTTGGAGTGTATATAGTGTATATTGGAGTGTATATAGTGTATATTGAATTATTTATTTATTTTTTAAACGGGTTTGACCGGTTTTTAACCGAATTTGACCGAGTTTTGGTGGGTTTGACCGGATTGGGTTAAGTGGGCCGGGTTCGGGTGAATTTTAATTTTTTTACTGTTTGGCCCGGCCCAATTAACGCCAAACCCGGCCTGTAACCGGCCCGTAACCCGGGTAAAATGGGAGGACCGGTTCCGGCCCGGCCCAGCCCGGCCCAGTCCGTTAGACAGCCTTAGTAGAAAGTAAGAATGTTGTCATGATAGAAGACATTATTTTCCTTAATAAAATAATAAACAATCTTCCTTTAACAAAAATATAAATAAAAATAGGGCCTATACATTTTCATTTTATGATTACTATAAAAAGAGGCTTACATAATTAAAAAAAGACTTTAAATGTTTAAACTATTTTAAAATTGATAGTAGCCAATAAATGAGATATATGGGTGTTTAATCGTGCACATTACGTGCTAGTTTGGTGACATATATATGTTTGTCAATTTTCTTATGCATATGATTTCTGATTTTTAAATAATATTACAGAAAACTTAAATGATGAATTAGGAGAAGATATACTTTTCGGGCTATCATCTTATAAGATGCAAAGTAATATATGGATAAATAAGGCTGGAACCTGTAGAAAGTTTAATAATCCTCAAGGTGCTGTCGATTCTTGGCTAAAACAACTTAATTTTAATCATTATGATTTTAATATTTTCAGCTCAAAGTTCAATATGGACCATATTTACTTATTTTGAAGTCATTTCAAGAATGGTCTCATGTTATGTTACCAATTTAATTTCTTATTACTTTGAGAACCTGTTATGTGCTATATTTGGATCTGGTTAAATGGGAAGTTATTTTTATCTTTATTCTTATTTTATTTTGTATTCGTACTCTTCTCTTTAATTTGTTGACTTTATCTTATTTAATTTCTTGATTAGATATGCAATTTTATTAAAACATGTAGAAATAAATTTTAGAATATTTTAACTATATCATGTTAAGTTGTCGATTATAATTTTTAATATGAGTATACATATACAGTAAATGTTATATACATTATATGAAATCTTTAAATCAATTTTTCCAGAAAGTATTTTTATTATCAAGTGCTATTTTCTTCCATTAAGTTCTTGTCAATAAAGTGATCAAAACATATGTAATGCAGAGTTTTCTTTACCCATTGACACCAATTGTCCCTTCAAACCATCAATCGAAGATATTATGCATTAATTATTATTTTTAGAAATATACATTTTTGTTTTGAGTTCTTAGTTTAATCATCTTATTTGAAAAAAAAAAAAATAGAATCCACTTTAACTCATACAAGACTCTTTCAGTTATTCTTATTAAAGAAGTTTTGATATAAAATTATGTTGAAATAGTTTTTTATGTTTAAATTATTTTGAATTTGAAAGTTATCTATAAACAAGAAGTATGATTGTTTATCGTGCACGTTATGTGCTTGGTTGGTGACATCTATGTGTTTGCCGTAATATTCAATTATTAGATTTTTCATTTACTAAAAAATAATATTTAGACTGTGGCTTAAGAGGTCTTTAAGATGCAAGAAAAATAAAAAAGCAGGTCATCTACTACACAGTTTGTCCTAAAAATGGATAACCGACTGTAATGCATTTTTATCGTTATGTATACCCCCCGCCCCCCGGCTTGAAAATTCCATATTAAAATTACTCGAGTTCTGAAGCTATACATTTCAGGCTAGGCTAGTTTCTCACAAAAGTGGAGCAAGGCATCGTTTAGAAAAATTTGTAAATGATTTGGACAAGTTTAGTGGCGTTTGACTTGATTTCTAGTTAGCTAAGATGGTAAGAAACTTATAGAAATTTACGAAATTAAATTTGGATAAGTAGAACTCCCTAAATAGATCTTAGCATAAAGGTCATTGTTTGGAATGTCTCGAGATTAAGTTGTGTTGTAAAATTTAAAATTTCTGGGAGAAACTGGACATTCTGTCCCATTGACATGACTGTAGCGGCATGCACACAACTATAGCGGAGAAATTCCTTCTATAGCAATGAGCAAACCCGATCAACAACCGCTATACCGATGCAGCTATAGCGAAGTATATTGCTATAGCGGCAAAAGTTATTGTAATGACTCATTTCGTCGTTACTAAATTATCCATGGTAAATTGATGAAAATCTTATTTTTCATTCCTCAATATTACCTTGAGCCCAAAATAGCCAACGTTTTATTTATTGCTTCATCTAAAGCTTTTCGGTTAAAATTTAAAACTTCTGATGTGTTTAAATAGACTCAAGCCCAATGAATTTAATTATGGAAAAATTACATAAACTAGCATCCTTAAGATTATAATTACAATAAATAGCAACACTTTTTCAAAATTACAACTGTCACACCCCTTTTACGTACTTCAAAAGATTTATATTTTAAGTTCGAAAGGGTTTTATTATTTAACTGACAAGAAATGAAAATTTATTTCGGAAAAAGGATTATTTATGTCTTTTACTCAGAGTCGCCACTTGGCATAATCCGGTGTGCCAAGTCACCATTGGAAAATCCTTTTTCAAAATCATTTGACTCTTTAAACTGGTTTGCGACCAAAGATTCCGGCTAAGGAATTCTGTTGACCGAGGGGAAGGTGTTAGGCACCTCTCGATCCCGTGGTTTAACCACGATCGCTTGGTAGAGTGTATCGACTATTTTTTTTTGGCACTAAGAAATGTATAAACCGCACAAAAAGCACGCAAAATAATCAAACAAAATAAAATAATCCGAAATGTAAAGTCCAGTCCAATTATTACAACCCGAAATAAAAAGGGACTGAAAGTAAACCTACGCTAATCCTAAACTAATGCTCTACCCGACGCCTCGGGCCTTCACCACGAACGTCCTCCGGTTAAATGATACCTCGGGGCATTCCCCGGCAAATAAATATACACAGATACTTTGAGACATTCCCCGGCCAAATGAATACACTTTTCAAATACGGTAAACAAGACATTCAAAAAAATTATTTCAAACATTCCAACAATCCACCAATTCTACATTTGCCTACCTAACTTACTGTTTGCCTATCCACTCGACGACATATCACATTCAACATCAACAATGAATCAAAAGACCATAATATTCACTTTTACCAATTTCGATTCCCGCCCCAACTTCATTCTTATCAATCAATGATTAACACATGCTTCAATTATCAACTCACTTTTCAACATTCAAATCCAACATCAACCAATACGCAATCAAGATTCAAACATACCAAACACACAAATCATTTACGATAACGTAAAAATTAAAGCGAGAGAAGATAAAATTGGACCTCGATATTATTTTTATTCGAATATTATCCTGTTGAACAAAACAGAGTCCGCGCCAAAAACCTCGAGCCAACCTCCACGAATCAACTCAGCCTCAGTATTTCACTTTTTGCTCTGCTTTTCACCAGTTCGAACAAAAATTGCGCAGAATAGACAAAACAGCCCAGAACTAAAATGAAACCGAGAACCCGTGTGATGATTTCCGACGAGACCTCGCCGGACTTAGCTCGAATGGACGGTTTAGGACTAACGAGCTACTGAGATACCATTTTCGGAAGGATTTCGCCTAAAACTCAACAACACCGACTAGATGTCTGGGGATTTAGGCAGTGGTTGGGTTATTTTGATGAGCCTTCATTGTTTCTCGATGATTTTGTGTGTTGTGTGTGCCTAAAGAAGAAGAGCCCAGATCCCCTTTCTTTCTTCTCATCAAATCGCTCCTCTCCCCATCCGTGTGCTCTCACGAACTCTCTGTGTGTGGATGAATTTTGGTGAGCTTTTCTGTAAGTGCCTCGTCTACGGCGGTGGTGTGCGCGTATGGAGAGAGAATTATGTGGGATTGAAGATGAGTGATGTCTATGTACTATGGGAATTTTAGTGAGTGAATTTTTGTTTTGGAGATGGAAAAGTGGTACTGTGTATGTGTGTGTGTGAATTCATGAGGTAATTTCTGGTGGTGAGTGTGTGTATATATGTGGTGAGTGTGGGGTAGGGTGTGATGTAGTTTTTTGATTGGATGGGTTGTTAGGATAGGGTAGATAGGTGTTGTTTTTTTAATTGGGTGGGTTGTTAGAATATTAGGATAAAACAAAATTGGTTAGGGGTTGTTATTTTTTTCATTTTGTGGAGGGATTATCACATGGGTGAGGGTACACGGTAGGATAAGGTAAACAATAGGTAAAATGATATCAGGGAGGGACGAAATTAGGTGTCTACATCATGCCCCCTTTGAATGTAAACACGAAGCGTTTTCAGGCAAAGAAGTAGACAGCGAGATCAAATTTTAACCCGACCATTATCCAAAGAAAGTAACAGAAGGAAGAAGGACAACTGGGTTTTGACTTAAGACATCCCACCTACTCACATTATGAGAGGATCGAGTGACAAGTATCTCAACTTTTGAAAGGAGATGGACTATACCTAGTTAGAGAGTCGAGTGAGGTTCCATCGAGGTTCCAGCCCGCGGCTCTGTCATTACATAAAAAAAAATGAAAATTACAAGTTAAAATATAAATGAAATTACAAAATCCTATCTATACAGCTTCTGTTGGCTCTTAAATCGACTTTTATCACCCTATTCTTTAGGCGGGCTCCTGATTTACAATTTCTTTCAACTTGTTGCTTGGCTTTCAATTGCTTCGCTTTGTTGCATGACTTTTCATTTCTTCAATCTGTTTTCTAGGCGGGCCTCTGACTTGCTATTTCATCACCGTGTTCTTCAGGCGGGCTCCTGAAACCCAAAATTAGAACGAAAATTATCCTTAACAAAAATTATAGTGAAGTAGTATTTCATTTTTGAAAGCGTTGTCCCATTTTCCAGGAGGGTCCTGAACAGAAAGTAAAGTCCCATTTTTCAGGAGGGTCCTGAATTGAAAGTAAATTCCCATTTTTCAGGAGGGTCCTGAACAGAAAGTAAAATCACATTTTCAGGAGGGTCCTGAACAAAATATAAAATCCCATTTTTCAGGAGGGTCCTGAACATAAAGTAAAATCCCATTTTTCAGGAGGGTCCTGAATAGAAAGTAAAATCCCATTTTTCAGGAGGGTCTTGAACAGAAAGTAAAATCCCATTTTTCAGGAGGGTCCTAAACATAAAGTAAAATCCCATTTTCCAGGAAGGTCCTGAACAGAAAGTAAAATTCCATTTTTCAGGAGGGTCCTGAACATAAAGTAAAATCCCATTTTTCAGGAGGGTCCTGAACAGAAAGTAAAATCCCATTTTTTAGGAGGGTCCTGAACATAAAGTAAAATCTCATGGATGTACATTTCCAATGGTAGATGAATTAAGTGAAGCGAAATTTGCCCCTATTTCAACAAAAAAAAATTGTCAGTTAAAAACTTAGTGGTGACTTGCAGCTTTTGGCTTCTCAGGTATCTGCCCCAGCACTCTTTCCTTTCATCTTTGTTCTAAATCGCTAACACCTGCCCTGTCTTGCCGTATCATTGACCTGGACCAGATTGAGGGAAGTGAGTTTTGACTCGAACAATGGGCTTCTATTTTACCATGCCTCTGAGGTGCACCCTTTTCCTAAATCTGAATGTTTCCATGAATCCAACATCCTGTCGGTTGATAGACTTCCTTTGTTTCGTGTTGAATTACGATCATATTTCTTTCCTATGCTGTTCCTTGGCTTTTCCTCGTATAATTGGAAAGACTGGTAGTAAATTTTGAAATCCTTTCTCGCTTGTTTTGACACAGACTTGACTTAAAATGTAAATAAATGATGATGACTTTTATTTTGATAAATGACATAAAAAGACAAAAAGCATGAATATGTAAATGAAAGAAAAGGGCAATGTCCCATATTCAAAAAGAAAACTTATCTGAATACGACAACCAACTCTAATGAGTATGATATGCATTTTAGATTGAGCTGCCTGATCTCCCTATCCAAACTCCCCATTTGTTGTTGAGTTCGAGCCTTTGCCGCTAAGCCGCTTCTTCAAATCCATTTGACTCATTCATCACATTCGATTGTCGACATCTTAAATGACTTTTGCCAACAAATCTCTTTCTTTTCACTTTTCACTTTTCTCTTGAACTCTCCATCGCCTTACGGTGCCTGTAAGGGTTTTTACCAATAAGACTCTCTCATTTTTATTTCTCTCTACTCACCATCGCCTTATGATGCCTGCAAGGATTTTTACCAATAAGACTCTCTCATTTTTATTTCTCTCAACTCACCGTCACCTTATGATGCCCATGGGGGTTTTTACCAATAAGACTCTCTCATTTTTGTATTTCTTTCCTGATTTCTTATGCTGAGGGAGACGAGTGGTACCTCACAATGTATCATCATATCCATTGCATGCTTAACCTTAACATCATCAAAAATTGATCTGAAGGACTTTCTTTGGTTGTAACTTGGCTTTTGGTTAAGGTTAAAAAAGATGGTAAGGGGCTCAAATGATACTTGAAGTGGGGGGTGGGACTTACAACTTTTGGAATCGACTCAAACAACACATTAACTCATGCCCCAGTTTTGTTGACTGGGTGAATCTTAAATCTTTATTTGGTTTGACCGATCCTAAAATAGGGCAGCCTATGTATCTCACTCCCGAGAGAGGAGAATCAGGTCACACATAGTTCCATCAGCTTGTTCTTTGTTTTGATTTGATTTTGATTTTTTTTCGTACTTTTTCTTTTGTTCTTATTTTCTTGACATTTATATTTGACTCTATTTTGATTCCAAAAGAGGGATATGAAAGAAAATAAAACGAAGCTCAAACGGGTAAACAAAGGATGACACCATGTTTGGATAGAAGAATAAAATGCCTTCATCATATCAATCTTCAAGAATGCAAGTACTAAACATGCAATAAACTCAATAAAGGATCAAATATCATACATAGTATCTTTTGACCGCATCAGCATTGATAGCCATTTCTGCCATTTTGCCTTCAATATCTGTCAAGTATAAGGCTCCATTGGGCAACACTTTCTTCACAACAAAGGGACCTTGCCAGTTAGGGGAGAACTTGCCTTTCTCTTCAACCATGGTGAGGAAGGATACGTCTCAATACCAACTGACCAACTTCAAAATTCCTGGAATGGACCTTTTTGTTATACGCTCGAGCCATCCTCCTCTGATACAACTGGCCATGACACACAGACGTTAGTCTTTTTTTCTTAATCAAACTCAAATGTTCCAGTCGGGTTTTTACCCATTCGTCATCATCAATCTCTACTTCTACAATGACTCGAAGAGAGGGAATTTCAACTTCTATAGGGATGACTGCTTCTCTCCCATACACCAATAAATATGGAGTTGCCCCTGTTGAAGTGCGAACAGTGGTGCGATAACCTAGCAATGCAAATGGAAACTTTTCATGCCACTGTCTAGACCCTTGTATCATTTTTCGCAGTATCTTTTTTATATTCTTATTGGCAGATTCTACAACACCATTGGCTTTTGGACGATATGGAGTAGAATTTTAATGTGCGATCTTAAACTGTTGACATACTTCTTGCATCAAATGACTATTGAGATTGGCAGCATTGTCTGTAATGATCATCTTAGGAATTCCAAATCTACAAATAATATTGGCATGAACAAAATCTACCACAGCTTTCTTTGTCACTGACTTGAAAGTTACTGTTTCTACCCACTTTGTGAAATAGTCAATGGCTACCAAAATGAATCTATGCCCATTTGATGCCTTCGGCTCAATCGGTCCAATCACATCTATTCCCCAAGCCACAAAAGACAATGGAGCGGCCATTGCATGCAGCTCAATAGGAGAAGAACGTATCAGATCACCGTGTACCTGACATTGATGACACTTTTGAACAAATTGAATAGAATCCCTTTCCATAGTAAGCCAGTAATAACCTGCTCGAAGAATCTTCTTTGACAAGACATGGCCGTTCATATGCGACCCGCATACTCCAGAGTGTATTTCAACCATGATTGTCGAGGCTTATCTTGCATCTACACACCTTAAAAGTCCCAGATCTGGGGTCCTCTTATACAAGATTCCCCTACTTAAGAAAAATCCACTAGCCAAACGCCTAATAGTCCTCTTTTGATCGTTGGTGGCATATGATGGGTATTCTCCTGACTGAATGTACCGCTTGATATCCAAGAACCAAGGTTCTCCATCGAGCTCTTCTTCAACCGTATTACAGTAAGCATGCTAATCACGACTCTGTATATGTACTGGATCGATTGAAGACAGAGTGGCTAAAGAATCAGCAATTTCATTATGAATCCTTGGAATATGCCTAAATTTTACTAACACAAACCGTTGACATAGCTCCTGCAAGCATTGTCGATACAGTATGAGCTTCAAATCTCGCGTCTCTCAATCTCCTTGAATTTGATGGACGAGCAAATCTGACTCTCCCAACACCAATAATTCTTGGACTCCCATATCAACATCTAACCTCAAACCAAGAATGAAGGCTTCATACTCTGCCATATTATTAGTACAGTAGAATCGAAGTTTTGCTGTTACCGGGAAATATTGTCCCGATTCAGAGATAAGAACCACACCTATTCCGACTCTTTTCATATTGATAGCTCCATCGAAGAATAACCTCCAACCTGGATCAACATCTATAATGACTTCATCGACACACGACACTTCTTCGTCAGGAAAATATGTCTTTAATGGCTCGTACTCTTCATCGATGGGATTCTCAGCAAGATGATCTGCCAAGGCTTGGGATTTCATGGCAGTTCGAGTCACATATACAATGTCGAACTCGGTAAGCAATATTTGCCACTTTGCCAATCGACCTGTCGGCATATGCTTCTGAAAGATATACTTCAAAGGATCCATGCGGGAGATGAGATAAGTAGTATAGGATAAGAGATAGTGCTTCAACTTTTATGCTACCCAAGTTAGGGCACAACACGTCCTTTCAAGAAGAGTATACTTAGCCTCATATGCGGTGAACTTCTTGCTAAGATAATAAATAGCTTGCTCCTTTTTGCCTGTGACATCATGTTGACCCAGGACACAACCGAAAGAATTGCCCATAACTGATAAATATAAGATCAATGGCCTACCAGGCTCCGGGGGTACCATCACGGGCGGATTTGATAAATATCTTTTGATTCGATCGAACGCTTCCTGAAATTCTTCAATCCATTTTACCGCAACACTCTTTTTCAGTAACTTGAATATAGGCTCACAAGTGGTTGTGAGTTGAGCAATAAACCTGCTAATGTAGTTCAGTCTACCAAGCAAACTCATCACCTCCGTCCTATTCTTGGGCGGGGGCAAATCCTTAATGACTTTGATTTTTGAGGGATCCAATTCAATTCCCCGACGGCTGACTGCAAACCCCAATAGCTTTCCAGATGGAACTCCAAATACATATTTTGCCGGGTTGAGTTTGAGATTATACCTGCGAAGCCTTTCAAAGAACTTTCTTAAATCTTTAACATGGTCGGCCTGACTTTTTGACTTAATAATCACATCATCCACGTAGACCTCAATCTCCTTATACATCATATCATGAAACATAGTGGTCATGGATCTCATGTATATTGCTCCAGCATTCTTCAAACCGAATAGCATCACTCGATAACAATAAGTCCCCCATGGTGTGATAAAAGATGTCTTCTCTGCATCATCATCATCCATAATGATCTGGTGATATCTGGCATAGCAATCCACAAAAGAGGCAACCTCATGTTTAGCACAGTTGTCTAACAAAATGTGGATGTTGGGCAGTGGAAAATCATCTTTCGGACTTGCTCTGTTCAAATCATGGTAATCAACACACACTCAAATTTTGCCATCTTTATTTGGTAGGGAACAACATTGGATAACCACATGGGATAGCGAGCTACTCGAATTACTTTGGCTTCAAGTTGTTTCATGATTTTCTCTTTAATTTTAATACTTACATCTGTTTTAAACTTTCTCAACTTCTATTTGACAGGAGGGAATGCGGGATCAGTTGGCAATTTGTGAGCCACTAATTCAGTACTTAAACCAGGCATATCATCATAAGACCATGCAAAAACATCCTTGTAATTAATTAATGCTTGAATCATTCCCTCTTTTAGCCGTGGCAAAGCATGTATACTGATTTTAGTTTCCCTAACATCTTCTTGATCCCCTAGATTTATTGGCTCAGTCTCATTCAAATTAGGATTCGGTTTGTCTTCAAACTGTTCCAACTCTTTGCTTATTTCTTCTAGTGTTTTTTCTTTATCATATTCCCCATCCTTCTTCATTACATCTCAATTAGTTTGGATTTTAAGATCAGGCTGAAAATTCCGCATGCATGTCATGTCATTAGAATCAGCATAAAGAGAACTGTGTAAGAAAAGAAAAACAAAATATATTAGACACGAAACAAAAGGGACATTGCATTTCATTAAATAAGAAGATAGAAGGGTTTAAACACAGATACCAACATAACATAAACAAACTAAAATCTGAATTACAACCCTGAAATAACTCGGATAAATAGAAAGAAAAATAAAATAAACTACCAAAACTCCCTCCTGACGGGGAGAAGAGTGACTTCCTAATTATTGAGCCAGAAAGTTGGACCTATGAATTGCACATCTTCCCTACTGGTACCTTCTCCTGCTTCGACCATATCAACTTCAATAAAAAGGTTCTGGAAGTCATCAAGCAATTTAACTTCAAATTCCACATGCTTAGTGACACCGCTCTTAACAAATAATTCACTGAGTAATGGCATTGGGTGAGGGAGTGACCATATTTCCTTTTCCCTTCCCTTGGCTTTCTTCAGATCTTCAGCTGTAGGCTCAAATCTCAGACCAAACGTGCCCACATTCTTACTTGGACATATGGGATGAACTATACCGTGCAGAGATGCTCCCAAATCCTTTTCTGGCTCAAATCCGTATTTACAAAGTTCACTCACCATCATGATAGAAGCAGAAGACAATTGCGGTCCCAATATAGCCTACCATTCAACGATACAATTCACTGGCACTGTATCAAAAATTTGATAGACGAATGTCTCCTCTATGTTATTTGCTTCAACAAGAGACAAGGGAGAATCTTCATAGGCTGACAAATCTCCTTCACCATGAATAACTACTTCTTGCCTGTCGTGCTCAAACTTAATCATTTGGTGCAGTGTAGATGCAACCGCCTTGGCCTTGTGGATCCACGGCCTTCCCAATAACAGATTGTAAGAGGAGTCTACATTCAATACTTGAAACTCTATGGCAAACTCAACAGGCCCTATGGTCAACATTAGTTCTATTTCGCCAATGGAATTTGATTTTGCACCATCAAAAGCCCTAACACATACATTGTTGGGCTTGATCCTGTCAGCACCAATATTCAACTTTTACAAAGTAGAAATAGGGCAAATATTTGAACCTGAACCTCCATCAATAATAACATGAGTGACGTAGAAATCTTCACACTTCACTATAATGTAAAGGCCCCGATTATGACCTGTACCTTCAACAGGCAATTCATCGTCAGAAAAGCTGATCCGATTGACCTCAAAGATTTTTCCAACCATTTTCTCAAGTTGGTTGATTGTAATATCCCTAGGAACATATACTTCATTTAATACCTTCAGTAAAACATCACGATGCTCCTTCGAGTGCAACAACAAAGATAAAAGGGAAATTTGAGCAGGGTTTTCTTCAACTAGTCCAATATTGAATACTCTGTTAGTTTCATATTTTTCAAAAATTCTTCGGCTTCTTCTTCGGTGATAGGATTTTTGATAGATGACGGTCCACTTACCGTTGGCTTGGACTTTCTTAAGTTTTCAGGCACGAAGCATCTTCCTGACCTAGTCAAACCCCCTACGTCATCTTCATCTTCCACAACTTCTTTCCCGTGATAGGTCATCATAGCCCGCCCATAATTCTAGGGAACTCTTTTCGTATCAACTATCGGAGGTTGGGTCACCAGTTTGAGGACAATAGGCACTGTCAATGCTCCTTTCACCGTCAAGATGGGCTGACTCAGAGCTCCCACCACTGTCAGCTTAGGTTTATCCTAACTAAAATCAACATGCCTTCTGGCGCCCTGTACTGTGATCAGGGTTTTTTTGTGCTTTCTTGGGCTTTATCTTCTCTCATTCCTTCCTGGCTCAAAGACATTGCTTTCAAATACTCTTCTACATTCACCGATTTCTCCTCAATGGTCTGTATCTTGACAATAGGCTTATAACCCCTCAAAGACTCTTTCCCATCATATATCAATTCTAACATATTGGCTTCAGCATGGGTTGACAGCGGATTCTGGTTAATGTTTGGACCCTCCGAGGCCTGGACCAGCATCTAATTTGTGTCAATTAAATCTTGGATAACTCTCTTTAAATGCCAGCATTTCTCAATATCATGGCCTGGCATATCAGAACAGTACGCACACCTTAAAGAATAATCGAGATTCCTTGGCGGTGGATTTGAAAGCCTTCCTTGAATTGGGCTCAAAACCTTCAACTTTCTCAACCTATCAAACAAGCTAGCATATGACTCCCCAATAGGTGTGAATTGATTTTTGACCGCCTTCTCTTTCTTATACTCGGGCCTAGGCTGAAAACCGGGTTTGGAGGGGTTTTGGTAATTTGGTGGAGCGAATGGGCGATTTTGTGGAGCTTGCGCGCGCCATTATGGGTAAGAAGGGGTTTGGGCATATGGCTGCGCGCTATATACTGGGTACGGGGGTGGTGGAATGGAATATAAAGGTTTTTGTGGAGGGTAGTAATGGTGTGGAGGAATATATGGAGCTTGGGCATAGACTTGGGCTTGGGATTGGGGATAGGGGGAGGTGGCCTTTTGGAATAAGAATGGGTTCCAGCTACGACAGTTGCCACGTCCTCTTTCTTCTTTTTATCTCCAAATACGCCAGATCCACCTTGAATCGCTTGTGTGGTGGCTTTTAACGTGGCAAAACTCACTATTCGGCCGGTCTTAATTCCGTCCTCTATTATCTCCTCCATTTTGACGACTTCCATAAAAGACTTTCCCATTGCCGGAAGTAAATGTTGAAAATAGGTCTCATCCTGTGCCTGAATGAAAACTTCTACCAATTTACTTTCTTTCATTGGAGGCTTTACCCTAGCGGTCTGTTCACGCCACCTTATCGCATATTCCCTAAAACCTTCAGTGCTCTTTTTCTTCATGTTGACCAAGGATTTTTCGTTCGGAATCAGGTCAATGTTGTACTGAAAATGTTGAACAAATTCAGAAGCCAAATTATCCTAGCTGTTCCATTTATCGATGTCTCGATCAATAAACCCTTCTGAGGCCAGATCTGAAAGACTCTCGCCAAAGAAGGCCATGAGCAGTTCTTCCTTTTCTCCTGCAGCCCTCAACTGGTTTCAATAATGTCTTAAGTGTGCCACGGGATCACCGTATCCTGCATATTTCTCAAACTTAAGCATCTTAAAACTGGGGGGAAGGTTGATGTCTGGGAACATGCAAAGATCTTTATAGGAAACACTCCTATAATCTCTGATTCCTTGAAAATTCCTCATAACTTGTTCTAAACTTTTCAATTTCCAGGCTATGGTATCCTGTTCCTCCGTTGCGACAGGTTTCTCCATATCAAATGGAAATGCAGGCAGCTGAGTGTACCCATACGGTTCATTCATTTGCAAAGTAGGCTCAGGGGCATAATACTGACCATCTGGAACCTTCAGTACTGGCTCACTGGCAGACCTAGGAAGCCTCATTGTGGAACTCAAATCATATATGGGAGTTTCATGTGGTGGCGGAGACACAAATACCGGTGTGATCGGTGGCGCTGGCTAAGCAGCGGGTCTTTATTGGGGAGCTGCCAAGGGCACACTAGAACTGCCAGGATAATAATGTCGCGGAGTGAATCCTGACGCGTGCTCAGGTGACTCCGTAGGAGAAGAGAATTGCGCCTGAGAGAGCGGTGGGCAATTAGAGATATTCCCAAGACCTTCAGGGAGTGGAGGAGGAAGCATTCCGCTGGCCCATGCCCGATGTAAATCTATCAATTGTTGCCTGAGCCTTGCTACCTCATCATTGTGTTCAAAACTTTCTTTCTTGTGATCCTGATCCAGGTCAATGAGAGAATTTTCAATCTCCCTGCTAGCCATGGCGAGCTTTGCTTTGGATCTAGTGAAGTATGGGTGACTAGCCATAGTGCTGCAAACCTACCACTGTTATCTGAAAGAACATTCTCATCAAAGACGATATCCATTAGGATTAGGGCACACACTAAGCATGGGAATCACATAGGTAAAATTGTCCTAAATTCATGTTCATTTCTACCAGCTTTTGAGGGTAGCGCGGTCATTTTAACATCATGCTGATTTTTGTCTACACTTTTTTTTCTAGACTTATTATTATTATTTTTCGTATCCATCTCTGTTCTTTTCCTTTCTCTCGTTATCTACCTTTATTTTATCATTCTTTATGGCTTTTGTTTTTCCTTAAAAGAGGAAAAATAATGAAAAACAACGAAACAAAATGATTAGATTGAACCCAAAAGTAGGTTTCCTACGTATCATGTTGTACATGAATCAGATCTTGCGTAGGTCGGGCAGCATGTGCATAAACATTACCCACTTTTTTTTTGCGAAAACGAAAATAAACAAACCAAGGAAAGACGTAACATCATAACATTTTGAAGAAAGAAAACAACAAAACGTACAAAAGTTTGGGACCACTTTAAAACTAAGCAACAAATACAAAACAACATTCTAGACCCCTAAGACGACACAGGTGAAATTACTAGTAAAGAATCTAATATCCAAAAACAACTTGACTTCGACTTAAAGCAGACACCACCTTACAATGTCAGACACATAAAAGACTCAAACTGAATAAAGATAAGAAGTGCTCTTTTAGACTGGTGCTCTGCGTGATAACCCTGGCTGATATGGACCTGCCTCTGAAATTTTCTTTCTCCCATTTAAACTTTGTAGCATACCCTATAAAGACATCCTGATACCGGGGAAGAAGCTTCAGGCCCGTATTCCTGCTTCATGAGGAGTGCACTTGGAAAGATTATTCTGACACCTTTCTACTGTCTTGAACAAATCTGCTAACTGAACTCTCAGTGTTTCCACTTTGGACCCTACACTTTCATCCTGATGGTCGTCTACTATTAATTCTTCCTGTGTTCTCCCTCTAAGCTGCGCTGGTAAGGGTTGAATGATACACCGAGGGATAGATTGAAGCTAAACCCCATATCCTTGAGTGTAGCCCGTATTATCCAAACTTTCTTTGAGTGTGTCCACACCTAGCTTTGTTGTATGCTTCCAAAACTGCTCGTACTCGCTCTCACCTAAGGCTTGGTCCTTGAAGTACTCAATATCCTTCAGAAGATCCACTGCTGGTGGCACATCCTGTAGCCTACCCAACTGGCGCATTACCCTAGAAGGACTGTATGGTCTAGTGCAATTGAGCCCTAATATAACTAAAGGGAGCTGCGTCTGACAACCCAACAAGATTATCTTCGGTCGAAGCCACAGATAAGTCCACAAAATGTTATCCCCGGTTCTTGACTCAAGAAATTCAATCCAAGCGTCGACTCCTACGGGTAGCGAAAATTTATCCAAACGCAACCTGGAGTCCATGACTTTCACTCGATTAGGAATACAACAATCTACCACATCTAGTCTAACTAAATACGGCGCATGCAAATGCCCCATCATCCATAACTGCAATATCAGGTTACTACCCTAAAAAAATCTCATCCCCCCTTCACTTCGGTTAAAGCCTTATATATTTCTGTTAAGATCATGGGTATGAGAGTGAACCTGCTCTTTTGATTAATGCCCTTGTCGTTTTGATCCTTATGAAATAGAGCCATCACTAAAGATTGCAAATGGGTATTAATACGTCTTTCTTCTAGTGGAAACACTAAAATTCCTAATAAAGCGAGGGTGAAGACTTCAAGATGATTTCTCTCCCACTTCTCCTTAGTCATATGAAACTCATCCCCAAAACAATCAAAACCTTCCGAGGGCCCGAATCTAGCAAACAAAAAATCTAGGGAAACCCATGAATCACTTAAACAACCCAAATGGATACCCTTACTTTTTAAACCACAAGACTGCAAAAATCTCAGGCCAGTATGATTTCATGCTCGGATCATATCCTTCTCGATATAGGGCAAATGCAACAAATCGGATATTTTTGCCAAAGTAGGAGTCATTTCACATTCTCCAAACCAAAATATGAAACTACTTAGATCCCAAAAGGTCAACAAAGCCTCTATTAAATCTGGACGAGGGGTAACATGCAAAAGTTCCGTAAGATCACCTAATATTTTAACCAATTTCTGCTGATTAACATAGTTAAACATTTCCCACCATTTAATTAACTTTTTGGGCACCTTGACAACCATCAGAACTCTAGACTTGGTGGACAAATTCATCCTGTAATAACACATAACACGTTATCTCAAAATTCGACAGGAGAAGAAGATTCCCAACCCTTGGGATTTTTGACGCAAACATATGTCGATGGGATAGACCACATTCATGACTCCAATCTGTCGAACAGAAATACTGAGCGAAATCAGTCTACTTGGCAAACAGCTCTAGATTACGGGGCGAGATACCTAGGCTAATAATAAGACAAAGGCCAACACAAAGAATTACCGGACCCACGGAAGGTTGCCTACATATCCCAACCCAAGGGAAGGGAATCAGGTATGCGTAGTTCATCTAGATTGGACAAATAACGATTAACTAATACAATGACCGTAACATAAGAGACACTACCAAAACAAATGGAAAAAAAACTTTTAGATTTTCTGCTAGACACTTTAACTAAGACTGACACCACCAATTATAAAAAAAAATCTTTTTGGCATTTTTGTTTTTGACAAATAAGTGGAAAAGACAAACAAAACTTTTTTTTTTCGAATTTACGGTACTTTGAGAAGACAAATGTAAAACGTAAAAAATCATTTTGAGTTTTTTTTATCGTGAAGAACAAAATCCATAAAGAACTCTAAAATAAACTACAACACTCCTTTTGATTCATTCTTTTCGACTCACTTTTTTTATTTTTATTTTTCGTTTTTGCCTACGCACCTTACTCCTAACAATTTTTTTTTTCAAAAATCAGTCCGTCAAATGACCATGTTATCCTTAAAAATACAACAGTTAGCACGTAGGGATGATTTAGAGGGGAGTCTCCTACAAAGGGCCATGTGGGTCCCGCTAGGTCTCTGTATGATGCACATAAGCATGACCTAAAGGCTGACCTACGTTGTGGTTCACTAACAAGGCTGTTCGGGGGAGCGTATGGTCGATAGTGGCTGCTTTGCTTTCCACCTACTCCATAACACCGACGGTTCCCTCCCTAAAATAAGGGTGACTCAACTAGAGGTTGTGTCCAATACGTGTACTACGGACTTGTTGCAGAAAGAAGGCCGGGGGGGTGGACTTATGATGACAGATATAAAGCGGTAACACATAGGATAAATACTATAAACAAAGAGCACGAAAACGCACAAAAGTGAAAATAACATCAACAATAATTACAAACAATGCTTATACACTCGTAATGCCAAACAAAGCCGATACAACTCAAAAATAAGCTCAAATTCTCATACTCTCCCCAGCAGAGTCGCCAGAGCTGTCACACCCCTTTTATGTACTGCCAAACATTTATATTTTAAGTTCGAAAGGGTTTTATTATTTAACTGACAAGAAATGAAAATTTGTTTCGGAAAAAAGATTATTTACATCTTTTACTCAGAGTCGCCACTTGGCATAATCCGGTGTGCCAAGTCACCATTGGAAAATCCTTTTTCAAAATCATTTGACTCTTTAAACTGGTTTGCGACCAGAAATTTCGGCTGAGAAATTCTGTTGATCGAGGGGAAGGTGTTAGGCACCTCTCGATCCCGTGGTTTAACCACGATCGCTTGGTAGAGTGTATTGACTATTTTTTTTTTGCACTAAGAAATGTATAAACTGCACAAAAAGCACGCAAAATAATCAAACAAAACAAAACAATCCGAAATGTAAAGTCCAGTCCAATTATTACAACCCAAAACAAAAAGGGACTGAAAGTAAACCTACGCTAATCCTAAACTAATGCTCTACCCGACGCCTCGGGCCTTCACCACGAATGTCCTCCGGGTACATGATACCTCGGGGCATTCCCCGGCGAATAAATATATACAGATACTTCGAGGCATTCCCTGGCCAAATAAATACACTTTTTAAATACGGTAAACAAGACATTCAAAAAAATTATTTCAAACATTCCAACAATCCACCAATTCTACATTTGCCTACCCAACTTACTGTTTGCCTATCCTCTCGATGACATATCATATTCAACATTAACAATGAATCAAAATACCATAATATTCACTTTTACCAATTTCGATTCCCGCCCCAACTTCATTCTTATCAATCAATGATTAACACATGCTTTAATTATAAACTCACTTTTCAACATTCAAATCCAACATCAACCAATACGCAATCAAGATTCAAACATACCAAACACACAAATCATTTACGATAACGTAAAAATTAAAGCGAGAGAAGATAAAATTGGACCTCGATATTATTTTTATTTGAATATTATCCTGTTGAACAAAACAGAGTCCGCGCCGAAAACCTTGAGCCAACCTCCAGGAATCAACTCAACCTCAGTATTTCACTTTTTCTCTACTTTTCACCAGTTCGAACAAAAATTGCGCAGAATAGACAAAACAACCCAGAACCAAAATGAAACCGAGAACCCGTGTGATGATTTCTGATGAGACCTTGTCGGACTCAACTCGAATGGACGGTTTAGGACTAACGAGCTACTGAGATACCATTTTCGGAAGGATTTTGCCTAAAACTCAATAACACTAACGAGATATCTGGGGATTTAGGCACTGGTTGGGTTATTTTTATGAGCCTTCATCGTTTCTCGATGATTTTGTGTGTTGTGTGCGCGTAAAGAAGAAGAGCCTAGATCCCCTTTCTTTCTTCTCATCAAATCGTTCCTCTCCCCATCTGTGTTCTCTCATGAACTATCTGTGTGTGTATGAATTTTGGTAAGCTTTTCTGTAAGTGCCTCGTCTATGGTGGTGGTGTGCGTGTATGGCGAAAGAATTGTGTGGGGTTGAAGATGAGTGATGTCTATGTACTATGGGAATTTTAGTGAGTGAATTCTTGTTTTGGAGATGGAAAAGTTGTACTCTGTGTGTGTGTGTGAATTCGTGAGGTAATTTTTGGTGGTGAGTGTATGTATATATGTGGTGAGGGTAGGGTAGGGTGTGATGTGGTCTTTTGATTGGATGGGTTGTTAGGATAGGGTAGGTAGGTGTTGTTTTTTAATTGGGTGGGTTGTTAGAATATTAGGATAAAACAAAATTAGTTAGGGGGTTGTTATTTTTGTCATTTTGTGGAGGGATTATCACACGGGTGAGGGTACACGGTAGGATAAGGTAAACAATAGGTAAAACGATATCGGGGAGGGGCGAAATTAGGTGTCTACAACAACTTATAGCAAAATTAGCAATATTTTACCCACTTCATAGTAATAGAAGAATATGTATTTTCCAATTGTGCATATGTATTTATGAGTAATACATATATATTTGTATATGTATTTATATAGCAACATTTTACTTAAATACAAAATATAATTTGCTACTTTTCGTAATTATGAAACTGTTGCTATAAAAGTTATAATTAAGGCTATAGAGTTGCTATTTTTGAAATTTTTCCTTTAATTATTCATGATTACTAATATCAATACTTTAGTTTGAAAGTTCATTAGCTATGAATTAAGGTCGTATAATATCTCTAACACAATATATTTTTTTGTTTGTTTTCTCTTTCTTTTTTCTTTTTTCACTTTTTTCCATTTTTTATTTTTCTTTTTATATCTTTCCTTCTTTTTTTCTTTTCTTTTTTTCTCTATTTTCTATTACTTTTTTTTTTGTATTTTTTCTCTTTCTTTTTCTCTAATTTTTTCTCCTTTGTTTTTCCTTTTTATTTTTCCTCCTCTTTTCATTTGTGCGAACTAAAAAACACAAATACAAGTGTTAACTATAAAACACAAATATAAATGCAAATTATAACATACAAATACAAGTGCGAACTATAAAATACAATAATAAATGTGAACTGTACCATGCAAATACAAGTATGAATTGTCATTTGTATTTTTTAATTATTGAAAAGGAACGATTGATTTTCTTTTTACGAATACTTATTTGTATTTATTGATACGAGTTGTATTTATTTATATAAATAATACAATTCACATTTTTATTCAAATAGAATATATACAAATACATATTGTATTTGTATTTGTAAAATCATTTATTTCATTTGTTTATAGTTATATTTGTATCGAGTGATATTTGTTTTTTACATATAAGAATGATAATTTTGACATACAAATAGAAAACGGTACATTTGTATCAAATGATGAATTACATATTTATAAATTTTAGAATCAAGAAAATATAATTACTGCACTTACTTGTTTGTATACAAATACAAATGATAAATTGTACATAATCACGGCTAAAATTAATTCTTTAGAAATTAAAAATAATTCCTTAGAATACAAATAAAAAAATAATTCATTAGCAATAAAAATTAATTGTTTAGAATTAAAAAATAATTCTTTAGAATACAAATAAAAAATAATTCTTTAAAAATAAAAAGACATCAACGAAAATAGAATACAAATACAAATATAATCTAAATATACAAATACAATAAAACCTCAATACAAATATAATACAATATAATATACAGTCAATTATAAAATATAAATACAATTTTTTTTTTAAAATACAAGTACGAATTATATAAACTATAAATGATGGTGTAAACTAACAAATACAGATACAAGTGTGAACTATAAAATACAAATATAAATGCGAACTACAAAATACAAAGACAAGCGCAAATTTTAAAATACAAATACAAATATAGTTGTATCAATGAATATAAAAATATAAATAGTGGTGTGACTACAAATACGATAAACTGTGGTATTTACATTATCATCCATGACTTGTGCTCGAGTAGTCATATTTTTTGAAAATACAAAAATAAAAATAGAAGAAAAAAATGATAAAGAAAATAAGTACATAAAAGAAAACAAATAAAATATCAAAGAAGAAAGAGAAATAGAAGTTAGAGATAGAAGAGAGAAAAAAAACAAAAACGAAAAAAATAAAAATAGAAAAAAAATAGAAAAAAGAAGAAAGAAAAAAGAGGAAAACATGAAAAAGAAAAAAATATAAAAAAGAAAAAAGAAAAAAATGATAGTGTTTTTGGAGAGACTAAATATAGAGTGTATATATATTTTATGAATACAGATCACTGAGTAAAAGTGAATACATCGATTGTGAATCGAATACAACTGCTAAATAAGTATTGTATTTATAATTTATATGAATACAGACTATTGATAAAATTAAATACAACGGACGTAAATTGAATACAATGGATATAAATGATAATTGTGTAAAATATGGCTATAAATGGTGAGATTTACAACAAAGTGTAGCTATTTCTGAAAGATCCCCTTAAAATAATTAGTCAGATATAATTTTGACTTAGATGCATAAATATTAAAGTATTTGAATAACTAATTAATAATCATCTAATTTTAACATTTTACTAATGAAAAAAATCAAATAACTAATTATTGAACTCTCAAATGCTTCAACTTCAATGCATTAGCTTGAGTGCAAGTTCCTCACGCATATTGTGCATTATCTAAGAATCTTCAACTGTCATGCCAGGCCCGTTTATTTCCTCAAATGTTTTTTCTTGTTGTCCTTCTTCATGAAATATTACTTGAGGTGTGTCAAATTGATTAAACAATTCATCATTGATGCGTTCCTTCCTAATAAATCTTTAACTGCAAATCATGAAATAACATCTCTTTGGATATTGATAGGATAGTACTCCATATGAACGCTCGATAACATTTGTAAGTTGTGCATGAGCAAGAGTAAACTTTTCCTCCTTAGTTATGGCACGCCTACGATAATAATCTCCTAGACAATATCTAACATTACGATACGGTGCTAGAAATTCTCGAGTATTAGAATATGCTGCATCACATAGATAATATTTATCTGACATTAAAATAAAAAAAGTTAGTTTATCATATTAAAAAGCTAAATAGTTATTTTAATTATTTAAAATTTATTACTTACAAGATGGAGGAAATAAAAAGCCATTATCTAGATTAGATACAACTTCTATTAGAACTCATACATCATGTTCTATACCTTTTCATCTAGCATAAATATAAGTGAAAACCATATTAAAAGTCACATATTGCCAGAACATTCTGATAGCATTTACCTTTCCTCTTCCTCTATAAATAATTTATTGATTAATAGGAACAACAACATGTACTAATGTCCCATCTAGTGCACCTATTGCTCTCTGTCAATTTATATATTTATGTCAACATAATGAAAAATTGTTCTTCTAAAAGTTTTATAATAACAATTTAAAAATAGTTCCTTAAACATTCTCCGCAACCTGTTATTATGAGAACCAGGAATATTCACATTCGAATCAAATGTTGTAGGTGCAATCATATCTTTTGTAAATTTCATCATTGCCTTAAGAACCTCATGAAAATACTTGTACACCATTTGTAAAGAATGCTGAAATCTTCTCTTAATAACGACGTAACTCTCATTATGTCCTATAATATTTGAAAAATTGTTATCTTTTCTTGGATAGATATATGTTTTCTATCAGTGAGCCATCCATTTTCTTTAAAATGTTGACATAGCCAAATATATACATCACATGACATGCACATCAATTCTATACATTGTCGATTAGAACCAGAAAATAATTCTAATGTATATTTTTTACTAGAAAAAGATGATGTTAAATCTTTATTTCTTCGATCATATGCGTGTCTATAACATTTTCTTTGCCAATATAAGCTCATCAACCATAACATTTGATCATCAATATCTATGTCGAATCTGTTTTACAAATAAAAAAAAATAATGTACAATAATAAGTACAACTAGTTACATATTTTGCAAGATCAGAAATTACATATAACAATAACAAAGTGATTAGAAAAATTTTATACTCCTTAGACATAGCAAAACATAAAAATAATGTAGTTCACCAACAAACATGTTTCATAAGCATCACATATAACATTACAAAGTTTCAAAAGTATTATAAAAATTAACTAAACAAAATAAAAATTAGATTTCTTGAAATCCGCATCTAATAAATATACTAGTAATTAAAAAAAAAATTAAAGAATACCCATTTTTTTCCACGACTTTAATCCAATTCTCTAATTTATCAATCTCTGTTAGTTTCATCCATACTTTTCGATAGCTATCACCTTCACAAAGTATACTAATAGTTGCAGAGTACAATGGATCTCCCCATCCAAGTCCATCTAACTTTTCCATATATTCCTCAACTTCAGGTACACTATATTTATTAATTAATAATTTCAATGTGGTACTTATTTTCTTATCAATTTTCAATCGGGATGATTTTTTTTCTTTTCTTTCCCAAATTCTTTTTTCTTCAATTGAAATTGAAGATTGAGATAAAAAATCTTTAAAAGCTTCATCATTTTTTTTCATTAACTAGATCCTGTAAATCATCAAGATATATATTAGTATATGCAGAAGGGGCACCAGGCCGCAGAGTTGTACAACTTGAACTCCAACCATGAAGGCCTGCTGCCGTAGAATACTCAAAGAGTGTTGTACAAAGTTTTGAAAAGGGTAGTGGTAATCTCTTCAATACCTTTGCTTTTGGATGAGTCTATATTCAAATATAAGAAGTCATACTTTTTGTATACACCTTAAACTGTTCTCTTTATAGTAAAAAAAAGGAGAAACAAAATACTATATAATGAACTAACATTTATATATTCTTCCCACTCACTATTAGACATTTGATTGGTATTGGTTGTTGGATCATAAATATTGCTTGTCTTTTTAGTTAGTAGAAACCAGGCTTGATATTTTTCTTTTATATAATCGTATTGGTTCTTCATCTTCTTTTGTGTAGCTACAAAGTTATGCATAGTCACCAAGACATCTTTAATTCTATCCCATGATTCTACTTTCAAACTAGTTCCACATCTCCCGTTCAATGATATTTCTTAAATACAAGATTCTAAAAAATTTTTTTAGAACATCTATTTTCCAAATCAGTCTGACACTAGTTTGTTCCATAACTGAAATATAAAATTCTAATTTCATTATTAAATATAAAATTAATAAAAAAAGTAAAAATAAGAGGCTCTTACTGAAAAAAGAGGATAAGAACATCACTGATTTAGAATTATAATTATCATGTAGGATGACATGCTACATAATCGTTATGATACATGGTTTTTTAAATTAACATGATTTTTGTTAACTTGATTGCCCTACATCGACGACAGCAAGGCTAACAATCCATTTGTTAACTTGAAGAAAAAGTACAATGGGATATTATGGTAAGAAGAGATTATTCCATTTTTCCATGAATTAACAGTAAAGGCAAAAACTTTAATTTCTATCATATTTTCTAGAGTCAAACCATATGCACATGACACTGATGTAACACCAGAGATGAAGTTGGGGATTGGATCAATAAAGAATGGCACATCTGTGAATATGGGGCAACTTAGTTTAAAGGGAATTAAAAATATAGTCAATGGAAAGTCCAAAATCCTATTCTTGCAATCATTGATCATTATATAATATTATGATGTTGGGGTACCAAAGCACCAAAATGATATTGATAGGGGGACAATAAGAGCAGTGATACATTAAAGAAAAATGGGATTCAAGAAACAAAAATACAAAAATGGCATACATTAAAGGGCAGTGCATATCTCCTGTTTACAAAAAATATAATAACTTTGAATTACCTATTCTTTAAATCTTAATATTCTATTATTTAACTACAAATTTTATAATCAAAACAAAAAATTGCAAGCAAAAATTTAGAGTTCTTGAGCAACAAATAGTTATTACACAAATTGATAACTAAAGTATTTATAAAAAATTTAGGTGAATCATACCCGAAAAAGAAGGAAAGCAACGTGAAGAGGAAGAGAGAGAGAGAATTGTGAAGAGAGGAAAAGAGAATAACGTGAAGAGGGAGGGTGAAGAGCAGCGTATATATAGAGAAAAATAACGAAGTGAGAGTTTTGAGGGAATAAATTACATTTTAAAAAGAGTCTAAATATTTCATATCTGTCTAATTCAGATATTTTCATACATTAAGAGGATTTTAAAAAAATAAATGCACTTAATGGACTGAAGTCTGAACCATTCAAATTAGACCTCCATTTTGTGTAAACAAATGAGGCCTTAAATCCTTAGAAAGACATTTAACGGTGGAATTATTTTGGTAAAATTTCATGGGTATTTTTAATATGACCTAGAGTTGATCTAAAATATAAATTAAATATTTTTAATATGAATTTCGTAAATTAGATTATGAATTTTGATGGTTAGAAATCTTGAATTCCGTAAAGATGAGACCTTTAGCATAAAAACTCCATTAATGGAGATTGGTTAAGCTTGTAAGAACTAGTTAATGGTTAATTGACCTTGGAGATTGATATAAACCTTCAATTAATGCTAGAATTAGTGGGCTTGAAGCATAATTATTTAATTACTCTTATTATTGCTTGATTTTTAGATGATTGATTATTTCAAGACATGAAGTAAAAAAAAGAGCATTATTATTGCAGATTGCTTCTTCCAAAAGCTTGGCATCTAGGTAGGCTAGGTTAATGAGAAGAAAACTGTGTTATTTTATATTTTTCATAATTTAGAATTGATGTGAGAAAGCATGTCTAGGCCTTCGGGCATGGAGTTGAGGTCGATAAAGACATAAAAACTTTACTTTAATCCCAAAAGTTATATTATTGATTGGTTATGTGATATTTATGATATTATGTGTTATATGCCCGAAAGGAGATTGTTATAAATATATATGTGAACATGATACTTTTTTAGTTGTTCTAGTGATGAACCTAGTTGAGTTGTAATGGTATTAAGTTATATGTATTGTACAATAATATGACGAGGAGAATTATGCGAAGATCGAATATTGATGAGCATAGTAATATCTAAGGGATAAATGACTTGAATTAGTATGATGATTGTATTATATGAAAAGAGGTAGAAGATAACGGTACACTTGAATGTGATAGTTATAGGGGGTGATGTTAGAACCCAAGAAAGTAGTGGTATTTATAATAATTAATGAGTAATTAAGACTCCAATAGTGAATTGTATGCTTAAGTATTAAAATCTAATTATTTTATGATATTCTTGTTTTGGTATTGATAAAAATACTAGGTCTATTGAATGCCTATGAGAGGCTAAATTGGTGATAATGATGGTTTATTGAATTGTGCCTATGAGAGATTTATTTGATAATAATAACTCCTTCAAGTAATGTTATGAATGACTTGTTGATAATCATGATGAATTACTGAAATAATATCCATGAGAGGGTCAAAATGTTAATAAATGAAAGAACTTGATTGAATTGTCTTATGATTTAAGTGCACTTATAAATTTAGTAAGTCATATTGTATCTTAAGAAATAGTATGAATTTGATAAAATATATATAATATGGTTATGGAGGATCGGGTACAACACCAGTATGGATATGAATATCAATATTACATACTTATGGAGGATCGGGTACCATGTCGGTACGAATATGAATATTCATATTAGTTATTTATGGAGGATCAGGTACCACGTCGGTACGGTCCATGGACTTAGATTGTCCCTTGAAGATCATGACTAGTTGGGAAAAAATAAGTCCTTTAGAATGTGTGCACATATTAATACTGATTTTTAAAGGTCGTGTGGTTTAGCAAGATGATAATGAGCGAATGGTTTTCTAATTGTGAGGTTTAGAAAGACATAATTGTTACTTATGGAAAGATTATTTGTAGCAATGTGGTCGACGTTAATTTTTGATATTGCTACTGTATTATTTTCTCAAGTAATGTGACCGATGTTAAATTTTGGTATTGTTATGAGATGTGAATGGACCGGATGCCTCAATTCCAGCGACGGTTTCATTAGATACCTTATAACTAGAATCCCTCTTTTTTTGCGATCCAGTTCCTTCTCCAACGCGAACCCCAGTTAGATTCAGGCATGCTACACTTTTTAGTTATTCGGAGAACCCAAGTACTCTCTTTCAAATTCAGGAAAAAACTCTCAGAGATCTTTTTTCCTTTGGGAAGACACATGAGTGAAATAATCAACCCAGAGTCTGACTACAATGACCGAATTAATTATCTTCATGTGTAAGGATACTAGATTACGTAGTAGAAACGATTAGAAGAACCACACCCCAAAATATAGCTATTAAGGTATGAGAGCCCAAGTCTATAAATAACCCACACCAATACTTTGTAGTACCGAGTGGGACTTTGTAATGGATCATAACAAACTACCACGCTACGTATCCATTTTTCTCGACGGCTCCACTTTGGGTAGCTTTCACTCTACTTATGTAGGTAGCTCTTACCTAGGTAGCCCTTTTTGAGTCAAGTGCCTAGGTGCCTCGATGGTTGTGCACTAAATATTGCTAGCCCCGGCTAAACACTTCCATACCGGCGTCACCATCCCAAGCACGGTGGGCGCGAAGGGTGATGGGTATCTACAACAACAACAACAACAACAACAATGACGACAACAACAACAACAATAATAATAACAAAAAGATTGATAATGAAGTGATCCAAAGTGATTAATCCAATAAAGAATTCAGAAGAAATGATCCCAAAGTTTTAATAATTGAATTAATCCTTTTCAAGAGTATGTATGAGGTTTGTTAATGAAACTTGAGTTCTTTAGTGTGTGTTACTGAGATATGAGTTGACTTGTATTTCCTACTTGATTGTATCCTTGAGATTATGTTACGATCCAGACTAACAGACCGTGCGGGCACCTATCCTATTCTAAGTAATTAGGAGAACCCTTATTACCCAACTAAAAATATGTGGAAGACTTCTATTTTTAAGAAAATACTAGATTAAATATAATAAAGTAAATTAAATACTAATAAATAATTTTTTTCAAAAACTTCTTACAAATGTCCTTCACTATCCCAAGACATGGCCAAACATGTACAAGAGCTATCTATTATATCATATACTGATAATAAAATAAATAATATAGAGACTCTAATATCTACCAGAAAGAAAGTCCAGGAGTTAGTGCTGAATATCGTCATCCATATAGTAACTGCAAACTAACATGCATTCAGTCTACTCCCTAAGAAGGAATATAGAAGAGTAAGGTCAATACAACCACATGTACTATAGGCATCATCAACTGACCATGTTAGTTCATATAATCATAAAATAGAATTAAGAAAAATAAATCATGACATTTTGAATGAAATATAATTCAACCAAGGCTGTAATAACATTATTACTTTACCTATATAAATTATATCATCCAACTATTCTTCCAACTCCATCAATATTATATTCACTACTACTATACTCTATTCTCATTAATTCATACCATCAACCACAATCTAATGCTAATACATCACTATCTCTCTTTATTCATCTTATCTCTTCCATTACCCACATTTATAGGATAAACCCAATAATCATATACAACTCACACTAAACTCTCAGGAGAACAATCAAACACTCTCTGATAACATTAAGGAATAACAAATAGACATTCAAATAAACTATAATTATGACAAGTATAAATGAAGCAAGTTGACCAATATATAGAAAGTACATACTGTGTTTCACTTTTCCAAGCACATGTCACCTAATTAATCTCAAGAATACAATCAAGTTGGGAATACAAGTCAACTCATATCTCAATAAGACACATTGGAGAACTCAATTCCCGTTGACAAACCTTATACATACTATTGAAAGAGGATTAATTTAATTATAGAAGTTTGGGATCGTTTCCTTGGGATTATTAATTGGATTCATCACTTTGATCACTTTACTATCAATTTTTTTTTATTATTATTATAATTAACATGCCGGCTCATTATCTACTTAATAACCCCTACAACCTCTCAAAATCAACACAAATATGTACACACATGCTATCAGACTTACTTTTGTCCAACTAGTCATGACCTGTAGAGGACAATCTAAGTCTATGTACCGTACCTGTATGATACCTGATCCTCCATAAATAGATATTATCAATATTCATATTCATACTAGTTCAGTATCCGATCCTCCATAAATAAGTAATATAATATTTATATCCATATCGATATGATACTCGATCCTCCATAAATAAGTAATATAATATTTATATCCATAACAGCACGGTACTCGATCCTCCATAAATAAGTAATATAATATTTATATCCATACCGGCATAGTACCTGATCCTCAATAAATAAATATTATCAATATTCATATTTGTACCAGTGCGATACCCGATCCTTCATAAATAAGTAATATCAATATTCATATCCATACCAACGTGGTACCCAATCCTCCATAACCATATTATATATTTTTTATTAAATTCCCACTATCTTTTGGGATGCAATACGGCATACTAAATTTACAAGTGCACTTCAAATCATAAAGAAATTCGATCAAGTTCTTTCATTTATCAATATTTTGACCCTCTCACAGGTACTATTTCAATAATTCATCACGATCATCAACTATCCATTCATGGCATTAATACAAGGAGTTATCATTATAAAACAAGCCTTTCATAGGCACAATTAAATAAATTATCATTATCACCAATCTAGCCTCTCATGGGCATCCAATAGATAAAGTACTTTTATCAATACCAAAACAAAAATATCATAAAAGAAATCACAATCTAACACTTCAGCATAAAAGTCACTATTGGAGCATTACTTACTCATTAATTATTAAAATGTCACTACCTTTTTCTATATAATATAACCATTACAATTATTCGAGTCATCTATCCTTTAGATATTACTATTCTCATCAATACTTGATCCTATCATTATTCTCCTCATCATATTATTGTCCAATATATGCAACTTAATATCATTATAACTCAACTAGGTTTATCACTAGAACAACCAAGAACTATCATGTCCATATACTTCATTTACAACAATCTCTTTGTGGGTACATAGCACATAATATCACAAGTGCCTCATAACTAATCAATAATATAGTTTTCAAAATTAAAGTCAAATTCTTGTGTCTTTATCCACTTCAACTTTATGCCCGTAGGCCTAGAGATTATTTCTCCCGTCAATTATAAATTATGAAAATATGAAATAATATAATCTTCTATGCATTAAACCTAGCCTACCTGTACGCAAAGCTTTTGGAAGAAGCAAGATGCAACAAGGATGCTCTTTCCTTTCCTTCATGCCTTGGAATAATTAATAATCTAAAAATCAAGCAATTATAAGAGTAATTGAATAATTACTCTTCAAATATCTTGAGGATTAAAACCCACTAATTCTACCCTTAATTAAAGATCTATATCATTCTCCAAGTTCAATTAACCATTAAGTATTAATTATCTCTTTCAAGCTTAACCCATATCCATTAATGGAGTTTTTATACTAAAGGTCTCATCTTTACAGAATGTAATGTTCCTAACCATCAAAATTCATAATTTAGTTTATGAAATTCATGTTAGAAATCTTTGATTTATAATTTAGAATCATATCTAGGTCATATTAAAAACACCCATGAGTTTTCTCAAAAAAAATTTCACCATTAAAGGTCTTTATAAGGATTCTAAGATGTTAAAGGATTAAAAGAGAAAGAAAATAATGAAAAAACGTACCTCAATGAAGGAATTTTACCTTAAGTTTTGGAACATCACCTCTATAGGGATGAGGAATGAAATTTAGGGGTTTTAGATCAAAAATATGGCTGAATTTGATTTAAATACAATCAAATTTTTTGCTATAGAGAAATCCCATTTTAACCTTAGTTGTGCTTAGTAAAACGGTCATAACTTTTTATTCTGAATTTAGATTGTAGAATAGTTTGTTGCTTTGGAAAGTGAATTCATATATCTTTGATTTGGTAGGTATTCCCCTCCCCCCCGACTCCTTATATTATATTAGATATGGTCGTTTGAAGTTGTCCTTAATAGAAACCCTTATTAAAACTGTATCAGAAAGAAAATTTTATACTTAACTTTGTGTTAGGGATATTGTATGACCTTAATTCATACCTAATGATCTTCCAAACTAAATTATTGATATTAAATACACATGAATAATTAAATTAATTGGTCTTGAGTCTATCTAAACACATGAAAAGAATTAAATCTTAGCCGAAAAACTTGAGATAAAATAATAAATAAAATGATGGATATTTTGGGCTCAAGTTAATATTGAGGAATGAAAAATAAATTTTTTCATCAATTTATCATGAATAATTTAGTAATGATGAAATGGGTTGTTACAGATTGATTGTGTGGCATGTACTTGAAAAAGTGAAACTATGTACTTACTTTCTATATGTAAGTCGACTTGCTTCATTTAAACTTGTAGTAATCTTATCTTACCTAATTGAATAGTTATTATTCTTTAATATTATAAGAAAACATTTGGTTATTTGTCCGAGAGTTTAATATGGCTTGTGTATAATTATTGAATTGTTTCTGTGAATGTGAGCAATGGAAGAGATAAGGTGAATAAAAGAGGGATAGTGATGTATTAGCATAGGATTGTGGTTCATGGTGTAAATTAATGAGGCTAGAGCATGTTAGTAGTGAATATAACATTGATGGAGTTGGAAGAATAGTTGGATGATATAACTTATATAGGTAACGCAATAATGTTGTTAAAATCGGAGTTAGATTATATTTCTATTAAGATATCATGATTTCTTTTCTTTAATTCTATTTTATGATTATGTGGATAAACATTGCTCGACCGATGATGCCTACCGGTATGTGTATTTGTACCGACCCTACTCTTATATATCTCTTTTTGGTGTGTAGATTAGATGTAGGTTGGCTTCACCATTACTAGATGGATGGCGATATTCAATACCAACTTCTGCACCACATTCTTGGCAAAAATAGAGTCTCTTTGTTAATTATTTTAGTGTCAGCATATTCTATAATAGGTAGCTTTTATACATGTTTGACTAGGTCTTGGAGTAGTAATCAATAGTTATAAGTTGTTTCTGAAAAGTTTATTTGTTGGTATTTAATTTTCTTTATTATATGTAATTTAGTATTTTCTTAAAAATAAGTCTTCTGCATATTTTTTATTAGGTAATAAGGGGTCTCCTAGCTACATAGGATACTATAGGTGCCTGCATGTTCTGTTAGTTCGGGTCGTGACAGTCTCAAATTTACGTAATTTTGCCCAAAAATATTTTTTTAAAACATATTTTGAGGCTAAGGAGGGAAAATTTGGGGTGATTTCCATCAGATTTTCACTATTCCACTTCGTTAAGGTAAGTACTTCATCCCCATTAAGTAGTATTTAATAATTAATCCTTAAAATTATTAAATTACGAAGTTCAGAGAGAAGTTTAGGGCTCATTTTAGTTATGTTCTAGAGTAAGAGAGAAAATTAAGTAATAAGTTACAAGGTTTTGATTATTAAAAGTTAATTTACCCTTGCAGTTTGTTAATTCACTAATTTATTCATAAAATCGATAGTTTTAGGTGAATTATGGTAGAAAATACCCAGAACGGGAAGAGAATGATCCTGAATTTAACCTTAGAAGTTGGATTTGAGTTATAAATCCCAATATGGTAGGTCATTTTATTAATTATGTTTTTTATATACATGTTCTAGACCAAGAGTAAGTGGAAACTGCTTGAAAGGGAAAAGCTCCCACTTAGAGGAGTTGTGCAAGCTTGGTTCAAGGTAGATGATAGTATTGTAGTTTAACCAATTTGTGCTTTATGTGCATGTTAACTACCTTGTAGTGTGGTTTGTTAATGTATGTTATTTGGTGTAGTCAATGCAAATGATCTTACGTTATTATATAATTTTATCCCATCTTATAGATTATTTGGTAATTGGAACGTTCTCACGGGTTATTGACAAAATAAGATTGGCAGCCATTTATGTCTGATATTTTAATACATAAACAAAATTTCCCCTTTGTAGGATATGATTAGAGAGTGGCACTATTCCTCTAGTTGCTTCGAGTATAATTATGTCTTCTGATGATCAAAAGATCTTTGAAAGGTTTATTTATTTGGGTCCGCTAAGTTCAACGGTGTTATTGACAAGGATAACAATGAGTATTTGGTTGATTAGAAGGAGAAGTTACATAATCCTGAATCCCTTGAGTCCCATAGAGTTACTAATGCTACCTATCAGTTGACAAATATGGCTAGGGATTGGTGAGGTCATTTGGTAGTTGTAGACCTTTGGATTCTCCTGCTATGTCTAAGAGATCAAATGTGTGGTGATTTTGATCATTTGGAGTAGGGCTTTATGACTATTGATGAGTATAAGGCTCATTTTCACACTTTATCTAGGTATTCATCCGCAAACATCTCCACTAAGTCTGAGAGGATTCAAAAGATTGTGAAGGAGTTAGATGGTATATATTAGTTGGTTATAACTCAAATGGTAGTTTCAGGTGATCCTTTCTAGAGTATTATTAGGAATGACAAGATGATCGAGTCTATTATCTAATCTACTCAGAAAGCACCGAGAAGGTGCATTGTCATGGTGAGTTTAGTGGACACATCTCTTAAGACAGAGATTTATTGACTATAGGTTCACGTGGTTATCATGGTAGGATGGTTCAGGTAGCCTTGCAAGGATAAGGTGGTAGAATTGTAGATAGCTTGACATCAGACCAAGGTAGTTATTCTAGTTTAACCATACCTCTTCATTTGAGTCAGGTCGTAGAGAATGTTTTGTATGTGATGAGTTTGGCCATATGGATAAGGATTGCCCGTGATATGTTTTCATTTCTAATTATATATCCACAATGTGAAGTGGTTCATAAGTGGTAGAGGTGCTGCTAGAGGTGATCGTAGTGGTGGTTGTGGGGTTACTCAGTCTGAGAGTGAACATGGTTAGTGCTATGTTATTCCTACTAGAAGCGAAACTGAATCCTCTGATTGTATTATTATAGGTATCCTATAGGTTTTCTATAGATCTACGTCCATGTTATTTTACCCGAGATCATCCTTTTTTTTTATGTGTCTACATATTTTTCTTCTAGTTTTGATATTGCGTGTGAAGCTCTTGCTATGAATCTTCATGTTTCTAACTCATTAGGAGATTCTTTAGTGGTGGATCGAGTATACTAATCTTGTGTGGTTACCTTTGCGGGCTGTGAGACTTGGGTAGATTTTATTGTTCTAGACATGGTTCATTTTGATGTTATCTTGGTTATGGATTGGTCAGCTCCTTATCATGCTATTTTAGACTGTTATGACAAGACCGTGACCTTAGCTTTTCTGGGAATGTTGAGGTTAGCTTGAAATGATACGCTTAATCCGGAAGCAAAGGGTATTATATATTTTTTTTGCGTGCTCATTGCATGATACAAAGACGGTGCTTGTCTTAGTTAGCTCATATCCATGATACTTGTGTTTCCTCACCACCTTCTATGAATTCTATTTTAGTTACTCATAAGTGTGGATGTATTTCCTATGAATTTTCCTGGTATGCCTTTGAATTATGATATTAATTTTCCTATTAATGTGGATTCGAGCACCAAACCCATTTTTTTTCCTTCCTAAAAGATGGCTTTAGTGGAGTTGAAGGAGTTGAAGGAGCAGTTGTAGGATTTGTTGCGTAAGGATTTATTAGACCTAGTGTTCATTGAGGTCCGGTTGTCTTATTTGTGAAGAAAAAGAATGACTTTATGTGTATTTGTATTGATTGATTACAGACAATTGATCAAGGTGATGGTTAAGAACAAGTGACATCTTCCTCACATTAATGATCTAGTTGACCAGTTTCAGGGAGCCTTGGTGTTTTTCAAGTTTGATTTGACATTCAGGTATCACCAGTTGAAGATTAGAGCTTTGGATATACCGAAGATGGATTTTTGGACTCAATACGATCATTGGGAGTTCTTGGTTATGCCTTTTGGATTAACCAATTCCTAGAAACATTCTCGGAGTTGATAAACTTTGAGTTTTGATCGTATCTCGACTCCTTTGTGATTGTATTTATAGATGAAATCTTAATTTATTCCAAGAGTGAGGCCAGCCATGTAAAGCATTTAGGGATTGTTTTTCAAAAGTTGCGTGATGAAAAGTTGAATGCTAAGTTTTCTAAGTGTGAGTTTTGGTTGGATTCTATTTCTTCCTTGGGTCATGTGATGACTATGATGGTATTATGGATGATCCGATAAAGATAACAAGGATTCGTAATTGGACTAAACTTACTTCTCTTATCCGGATTTAGAGTCTTGTTGGTTTGGAGGGTTATTATTAGCATTTTACAAAGGATTTCTCATCTATTGTGTCTCCTTTGACCATGTTGACTTAAAAAAATGTGGTTTCCTAGTGGTTGGATCCGTGTGGGAAGAGATTCCAAATGGTCAAAGAGTCATTGACTTCGACTCCTTTCTAAACTTTGCTCAAGACGTGTGTGATTTTACCATGTTTGTGATGTTTTTGGTTTTGGTTTTGGTGCGGTGTTGATGTAGGGGGTAAGGTGATTGCTTATGACTCCCGTCAATTGAAGCCTCATGAAAGAAATTACCCTACCTATGATTTGGTGTTGACAACCTTAGTGTTTCTGTTGAAGTTGTAGCGTCATTACTTAGTCCTTAAGTTTTGATACTGGAAAAATGGCCATTTTATGTTTTGATGACATCTTTGGAGGCCAACACGTAGTGGCTCATTGGCCACCTCGAGTACATGAGAACATGCATGGAGGACCCGTTTTGAGCCTACCATTGATCCTACCATACATCAAGGCTGAGAGTGGAAAATTGCTTGGAGCATTGAAGATGTGACGACTCGTAACTTTGGACCCTTAATGGCTCACGATTTTAGAATCATCTTCATTAATGATATTTTGGTTACTTCACTTTGTCCAAAATGCACTCCATGGCCACCCCTATCATTAAGAGCAGTGTAGTCATTTTGTCTCCTTTTACAATACACTATAAATAGGACATTTTAGGTCTTCTCTTGATAGTTATTTAATGAAAAAAATATGAGAAATTGAAAATCTTCTCTCTTTAAATTAGAACACCTGTAACACCTAAATTTGTCCCTCCCGAAAACCCAAGTTATTCATTTTTACCCCTATCTTACAGTGTGCCCTCACCCGTGTGATTATGTCCCACAAAAATACAAAAATAACAAAAATTCAATAAATCCCTAACCTTATCCTTACAAACTTTATCCCAACCACCTACCCCACCCCCCATTCACATCACAACAAAACTCACCCTCACAATTCTTACCCTCACGCACTGCACACACATACATCTCTCAATTTTCATATACACCTCACACAATCACTCATCCTCACCGAAGAGCACACAATTCATCATCTTTCACGGGGGAAATTTACATATATACACATCACAGTAATAGGTAAAGGGGGAGACCATTAGAAATAAAAGGGCTCCATTATTATAGTCTCTTCCTCACATCTATACGCACAATCACAGACAACAAAAGGGGCTCTCCATTTTTTTTCTTTTCGGATTGATAGGGGAAGATTCTCAATTGACAAGGGTTATCTTCTTCGTCCCTTTACTTTTTTTTAGTCAAATAGACAATCACCATATTCACACCTCATCGGAAAAGCTCACGCACACCCACCCACCCACCGTTGATAGAAAATGGGATTGAACGGTGAGAAAAAGGGAATCAATCAATCGAGGAAATTGAGCAGCAACAATGGAATCTGGTGGATTTTAGATTATTTCGGTCTTTTATCGCTAGAAAAACGTCACCATCACTGGAAATTGAGAAATTTTGTCCATCTCCCCTTCTGTCTAGGCTCACCGAAGCCCTGTTAAAGACGTTACTACTCGACCTAGCAACCCTTTTCTTCTTTGTCGTGAAACAACCCAACCCTATTCGGGATTTCGAACCCAGTTAAGCTTCTCTTGGAAATTGGTAATTTAGGCTTTGGGTTAAAGTTTGCCTGTTGATGTTTGTCTTGTCAGTTTGTTGAGGTTCGTATTAAGGTTTGTTCGAGTTGTGAGTTTGAGGTCGAGGACGGTTGATTTGAGTCTATTCGAGGTTCATTGGTTCCCAAGGCTTTTGTCGCTGTCCAAATCAATTCAACTTGATTGAATAAAAGGAACATTGAGGTCTAATTCTATCTTTTTTCCCTCTAATTTACGTAATTGTGAATGATTCGTGTGCTTGACATGTTCGATTATTTATAGTGCGTATGTATTTGGTGTTGGTTTTGATTTTTGAAAAGTTGAATTGATAATTGAACGAACTAAGATTTGAATAATTGAATGTGCCATTGTTGAAATTGGTTATTTGGGAGTGAGAATCAAAAATTGATAAAAAAGGGTCAATTTGGATTAATGTTGGTTTCGTTGTTTTTTTTGTTTAATGCGGAAATAATATCGAGTTTTAAAATCTTGTAGTGTCATGTTAGATCGAAGAAAAAATAGGAAAACATTAGGGGTAGGAAAATTTAGGGATTATGGTTTGTTGAATATTTGAACTGTGTGATTGAATGGTTTTTGCCTTTATCGCTTTGGGATCATTTGTATCATTTGGACGGGAAATGCCCAAAGTACTTATATTATTTTATCCAGTAAATGTCCCAAATTATTTTGTACTCGGAGGACGTTCGTGATGAAGGCCCGAGGCATCGGGTAAGACATTGGAGCTTAGTCTAGGATTAGTTTAGAATAGGATTTACATTTTCGTATTTTTCTATCTTCGGACTGTATAACTCGGATTGGACACTATATTTTTGATTCATTTTATTTTGTTTGTTTGTTTGATTGTTTTACGTGTTTTTGTGTGGTTTGTACATTCGTAGTGTCAAATTAGCCGGTATACTCCACCAAGTGACCGTGGTCGAACCACGGGATCAAGCGGTGCCTAACACCTTTCCATTGATCAACAGTATTCTTTAGCCGGAATCTCTGTTCGCAGATTAGTTTTAGAGTCAAAATCGTTTTAAAAAGCATTTCCAAAGGTAACTTGGAACACCCGATTTATGCCAAGTGGCGACTCTGAGTTTTGAATATAAAAGTCCTTTTCGAAACAAATTTTCTTCTTTTGTCACTCAATAATAAAAACCCTTTCGAAACATAAAATCAATATTTCATGTTGAAAAAGGGGTGTGACAGCTCTGGCGACTCTGCTAGGACTTTTCAGAATTTGAGCTTAGTTTTTGGAGTTGTATTGGCTTTGTTTGACATTATGAGTATATAAACATTGTTTGTTTTTAGTTTGTGTTTATTTTATTATTGTTGAGTGCTTACGTGCTATGTGTTTACAATTTTCTCTTGTGTGTTACCGCTTTATATCTGGCATCATGTGCATAACTCGAGTCAATTCTTTCTGCAACAAGTCCTGGAGTGCACGTCGTGCACACAAACTCTAGTTGAGTCACCCTTATTTTAGGAGGGGGAGCCGTCGGACGTATGGAGTGGGTAGAAAGCAAAGCAGCCACTATCGATCATATGCTCCCCCGAAAGGCCTTGTAAGTAAACCCCAACGTAGGTCAGCCTTTAGGTCATGTTTATCTGCATCATATTGAGACCTAGCGGGACTCACTTGGTCCTTTGTAGGAGACTCACCTCTGAAGCATCCCTACATGCTAAATGTTGAATCTTTGAGGGTAACGTGGTCATTTGACAAACCGATTAGGGGAAAGCATGTGTTAGAAGTAAAGTGTGTAGAAAAGAAAGTGATGAAAAAAAGAGAAAAAGAAAACTGAGTCAAAAAGGAAAAAAAAAGAGAGTTTTGTAAGTTTTTAGAGTTCTTTATGACTTTTGATTTTTTTTTCTTCACAATTCAAAAATTCAAAAAGATTTTTTACCTTTCGCACTCATTTTCTCAAAAATATCAAAAAGATTTTCCTTTTGTTCCTTTACCATACATTCATAATTCGAAAATTTCAAAAGGGTTTTTTCAAATAGGAGTTTTTTATAAAAGGAAAATTCAAAAAAAAAGATGGCAGAAGTTTTGTATATTTCATATTGAAAATATCATGGTTATTGGTGTCATTTTTGTATGAATTGTCAAATTAAAAACCCAAGAAGATTTTATTTTTATCGAGTACTCGTGTCTCTCAAGTCAAGGTTTTCTTTGTTATTTAATCATTAATTGTCCAATCTGGACGAACTATGCACCTCTGATTCTCCTCTTTCGGGATGTGAAATATGTAGGCAACCTATAGTTGGTTCAGGGATCTTATTTAAAAAATCCAAATTTTTTTTCTTCACTCTTCATTTAGAGTAGGTGTTTCATACATGTTTTGAAAAGAAGAATACAAAAAAAAAAGATTTTCCTCAATAGTCGTAGGTTTCATTTTTGGTTGATCATATTTTAAAAATCCAAAATATTTTTTTTTTCACTCTTCATTTAGAGTAGGTGTCATATGCCTCAACAAAAGAAAACTACAAAAGATTTTCCTTTAATAGTTTCAAGTTTTATTTACGTATGAATGCAAAATTGAAAATCCAAAAGATTTTTCTTTGGTAATCATAAGTTTCGTTTTGTATAGGGAGTTTAAACCTAAAAAATGCAAAAAAACAAATTCGTCAATTCTTTTGATAATTGATTGTTTTTTTTTTCTTCTTAAAGTTTCAAGAAAAAAAAGAAGAAAAAAGAGAGGAAAAAGAGTTTGGTTGGCCATTTTGGCAAAACTTCACGAACTACGCACACCTGATTCTCCTCTTTCGGGGATAAGATACGTAGGCACCCTTCTTAGGTTCGGTGATCTTTTCTAAAAGAAAAAAAAATTTTGAAGAAAAAAATGTTGAACTCTAACATATTTGTTGCCTCTTGTTCAGTTAGTTTAAGGTGGTTGGTTTGTGGCTTCCTGGCTGGTCCTCCATATCACACCAAATTCAAGGAAGGGTTAGTTGTGTCCAACAAGGATATATAGAGTGACATCATGGATGAAACAAAGAGTCAGGAAATTGAGAGTTTAACAGAAGAGAATTTGAGACTGAGCAAACAAATGATGGAAATGTACCGAGCTTGGGCTAGTGGGCTGCCTCCATCTCAGTTCCCCACTTTTGACCCTGCAAATACCTTGAGTCTTCCACCAAAATCGTAAAGTCAGTTTCCTACTATGGTTGATGCACCACAGCATGCCTCAGAATCTATTCCACATCAAATGCACCTCAATACTTCCACCACTCTTTCTTTAGCTCCTCAATATAAGTCTATCGATTCACATCACCACATACCATTTGTGCTTTTGTTGCTTTACCTTCTACTAATTCTTCCACTTTGGCTATCAATCCAACGATTTTGGTTCCCTAGTCCACTCGTGAATCCACGTTCAATACTCGTGATGATCATTGTTATACTCTTGAGCCTACAGTTAAGTTAAGTGGACCGCCAAAATTTCTTAATAAGAAGCCTAGTATGCTAAAAGACCCAGAGAAAATTGTTCGGAAAGTTAAGAGTGTAGAAAATGATATGAAAAGTTCCTTGGGACTTGTGGGCTATGAAGATGTTTCATATAAAAACTGGGGCATGTTTTCAAGTGTTAACCTTCCTCCAAGCTTTGAGACATCAAAATTTGAGGAGCTTGGTGGACAGAATGATTCTGTGAAACATTTGGAATGATATTGCACTCATTCAAGGGAAATTGAAGGAAAATGCATCTGTTGTCGTGACTAGGCCAAAGCAGAGTTTGAGAGGTCCAACTCACCAATACTGTTAGCCTCAATCCCGAGCTTACATATCAAATCCACTTATTCATCTGCAACAAGGTTCCTCTTTTCAAAATCCAAGGAGTTCCATTCCACTTCCTCAATATCCTTTGAACAATGCACAATTGTGTACCTATCCATCTTCTTATGTATAATGGCATGCACCTGTCCCTCAACATCATCCTCGACTCCTACAAATTTACCAAGGAACCTCTAAATTCAAGTTTCATCCGAGGTCAGAGTTTGCAAAGAGGAGGAAGAAAAAGGAAAATTTCACTCCTATTGGGGAATCCTATGCCAGTTTGTTCCAGAGATTGAGACATAATGGCATGATTACTTCTCTCCTTGGGTATATACCTGACCCACATTCAAGAAATTTTGATCCTAATGTATGGTGTGCATATCATTCTAATGTTCAGGGTCATAGTACTGAAGATTGTCGTACTTTGAAAAGAGAAATAGAAAAGATGATGCAAGATAAATTGATTGTGGTGCAAAGCATTGGCACCTCGACCATCCCACAAAGTTCTTCACCAGCACATGGTACTGCACAATATGTTGAAGGCAATAAGTTAAGATGGGGATCTAGAACTTATTTGTTGAAGGAAATGTGTCTGATAGTGGTGGAAGCTCTAGTCATGCTATATGCAAATCAGTGGCTAATATATCAGGCTGAGAAATTCAGAAGTCACCCCTCTCCCTACTAGGAATGGGTCTAGTAGTTTGTTTTGTTTTCTTTTCTGCTATCCGAATTATTTCAGGGTGGTAGTTTGGGATCTATCTTGTTTTTCCCCTTTTGTAATTTTTGGTCAAACCTTTTCTATCTTTTATTTCAACTAAATAGAGTGTCCTTTTTTCCTTTGTGTTTAAATATATGTTATTTGTTTGTTTTCTTTACATAGTACATTTTATGTTCGCTTTAGTGATATGACATGCTGGTGGAATTCTTCGCTAGATCTTAAAATCCAATTTGAGCATGAACTTTGAATCAGAGGGATGAAGTTAGAAAAAACATGTGAGAAATAGGTAGCGTGTTAAGACATTTGGTGACTATGTTGAAACCTTCTTTCAAAATTAAGGCAATTGTTTTGAGAATCACCAGAATAACTTGATCAACAATTGTAAGGCATGCCTCAATTAGGATAAACAGTGGATGCGTGATCCTATATGAAGAGGAACAAAAAGAAAATCAGGTGCACGAAATCATGAGTCATTCAATGTAAGAAATGTACAACAAAAGTGGAGTTGTATACTAGAAAAGCGCAAAAGAAGTAGTGACACACAGACTCAGTCAAAGTTAATGCTGTAAAAGATGTCGCAAATGATCTTCATCTCTAACTTTGATATTGCATATTATGTTCTTGCATTTTCAAAGATTGATATGCCGAAGGCATCTCATCCTGTTATCCAAACATTGTGTCATCCTTTGTTTATCCCATTTGAGCCTTAGTTTTATTTTATTTCATACACCTCTTTTGGAATCAATATAGAGTCAAAAAAGCTCAAAATAAAAGGTGTCGAGAAAAATAGTAGAGTCAAAAATGTTTCAAAAAAAAGGTAAAAAGAAGAGCGTCGAGAAAAATAAAGTCAGAAAAGTCCCAAAGAGAAAAAAATCAACAAAAGATAAAAAATCAAAATCAAGCAAAAGAATAAGCTGCCAGAACTACGAATGAACTGATTCTCCTCTCTCGGGGTGAGATACGTAGGCTGCCCTACTAAGGGCTTGGGTCAACCAAATAAACAATTTAGAGTCACCCAGTCAAAAGAAAATGGGGCATGAGTTAATCCTCATTGTTTGAGTCGATTCCAAAAGTTGTAAGTCCTACCTCACTTTAAGTGTCATTTGAGCCACATGCTATCCTTTCTTTCTAACCTATTCAAAAGCCAAGTTACAACCAAAAAAAGACCTTCAGATCAATATTTGAGAATGTTAAGACTAAGCATGAAATGAATATGATGACGCATTTTGGGAACTACTTGTCTTCCTCAGCAATAAGAATCGGGAGAGAAATAAATAATGAGAGAGTCTTATTAGTGAAAACCCTTACGGGCACCGTAAGATGATGGTAAGTTAAGAGAAATAAAAATAAGAGAGTCTTATTGATGAAAACCCTCACAGGCACCATAAGACGCTTGTGAGTTGAGAGAAATGAAAATAAGAGAGTCTCAATGGTGAAAAAACCCTCACAGACACCATAAGGCAATGGTGAACTGAAAAAAAATGAGAGAGGCTTGTTGTTAAAAACCCTACAAGGTGTCACTAGCTGAATGAGGTCTTAAATGCAATTGACCCAATGAAGAAACTCATTTTCAAGGCCATTAACTCAAAAACAATTGATGAAAGTGTGGATGGAAAGATCAGGCTTAATGCAAAATGCATGACATAATCATTAGAGTTGACTGTCATCTTCAGATAAATATTTACTTCTTTGTTTCAAATGGGGACATTTATTGTCTTTTCTTTATTTTTTTATTTTTATTTTCTTGAGTCAGTTATCCAAATAAAAATCATTGTCGTTATTTTTCTCCTCATTGAGTCTAGTTCGTGTCAAAACAAGTGAGAAAAAAGATTTTAAAACTGGCTACTAGCTTTTTTAATTATACAAAGAAAGACAAACGGCCAGCACCTCAAAGAAACAAGATTACAAGTCAGAACAAGGGGAGTAGAAGGTTGTTGTCAACAGAAAATTTAAGGAAATTCGGGAAAATACCAAGGTTTGAAGGGATTGTCTGAGAAACATAGCAAAGCAGAGATACTGTGTTTATTTCAGAGTAATTTTTAAGCATCTGAGTTTGATTCAATGAAGCAACAAGTCAATGGCATATGCTAAGGGTTGGAATCAAGATCAAATGTGACCAGCGCAAGAGCGATCATCATGAAAGCTAAAGATGCAAACCAGCCACCACATTTTATACTCACAAGTTTTCTTTGATGAAATAGGAAACATATTACCTTCAAAGCAGGGACTTCAGAGAATAAATATCAAGGGCTGCAATGCCTCACTTTTAAAAATATAGGAAGCAATGTTTCTGCACAGGTTTGATAATCAAATCATGGTAAAAATTCATCATCTTATACCCCTCGGAGACATACTTTCTTGTCCAGGGATTTCAGTTTTCATTTGCTAGTTGATATACTTCTTAAATTGAACCTTCACTCCTAGGAGACGTATCTTTTAGTCGAGTCATTCCCCTGATTCTTATAAGACATACCTTTTAGTCGATTCATTCCCCCTTGACCCCTAGAAGACGTACCTTTTAATCGAGTTGCTCCTTTGATTCCTATAAGATATGTCTTTTAGTGGAGTCATTCCCCCTTGACCCCTAGAAGACATACCTTTTAGTCGAGTCATTCCCCTTTGACCCCTAGACGGCGTACCTTTTAGTCGAGTCGCTCCTTTTATTCCTATAAGACGTATCTTTTAGTCGATTTATTTCCCTTGGCCCCTAGAAGACTTACCTTTTAGCCGAGTCATTTCCCTTGACCCCTAGAAGATGTACTTTTTAGTTGATTCGTTCCTTTGATTCCTATAGACGTACCTTTTAGTTGAGTCATTCCCCCTTGACCCATAGAAGAGGTACTTTTTAGTCAAGTCGCTCCTTTGATTCCTATAAGACATACCTTATAGTCGAGTCAGTCCCCTTGATTCCTATAAGACATACCTTTTAGTCGAGTTATTTACTTTGATTCCTATGAGGCATACCTTTTAGTTAAATCATTCCCCTTGAACCTTAGAAGACGTACCTTTTAGTTGAGTTATCCCCCTTGATTCCTATAAGATATACCTTTTAGTCGAGTCATTCCCCTTGACCCCTAGAAGACGTACTTTTTAGTTGAGTCATCCCCTTTGACCCCTAGAATACGTACCTTTTAGTTGAGTCATTTCCCTTGACCCCTAGAAGACGTACCTTTTATTCAAGTCATTCCCCTTGATTCCTATAATGATGTGACTTTTACAAAAGTCATTTGATGATAAATTAGGGCAAAATTTAATTCTTGTGTTTGGAACTTCACTTTCCTAGCATATGAAATCTCTTGATAATAATATTGGTCTGGGATAATTTTCTTTCTAGTTTTGATGTGATTTCAATACCCCTCCTGAAGAATAGGGCGAATAAAATGATAGTCAAGAAACAAAGTAAAGAAATTGAAAGACAACATATAGAAATAGCAAATCAGGAGCCCGCCTGAAGAATAGGGTGATGAAATTGAAAGTCAGGAGCCCGCCTGGATAACAGGGTGAGAAAATTGAAAGTCAAGCAACAGGTTTAAAGGTTGAATGTCAAGTAACAGGGTGAAACAATTGAAAGCCATGCAACAAATTGAAATGGCAAGTCAGGAGCCCGCCTGAAGAACGGGGTAATGAAATAGAAAGTCAGGAGCCCGCCTGAAGAACAGGATGATGAAATGGCAAGTCAGAAGCCCTTCTGAAGAATAGGGTGATTAAATTGCAAGTCAGGAGATCGCTTGAAGTACATTCTGATGAAATATAAAGTCAGGAGCCCACCTGAAGAACAGGATGATGAAATTTCAAGTCAGGAGCCCGCCTGAAAAACAGGCTGATGAAATAGAAAATTAGGAGCCTGAAGAACAGGGTAAAGAAGTGAAAAATCAAGTAACAAAGTAAAGAAGTTGAAAGTCAAGAATAAGGTGAAAATTTGAAAGTTAACAGATTAAAAAACAACAAGTCAGGAGCCCACTCGAAGCACAGGATGAATAAATAAAAAGTTAAGCAACAAGGTAAAGCAATTGAAAACCAGGCAACAAGTGATGAAATTGCAAGTCAAGAGCCCACTTGAATAATATGGTGATGAAACTTAAATCAGGAGTCCAACAAAAGCTGTATAGATAGGATTTTGTAATTTCATTTATGTTTTAACTTGTAATTTTTATTTTGATATAATGACAGAGCCGCTGAACGGAACCTCAATGGAACCTCACTCGACTCTCCAACTTGGTAGATTCCATTTCCTTCCAATCCTTTGATATGCGTGTCAATATATTTCTTTATAACTTGGGTAGGTAGGATGTCCTAAGTCAAGATCCGGTTGCTCTTCTTCCTTCTGTTTCTTTCCTTAAATAATGGTCGGGTCAAAATTTGGTCTCGTTGTCTACTTTTTTATCTGAAAACACTTCATGTTTACATTCAAAGGGGGCCTAATGTAGACACCTAATTTTGTCCCTCCCGAATACCCAAGTTATTTATTTTTACCCCTATCTTACTGTGTGCCCTCACCCATGTAATTATGTCCCACAAAAATACAAAAATAACTAAAATTCAATAAATTATTAACCTTATCCTAACAAAATTTATCCCAACCACCTACCTAACCCCCCATTCATATCATAACAAGACTCACCCTCACAATTCTCACCCTCACGCACTGCTCACATATACATCTCTCAATTCTCATATACACCTTACACAATCTCTCATCCTCACCAAAGAGCAAATAATTCATCATCTTTCATGGGGGAAATTGACATATATACACATCACAGTAATAGGGAATGGGGGAGACCAGTAGAAAGAAAAAGGGATCCCTTATTCTAGTCTCTTCCTCACATCTATACGCACAATCACAGACAACAAAAAGGGCTCTCTATTTTTCTCTTTTCTGATTGACAGGGGAAGATTCTCAATTGAAAAGGGTTATCTTCTTCGTCCCTTTACTTTTTTTTACGTTAAATAGATAATCACCATATTCACACCTCATCGAAAAATCTCACGCACACCTACCCAACCACCGTGGATGGAAAACGGGATTGAACGGTGAGAAGGAGGGAATTAATTGATCAAGGAAGTTGAGCAACAACAACTGAATCTAGTGGATTTTTGATTTTTTCGGTCTTTTATCACCAAAAAGACGTCACCATCGCCAGAATTTAAGCTATTTTCTTCACCTCTCTTTCTGTCTGGGCTTATCAAAGCACTGTTAAAGACGTGACTACTCAACCCAGCAACCCTTTTTGCATTTGTTATGAAACAACCCAGCCCCATTTAGGGTTTCAAACCTGGTTAAGCTTCCTCTTTGAAATTGGTAATTCAGGCTTCGGGTTGAAGTTCGCCTATTGATGTTGGTCTTGTCAGTCTGTTGAGATTCGTATAACGGTTTGTTCAAGTTGCGAGTTCAAGGTTGAGGACAGTTGATTTGAGTCTATTCGAGGTTCATTGGTTTCTAAGGCTTCCGTCGCTGTCCAAATAAATTCAAGTTTATTGAATAAAAGGAACATTGAGGTCCAATTCTATCTTTTCTCTCTCTAATTTACATGATTGTGAATTATTCGGTGGTTGACATGTTCGAATATTTATAGTGCGTATGTATTTGGTGTTGGTTTCAATTTTTGAAAAGTTGAATTAATAATTGAATGAACTGAGATTTGAATAATTGAATGTGCCATTGTTGAAATTAGTTTTTTGGGGGTGAGAATCAAAAATTGATAAAAAGAGGTCAATTTGGATTAATCTTGGTTTCATTTTTGTTTTGTTTAATATGGAATTACTATCAAGTTTGTGAATCTTGTAGCGTCATGTTAGGTCGAAGTAAAAATAGGCAAACGTTAGGGGTAGGCAAATTTAGGAATTATGGTTTGTTGAATATTTGAACTGTGTGATTGAATGGTTTTTGGCTTTATCTCTTTGGGATCATTTGTATTATTTTGCCGGGAAATGCCCTGAAGTACTTGTATTATTTTATCTGGGGAACTTCCCAAAGTATTTTGTACTCGAAGGATGTTCATGATGAAGGCCCGAGGCATCGGGTAAGACATTGGATCTTAGTCTAGGATTAGTTTAGAATAGAATTTATATTTTAGTATTTTTCTATTTTGGAAATGTATAACACAGACTGGACACTGTATTTTTAATTCATTATTTTTGTTTGTTTGTTTAATTATTTTACCTGTTTTTGAGTGGTTTGTAGATTCGTAGTGTAAAATTAGCTGATATACTCCACTAAGCGACCGTGGTCGAACCACTAGATCGAGGGGTGCCTAACACCTTCCCCTCGGTCAACAGAATTCCTTACCCGAAATCTCTGTTCGTGGATTAGTTTTAGAGTTAAAATTATTTTAAAAAGGATTTCCAAAGGTGACTTGGCACACCCAATTTATGCCAAGTGGTGACTCTGAGTTTTTAATATAAAAGTCCTTTTCGAAACAAATTTTTTTCTTTTGTCACTTAATAATAAAAACCCTTTCGAAACATTAAATCAATCTTTGAAGTTTAAAAAGGGGTGTGAAACCACCTTAGCGTAGTTCTTAGTTAGGGCTTGGATTAGCCATTTTAGTTTAGGGATTGGAAAATCCAATATTGTTATTTGCTTGGAAACGGTGGATCTTGAGGTGAGTTGATTCCCTTGGTGGTCACCGTAAGAGTGTGGTGTTGTGGTTACATTCATTAGGGGTTCTTGAGTTTAATATACTCTTTAGTTCCTAATCTTTGTAATAATGTATGTCTCACTCTCTATCTTTACTTTTCTTGCAATTGTGTTAGTGTTTGTATCTTGTAATCATTTGTTCTTGTTGAATACGAATCTATTGTTCATGTGTTCATCTTTTTCTTGTTGTATTGCTGCTGTTTTGGTGTTAAAAAAACTTGTAAACTTGTGATACTTGTGTTGTGGTTATTGGCCGATATCAGCACTCAAAGGGGTCCTCGGGTTGCTCTCAATTTGTGGACTGTTTTGTGTATTTCTTGTGCCTTCCATGGCCTTTTTTGTATCAGTTGATATCAGAGAATGGATTGATATTGTTCACAAAAGATCAATCTTAGGCTCGTAATCTTGAAAATAAAAGAGTGGGTGTTAGAAAACTAAAAAATAAAAAAGAAGAAAATCTGTCCATTTTTGTGTCTTGGCCAAAATTGTGTTGTTGTTGTTGTGTTTGGCTGAGATTTATGTCTATATCTAGGCGTATTTAGATTCTTCTTCACTTGCATTCTTTAAGTCTAAGTCAATGTTCTTGAGCTAATTTTCAATTTGTTGTTGAAGGTTGTGGACAGTTTTGTTGTTATTGTTCTTGATGTTCATCTTGTTGTGTTGATGAAGTATCTAAAAAGGGGATGTTTTATCTTGAAAACAAGAGCAAAAAGAGTGAGGTTTTTGTTTATCTTGGCAACATTTTCAAGACCTCACCAAGGTGGTAAAAGAACAGAAGACATCCCAAAAGTCTAGTTACTAAATTAGTGTAAGACCACTTTTCTAGGTAGACCAAAAGAGGAAAGGGGACAAAACTTCCAAAAAGGTTGTCTTGCCAAAAGAGTGAAATTAGGTCAAAACTTTTCAATCTTGAAAATGAGACCTAAAGCCTCGTTGTCTACTTACCAAAAACAAAAATTCCATCATTCTTGTGAAGATTGAACAACTAAGTTTAAGAACCAACAATTTTCAAAATTTCAACGACATTCTCATGACCAATAGTTGAGTGCCACAAAATCATAAGCTCAAGAATTAGAATTCCTAGTTTCTTTTTTCTCTTTGTTTCCATTTGTTTCAACTTTGTTGACTCTTATACTAATTGGCAACTAATAAATATCTACTAAGTTGTAAATTAGCTTTTGAGTACATTCTTCGTGTTAGCGTTATTTTTGTCCTTTTCTCATTTTTAACTCGTAGTAACTTCTTTATTTCAAGTTCGTAAGAAAATTTTATTTTTTTTATCTTGAGTCGATCAAACAAGAATCCATTCCAGCCACCAAGTAGAATTGACATCCTATTGACTACCGGAGTATAAGCAACTTTCAATATTCGTCGCTTTAATTGTGAGGATCACAAAAGTGAGTGTATACGAGTGTTGGAAAGAAAGCTTTACTACTAATCTTGTTTGTTCATTTTATAGGTACAAAGGTGATATAAGGGGACCATGTCTTTGATAGATGGGGATTATTGTGACTACAACATAGGAGACTATGATTTTAGTGAGGGGTTTTATGGCTATGAAGTTGAGGGATATTGTGGAGGATATGAAAATAACCATGATCGAAACTTGGGCAGATTTGAGGGTTACAGTTTTGAGGAAGAAAATGAGATGAATGAAGTGCCTAGTGCTTATGGTGAATTTGGAGATGATGTAGGACCTCGTGATGGATCTTATGATGACATTGGGGCATGTGAGGAGTCTTACACTTCTTACTATGAACCTAGATTTGGTGTTAGGTATAACCCTTTCATTCGCAAAGCTTATGTGAGATATGATAAGAATACACGCGGGGAGTGTGAAGATTCATATTCTCCACCTTGTAGTACTTCTTATCAAGGTATATATAGTGTGAATGGTTATACTAGCTCTAGTAGGGGTTTTCCAAATAGAAGAAAAGGGTATGTATCTTCAAAATCGAGGGCTACTCATGTGCCTTACAATGTTTATCCGAGAAGGAGTGTACACTCTGAAAAGGTGACCATTTATGGGATATCGGGCTGCCTCGTTGTGTTAAATGATAGGTACTATAAAAACTACATCCTTCCATCCATGGTTGACTACTTGGGGTTATTTCGAGAGCCTTTACTTGTTCCATACTCCTTGGATGGGTTTAAGGTTACCGAGAGAGTAAGATTTGTCCTCTCCCAATTTGAATACCATGAGGAGGTGTGCTGTGATATTTTTTCGTTGACTTACGGTTATGTATTCTTAGGTGCCGATTGGTTTGTACAAAATAAGGTTCCAAATATGCAAGATTGGCCTAATGTTGTAAGAGACTAATGGGAAAACCATCTCATGAGGTACATTCTTCTCGGGCTGCAAAGAGAAGTTTCACCTACTCCAATCTGAATGATGAAGAGAGATAGAAGATTGAGAGGAGTAAGGGTGTGCAAGGTGGTAATCCAAAAGAGAAAAAAGGAGAGGTTGTGAGGACCAAAGTGAGGGGATTACCACCAAACTGTGCTAATGATGTTTGCCCTTTTATTTCTAAGGAAATTTATGTAGGTACCAACATGGCAAGTGAAGGAGAGAAAGAACAAAGAGAAATTACTGCCCAAGCTTGTAGAGGACCTTCACACCATGGCAAAGAGAAATCTACTCAAGATCTTCAAGGTAAAATAGCTAACTCTTGCACTTTGGCGCGTGTGACTGATAATTATGTGACTAGTATCCCTATTGAGTATGAGTTGTAGCTTACTTACTTATGAGTCTAATAATTCTTGGCCTCTTGTTGATGATATACATGTTGTGAGTGTGGATACACAATTTAAACATATTGATGACAAAATTGACTTTTCTTATAAGGGAAATTTATGTCTACCTAGTGTTGAAGCCAATATGTTGAAGAAAAATACATCGTCTTGTGTAATTGGTGTTGATCAATTTATATGTGAAACATGCCTGTCACTTGAGGTTATGTGTGATCTGCTTAATAGAACTCAAGTGAGTAAAATATTTTAAAACGTTGGCTAACAAAATGGGAGTGAAATCGAGAGCTATTCTTAGGATAATCTTGTTATTCAAATCTCTTTGAAACTTGATATTGATCTTTTAGAGAGTGATAAATGTGTTTGTTTCGAATTTGCCTGTGAAATAGATCATGCTCTCTTTAGGTATAATGTCTTGTTTGAAGATGATATAAACATTTCTAATAGACCTAGTGGTGAAAATGATAGTATAGCTTGCCTTGAAAGCTATAGCCTATATGCTAACCCACTATGGTGTGATAACGTTCTTCCTAAGGATGGAAATCTCTTCTTGGAAGATAAGAGTACTCATAAGGGAAAGGAATGCGTGGTCTTGGAAACTACTTCTCTTTCTACTTTGTGTAACTTTATTATTGAGAGTACTCATGGTGATGATTGGAAAACTAGTAGTGAGTACATAAATGAGGACACCTTAGTAGAAGTCAACTTGAGTGATACCTTTCTCTACTCTTTATTCACTTAGGATGATATGTATGCTATTGTAGACAGTATGCCATTTAGTTTAGGTTAAAAGTACAGGAAAGGGGAGTGTTTTCTTGACCTGTGTCTATGCTACTCTTCCCATTTGACCCCGGTGCCAAATGTAGAAATGGTGATGTCGGTGCACCAACTTGTTGCTTTGTCCACATGACAAGCAAAGTGTCACTCTTGGTGAATCCCCTAACCAAATCCTTCGTACATCTTTCATTGAGTTTTTAATATTTCATTCAAAATATCCTTGGTTATATTGCAAATATGTGCAACCTTGGCATGTGGAAATGATTTGTTGTGCTAACCCTAACCCTCATGCCATGAGAAGTTTGTATTTGTTTGTTGTTTCTTTGGTTTTGCAAGGTTTGCATTAGAGTTCGAATCCTTTTCAAGAAGGGGAGGATGATATGGGACAAATGACCATCTTATCTTTTAATGACATCTTTGGAGGCCAACACATACAGGATCAAGACTTAGCCACCTTAAAGATACGAGAACATTCATGGAGGACCCATTTTGATCATACCATACATCAAGATCGAGAGTGGAAAATTTCTTGGAGCATTGAAGATGTGAGGACTCGCAGATTTGGACCCTTAATCGCTCATAGTTTTAGAGTCATCTTTATTGAGGATATTTTGGTCACTTTACTTTGCCCAAAATGCATTCCATGGCCACCCCTATCATTTAGGATAATGTTGTCATTTTGTCTCTTTTTGTAATACACTATAAATAGTACATTTTAGGTCTTTTCTTGATAGTTATTTAATGATGAAACTATGAGACATTGAAAATACTCTCTCTTGAGAGTAGACCACCTTAGTATAGTTATTAGTTAGGGCTTGGATTAGCCATTGTAGTTTAGGGATTGAAAAAACCAATATTGATCTTTGCTTGGAAATGGTGGATCTTGAGGTGAGTTGATTCCCTTGGCAGCCACCATAAACATGTGGTGTTGTTGTTGCATTCAGTACGGGTTTTTGAGTTTAATATACTCTTTAGTTCCTAATCTTTGTAATAATCTATGTCTCACTATCTATGTTTACCTTTCTTGGAATTGTGTTAGTGTTTGTATCTTGTAATCATTTATTCTTGTTGAATCCAAATCTTGTGTTCATTATGTTCATCTTGTTCTTGTTGTATTGTTTCTATTTTTGTGTTAAACCACCTTGTAAACTCATGATACTTGTGTTATTGTTGTTGGCCGAAACTAGCACTCAAAGGGGTCCTCGGGTTGCTCTCAATTTATGGACTATTTTGTGTAGTTCTTGTGCCTTCCATGGTCTTTCTTCTACAGATCCACAATGTAGCAGTGATGTTCATGTTGATGAACAAGATTCCAATACCAACCATCTCGTTGAGCCATAATCGATTCATAATTCTTCTATTGCTTATAATGGACCAAGGAGAGTTACTAGAAAACCCAACAGATACAATAATAATAATGGACTAATTGCCTAAGCACTCATAGTTGCACAAGAGATTTCTGAAGGAGTTGAACCTACTTCATATTCGGAGGCAATCACTAGTTCTAATTCATACCAGTAGCTAATAGCAATGCAAAAAGAAATTAAAAGTTTGCATAAGAATGGGACACAGGATTAATGTAAACTTCCTAAAGGTCGTCGTGTATTAAGCTACAAATGGATCTATAGATGGAAAGAAGGAATTCCTAGGGTTGAAAATGCAAGATGTAATGCTCGTTTAGTTGTTTGAGGATTTCATTAAAAGGAAGGCATTTATTTTAATGAAATTTTCTCTCCCATTGTTCGTTATTCTTTCAATAGAGTGCTTCTTGCCTTTGTTGCACTATTTGACTTGGAATTGGAGCAATTAGATGTTAAAACGACTTTTCTACATGGAGAATTGGAGGAAGAAATTTATATGAAGCAACCTCAAGCCTTTATTGTTCTTGGCAGTGAACAATGTGTTTGCCATTTGAAAAGATCTTTGTATGGACTTAAACAAGCATCTAGGTAGTGGTACAAGCGATTTGATGCTTATATGGTTGGTCAGGGCTACACACAAAGTCAATATGATAATTGTGTGTATTTTCAAAAGTCTTCAAATATTTCCTTTATTTACTTGTTATTATATATGGATGACATGTTGATTGCTTCAAAAGACATGTCTTTGATCAACAAACTTAAGTCTTAACTAAGTAATGAGTTTGAAATGAAGGACCTTGGTACAACAAAGAAGATTCTAGGAATGGAGATTTATAGAGAATGACAAGATAGAAAGCTATACTTGTCTAAAAAAAAATACTAACAGAAAACCTTGACAAGTTTAATATGAGTAATAGCAAGTCTGTCTCAACTCCTCTAACAGCCCACTTCAAGATATCTTCTGAATTCTATCCTAAAATAGAGGAAGAGATTGAAATAATGTCCAATATTTCCTACTCAAGTGCAGTTGGTAGTCTTATATATGCCATGGTCTACACTAGACCCAATCTTGCATACGCGGTGAGTATGCTAAGTCAGTATATGCACAATCTTGGAAAGTATAAATGGGATGTGGTGTAGTCGATTTTTCTATACTTGAAAGGTACGACTAATCTTGGCTTGGTCTTAGATAGGAACAAGGTGACATCTAATGGTGCTGTTAGGTTTGTTGATTCTGATTATGGTGGATATCTTGATAGACACAAATCTCTGTCCGGGTACATCTTCACTTTATGTTCTAGTTCTATTAGTTGGAAAGAATCTTTGCAATCTATTACTGCTCTATCCACTATAGAAGCGGAGTACGTAGTGGCTACTAAAGGTATGAACGATGCTACATGGTTACGTGGTCTTATTCTTGAGCTTGGTATTTCACAATATACTACTATTGTGTTTTTAGATAGTCAGAGTTCAATACATCTAACAAATAATGATGCTTATCATTCTAAGACTAAGCATATTAGTGTGAAGTATCATTATATCAGAGATACAATGACTGCCGAAGAGATTGTAGTTAAGAAAGTACATACTTCGGAGAATCTGGTAGATATGCTTTCTAAGCCACTTCCTATTGCTAAGTTTAAACATTTTTTGAACTTAGCTGGTGTTTACAACACTTGATTGCCCTTTGAGGATTTTATGGTAATGACGAAAATCTACTAAATGTGAGTCAAGGTGGAGATTGTTACAGTTGCCTCAAATTATTTGTCTCTCAACTGATTCTACCTCAACATGCCTCTATGTTCCAGCTTGGTTCTTAGCACTTGCCCAGTTTTTGAAAAGTTGAGGAGATCATGTGCTTACTGTGCAATTACTAGTCACCAGTTATTTTTCTGGAAGTGCAGTCTATTTTCAGGGACATTTTCTATATTTTTGGTGATATATATAGTTTTCTCTGTAATTTCTTAGTTTTCTCTGTAACTGCTTCAGGCGGCGCCTTTCTTGTAATGAATATTAAAATCTTCTTTATCCTCATTCCTTCATATTTGATTCTTGAGGATTTGATTTTACTTAAACTTCTACATAGGGAATAGCTTGTCATTGCCCATGGTTTTTTCCCAACTTGGGTTTTCATGTTAAATTTGTCTGTCATCTATTTTATTTTCAGATTTCTTTCTTTATTTTATATGTCTTGTTCCTTGATGTAAGTAATATTCTAACAAGAGGGATAACGAAGAAGAAGAATAATGGGTGGGCTGGCGAGTTGGGGGTGGGTGGGGTTAAGAGGATGAATTGTAGGAGTGGAGAAGGGTGATAGAAAAAAATATTGGAGGCTGGGTGGGGATCTGTAGTAGAAACGGGGGAAAAATATTTTTTTCCTTTTTTAAAATTTATCACTTGTTTTCTTTTATAATTTTAATATAAATATGGTGTTTAATTGCGCCTAAACGCGTGTAGTTACATGCGATATCCAACCCAGCTATTTTAATGCCACATAAGGTTGATCAAAGGTCAGAGATATTTAAAATGTTGAGCATTATTGTGTTTAAGGATTCAGTTCGCAAAAGGGTGGGTAGAAGGGTCCAAAAAAATAAACTCATATAAGTACAAGAATCAGGTAGATCATTTTGCTTTAGTAATTTTTATTATAAATAATGTACTCAAAGGTGGAGCCAGGATTTCTATTTTATTGATTGTAAATTCAAGGATAACGAGATCAAATGATGTATTTACCAAATCTTTTTATACAAATGCGGAGTTTGAACAAAAGTTATTCTATTTGGCCCTAACCCTGCCTTGAATTCTAGCTTCGTTCTTTAACTTACATACACAAAAGGTGATTTTAGAATCTGTACTAGTCATTTTTCCATCTTTGGGCGTTTATATATTGTTGTTTTTCCCATCTATTTAAAACAATACAAACATATAGTGTTCGAATTTTCAACTGTAGATTGTAAATACAAATTCAAATTCTATTATTACTTCAGGATCGGAACTTAATAAATTTCACAAAAGATGTATGGACAATAATTTAATCAACAAATCAAACCAGACTCCATTATATTTTCTTGACTTATATTGAATGGAGCTGTTAAACCATTGGTCCATTATATTTTCTTGATTGTTTGTGGGAGTGACTTATTTACGTTGTTCTCCTTTATGTGCCACGTCTCCCACGAGATGAATGGTAAAAAGCAGTTTAATCGAAGGTAAACTCAGAATTTAAATTTAATGGATTTAACTTTTATGTAACACCCTCAAATTTCGGCTAACTTATTTTTGGCTTTCTCGTGCTCGAAATATAAAATTTTGACTTAAAGCATGTTCGGAGTTGTTTAAAGGGTAACTCGGAGAAATTTCAAAATTTTCGGATGGGGTTCAGGGAATTTTTGGGACACAGAGGCAGTAATCCTCCACGATAGCCCCATGCCGTGGAGGTTGGCCCCCCGAGGTGCACACCGCATCGCAAAGGCTGGTCTCCCAAAATGGACACTGCACTGTGGAGGTTGGTCCACCGAAATAGCCTTGCGTCGTGGAGGCTATGTTCCCGTGGTCAGTTTCAGATATCTTAAAGGGACTTTTTACTCTTTTCCCTTTTAAATTATTTCCCCATGATTTAAAACAATCCAAAATGTATTATTGCCTCTGTGAAATCCCTAAGTTTCATTTCATAAGTCAGAAGAAAGAAAACACCTGGGGCTTGAGAATTCCACAGCCAGAGGATCAAATTTCTCTAAGTTTTCTTCTCTAGTGAGGTATGCGGGACTACCGTAAATCTCATGGGCATGAGTTTACTATTTTGCAAGCTTTATGAATATTTATTATGTATACTTCATAATGGGTTTTGAAACTATTAGAGAGCATGCATTGGGAACCCCATTTTATGATGAAAGCTTGTTTAAACTATCGGGGGTTTTCCTAAACTTGAATTATATCCATGTGTATGAATGTTATGAGATTTCAGAGGTTATATGAGAGCATGATTTACAAAATTCCCTCTCTTGTTATGAAATTCATTGTCCTGTGTGGTGATTGTTTATACGAATGGTTAAAAGCATGAGTTTAAATATTTCATTATCAATTGTAGTTTTTCTTGCTTTATGATCCTTTATGAGGGTGTTTTATCAATTCATAAAAGCTCTTGTGTCCTAAAAGTTAAATTGCTTGTAATTAATGAAAGAGATGACCACACTTTGTCAAAGTATTGGAAAGAGAGTATTTTACATTAATTTCATATGTTTTGAAATAAGAACTCGCTTGAAATGTTTAAGTGTTTTGATGGTCTAATAACATGTTTTGAAAGAAAAGACTAAGACATGATATTATATGGCGTAGATGACTTGCAAGTCATGGTATGAAAATACCAAATTAGAAAAATGCCATGACAGATTCAGAACAGAACAGATTACAGACTTTTCAACTTTTCAATTATGAGTCCCGAAGATGCATGTTTTGAGAGGCTAAAATTGGGCTTAAAGTGAGTTAGATTGTTACCCGAAGAAGGGATGAGTTCAGATAACTCATTGCCCAAAATCACATTTTGCCGACACGAGTTTTGTTTCATCCTGAAACAGGGAATGGTACACTGGCGACGACCCTGTAGAGTAGTAGAGAATAGAAACTCTAGCCCTTGCTGCAAACATGGGTTGGGGGCTTGGAAGCCGAGTCAAGGGTGGACCCATATAGCCCATCGATAAATCAGAATTGCAGGGTGTTCCGTCTAGCTCAGAAGTAAAACAAAGAATTAAGTCATGACTTACGAGAATGTTTTGAAACTCACCGATTATGCCCATATGTTTCTATACTTATATTATGATAAATTGTTTTTCATAGTTCTCTCACTTATTTTACATGAAGTATGTGTTATTTTTGGATTGTCTACATACCAGTACTTTCGAGTATTCACCCCCTATATTTCAGGTTCTGAGGTTCATTCCCGTGTTCTCTCTAACTAGTAGATTATTCCTAGACGTTCAGAGTTGGTGAGCCACCCTTTCTTCGGAAGGAATCTTTCCATGTGTTGTTTCCTTTTAGTTTTATTGTCCGACTGGGAGCCTTGTCCTGGGATTGATAAACTTTTATGTTAAGTTCAGTAGAGGCTTCATAGAATATTTTAGATTGGATTTGGGTTATCTCATGGTTTGATGTTATGGAGTTTTAGTTTTGATTATGGGACTATCATGTTGTTAGTTTATCTTTCGCACTTTCATTTCATACGACTTATGCTTTTGATTACACGCTAAGGGGTCTCTCGGGCCTTTATGGTTTAGGATGCCTGTCATGATCAGGGTCTTAACTCAGATCGTGATATTTTATTTATTTTATAAATAAAAATAATTATCCGATCAAGGGCTAACCCACACAGAGAGAAACACGAAACTATCAAAATATCCTAACACAGTTGGCATTTATCTTTTCCATGACTACTTAGTGTGTTTCAACAACATTAGCAAAGAGAATGAAGAGGTTTACTCCGCTTCAAGGAAAACCTAAAACCACTACAGAAAAAATTAAAAAAGAATAGACTCATCAATTATAATGAATCTATTTATCAGCTTAGTTATCCGCACCCCCTACAAATGGTATCAGAACCCAGTAATTTAAAAGAAATGGAAGTGACATACGTGACATACGTGTTAGATAAATTAGTTAAGTTAGATTTAAATTTAGTTAAGATTAGATTTAGTTATTTATTAAATTAATTATGAGAAGACCATTTAAAAATAGAGAAACTTTTAGAAAAATTAAAGAATCGTTAGTTAGCAATTTTTCAGAATATATAAGTTTAAATAAAACAAAAGAAAATCCACAAAGATTAGCCTATTTGATTACATTAATATCTAGTATTGAAGCAAAATTAATAATCCATTTAAAATCTAGAAGAATGAGACATATACCACCTAATTATGATAAAATTAGATTTAGATATCCACCAAAATATTATAAACACAATTTAAATGAATAAAGAGCAAAAATACAAAGAATTAAAATAATTTATCTCTGAAAAACGTAAAGAATTAAAAATAAGAAAAGAAAGATTACATTATAATATATTTGCCGGAGTTAGTAAAAATTCAATAAATATACAAAAAAGATGAAATATCAAAATTAGAATCTCAAATAGATAGTTTAGAATATATATGTCAACACGAACTATTCACAGTAAAATGAATAAAGAAGAATTTATAGTAGATGAAAAAATATACGAAAATCACGAAGGTACAAAAATAAAAATAGTATTTTCTAATCTAGGAAGAAGATATAAGAAAATAGGAGAACATTTATATTTAATGTTAGAAAAAGGAGAATTAAAATTAGAAGATAAATTAACAGCAATGGTAAGAATAGAAAAAGAAAATGAAGAAATAGATAGAAAAAAGGAAATAGAAAAAATTAAACAACAAACTACGGAAGAAATACGAAAAATAGAAGAAACTAAAAATAGTAGAATTGCTGAATTAGAAAAAGAACTACAAATGTTAAAAGATTTAAACGAACAAAGACAAAAAGAAAAAGAAGAAAAAGATAAAGAACAAAAATTAATAAACGAGATAAATCTATTTAAAGAAAAATTAGAAATAAATAATATAGAGGTAGAAGAAACAGATAATTATGATTCAGAAGATAGTGAAACATATACGGAAATATTAACAAATATAAAAGATTTAGAAATTAACGAAAAACAAGAAATAATTAATGAAGAAAATTTGGAAAATAATAATACAGAAATAAATACTCTTGACAAAAAAGAAGATGAAAATCTAATACCCAAAACAACAGAAATAAGAAAACCTATATATTACAAAAATAAATTTAAAAGATATAATGAATATGACAAATGGACACCAAAACAAATAGTTAATAAAAATTATAACTTTTTAGATCTAGACTGTGTAATAGATACAGAAAAAACAATACAATTATGGATAGGATATATGACAAAACAATTATTAGATAATAATATAAACATAACAGATGCACCAGAATACATAGAAAAAACACTAATAGGATCAGTAAAATTATGGTTTACAAATTTAACTGAAAATAGTAAGAAAGTATTAAGAGCTAATAAACCTATGGAAGGAGCAGCATCAACAACAACAAAATTAACACCTATAGAATTATTGAAAAAATATGAAACAGCTATAAAAGATGAATTTGGTAGTATGACAACATTAGAAGAAGAACAAGATGAAGAAAAAGATACAAATAGGAATTTAATGATAAAATTAACAATATGTAATATGTGTTATATAGATGAATATACTTGCGCATTTAAAGAATATTATTATAAAGGAGCATATAGTATAGAAGAAAGTAAGGAAATAAGAAAATTATATTTTAATAAATTACCCGAACCATTTAGTTCAAAAATAATAAAAAGTTGGGAAGAAGCAAAAATAGTAGATACATTAGGAGCTAGAATAAAATTTTTACAACAATGGTATAGAAAGCTATGTGAAAAGTATAGAGAAGAATTAAAAATGGAAAAAACATTAATAAGAAATTTAGCATGTTGAAAAAATAAAATAGCACCTCAATTTGGATGCGAAGAAAGATATTATAAGAAAAGAAAAAGACATAAGAAATATAAGAAATATAAAAAATCAAAATATAAATACAAGAAACCAAGAAAAAGATATTATGTAAAAAATTACAAAAATAAAAGACCATATAGAAAGAAAAAATCTATAAAAGAATGTACATGTTATAATTGTGGAAAATTAGGACATTTAGCTAGAGATTGTAAATTACCTAAAAATCCAAAAAATAAACAAATATCCAAAATAAAAATAGAAAATACAGAATATATGCAAATAGATTATATAGATTATGAACTAGAAAGTGAAGATAGTATCTATGAAATTTCAGAAAATGACACAGATACTGAAATAGATAGTGAGATAGAGGAATCAAATGACTGAAGAAGATATAAAAGTAATAACAAAGGAAGAATATTTAAATGACGAAGGAACAGAACAAAAGATAATATTTGACAGTAATATATTTGATGAAATAAAAGGAAAAGAGTTAGATTTAAGTGTAGAAAAAATATTTAAAATACCAACAATAAAAAATATTTTTAGTAGGAAAAAAGATGAATATTATGTAGTATGCCAAAAAGAACATGTAATAGACTGTAGATATGCAAAAGGAAAAGCTAGTATACCACTAGTAACAAAAAGAATAATTAATAAAGAAATAAATGATATAAAAAGTAAAGGAGATCCAATAAAATACGTACACCTTGGAGGTACAGAAATATTAATAAAAGCATGTTTTAGAGAAGGAATAGACACCCCGATAGAATTATATTTAGCAGATGATAGAATTATAAAACCTATAGAAAAAAGCATAATAACTGCCGTGAAAGGAAATTTGATATACCAAAAATTTAAATTTATAATAAGTGCAAATTATTCAGTAGCAGTAACAGATAGAAATATAGATAAATCATTAGTATTATATTGGAAGATATCAGGAATAGAATTAACCCCAGGAAGTAAAATATTTACAGCAAGATGTAAAAATTTATATGTATTAACAACAAAACATAAAATAACAGGGAAAAATAAGATTAATAAAATACAAATAGATAGCCCATTTGAGCAAATTGTAAAAACAATAGATTATAATGACTATAGCTATAGAGACATAGATATAGAAGAAAATTTAGAAATAGTAAATGATAGAATAAGTACAACAAAAAGAATAGCTAATGAAAAACCAGAGTCATCGAGCTCATAAAAAAGAATGGGTTATGAAACAAATTCAATAAGTAATTTAAACCAATATTACATAACAGGAAAAATAAATGAAAAAGAACATTTAATACTATTAAACACAGGACAAGAAGAAAATTATATAGCAAAATATCTAGTAAAAAATGAAGAAATAAAAACTGATAATGATATATGCCCAGATCTACCGAGAAGTTTAATAAATAATAAAGATATAGCAGAAAAAGAAATAATAATAGGAGGAATTAGAAAAATAAAAATTGAATTAATCGATAAAAATAGTATAATAACCCAAAAACCACTAACATACAATTTTGATGATTTAAAAGAATTTAAAATGCATATAGATGAATTATTAGAAAAACAATATATACAAAAAAGTAATAGTAAACATAATAGTCCAGCATTTATAGTAAATAAGCATAGTGAACAAAAAAGAGGAAAAAGTAGAATGGTTATTGATTATAGAAATTTAAATGCAAAAACTATAACATATAATTATCCGATACCAAATAAGATACTAAAAATAAGACAAATCCAAGGATATAATTATTTTAGTAAATTTGATTGTAAATCAGGATTTTATCACCTAAAGTTAGAAGAAGAATCTAAAGAATTAACCGCATTTACGGTACCACAAGGATTTTACGAATGAAATGTATTACCATTTGGATATAAAAATGCACCAGGTAGATATCAACATTTTATGGATAATTATTTTAAACAATTACCTAATTGCATAGTATACATAGATGATATATTATTATATACAAAGACTAAAGAAGAACATATAAAATTATTAGAACAATTTACAGATATAATAGAAAATTCAGGAATAAGTCTAAGTGAAAAGAAAGCCGAAATTATGAAAAGCCAGATAGAATTTTTAGGAATACAAATAGATAAAAGTGGAGTAAAAATGCAACAACATATAGTACAAAAAATAATAAATTCGAAAGAAGAATTAGATACAAAAAAGAAATTACAATCATTTTTAGGATTAGTAAACCAAGTAAGAGAATATATTCCAAAATTAGCAGAAAACCTAAAACCACTACAGAAAAAATTAAAAAAGGATATAGAATATAATTATAATGAAGAAGATAAAAAACAAGTTCAAAAAATAAAATTACTTTGCAAGGATTTACCAAAATTACAATTTCCGGATGAAAATAGAAAATTTACATACATAGTAGAAGCAGATGCCAGTGAATATAGTTACGGAGGAGTACTTAAATATAGGTATGAAGCAGAAAAAATAGAACACCATTGTAGATACTACTCAGGTACGTTCAACGAGACAGAAATAAAATGGGAAATAAATAGGAAAGAATTATGTTCATTATATAAATATTTATTAGCATTTGAGCCATATATTGTATATAACAAATTTATTGTGCGAACAGATAATACACAGGTACGCTGGTGGCTAACAAAGAAAATACAAAATTCAGTTACAACAAAAGAGATCCGGAGACTAGTTTTAAATATATTAAATTTTACATTTGTAATAGAAGTAATCAGTACTAACAAAAATGTTATTGCAGATTACATATCAAGACAAAGCTACACAAACTGAAATGATAGAAGAAAATATACATGAAAAGATACTCAACGCCCTGACTACTCTTTCATTGAAAGTGGACAGTATGGGTACTGAGATAGTAAAAATGGGGACTGAGATAGAAACACTAAAGCTAAAGACTAGTGAAGATAAACTGAAGTCTATAGCTATGAATCAGCTAACTCAGCAATGCGCAGAGCTATGTCGATCGGAAGACAATAAAATTCCAGAGCTAGAAGGAGATGTTGGGATACTCCATAAAACCCATAACGTTTATCAATCTACTTCTGCAGGTACAAGCAAAGGAGTTAGAAAAAATATGAACTTAAATAAGCTATTTGACAAGCCATATACACCAAATATACCAAAAGACCCTATGTTTAAACCCCCACAAGTTACTACATATCGAGAAAGCCTAAACCAAGACAAAAAGACATATAATTACATAACCCGCACATATATAGAAAATATCTACAACGTACAAACTTTCTTAAATATCAACCCCAAAGCTACAAATATCCAAGAACCAGATACGAACTATATAACCCAGAAATTAACCGGATACAACAAGCTAATTGCCTTACCAAAAACTAAACCAAGCCTAGTTAAAACTTGCTACGAATATGGATTACTTAGTACCGTATATACCATGGATGGAACTGAGATATCCACTATACCCGAGATATATGAAGCATTTACCACATTTAAAAGAATAACCAAAGGTACTTTATTTTTTATAACAATCTACACAACACCAGCAGAGATATTATTTGACGAAGTTAAGAAACCTATACAAGTTGTAAAAATAGGGATGACAAGAGATATGATTATACCGCAAGATATCGGTACACAGCCAGAGATACCCAGAATCGAGATACCAAAATTTTATACGAATAAAAGAGTTATCGGACTATCTACGATTTTACAAGAACTAGCAAATACATATTGTAATCAAAATCCTATATGGAGTTATTATTCAAGAAACCATGTATTGATATATTCAAATTCAAAAGAGCTACGGGAAACAGATATGGAAACTATTAGGCAATGGATTATGACGTTGCTTAAACCAGAGACAGAACCTATCGCCAGAGCTATTAAAGAAAAATTTATTTCAGAAGAATTATTGACCAGATATTGCAAAACTATTGGACATAAATATCCAGACCACAGATGTTCAAAATGTAATGGAGGAGATAATGACGTCCCAGCAGTGCAGCTAGAATAAAAGAAGATAAGAACGACAGCTGGAAAGATAAGACCAGAACAATAATGGAGATACAACAGATACGACAAACGGAAGACAAGATATTTGACATATTTGTATAAATCTTTAATCTTTTTACGTAAAAGATAAGATGAGTAGTAGCATTTAATGTAGCATTTAATGTAAAAATTTGAATTATTGACTTTATAGGGTTAGGTAGGCATATAGGGTAGAAGACTTTTCTTTGTTTTATCTTTAGCCAATAAGGCTTTTTTAACTTCTTGTAGAAATAAGAAAAATGTGTACACAAATGTACACAAATATGTATCATTCTCTATAAATAAAAGCTCAGAAGGCATTGCAAAGGCAAGCCTTCGAACATTCAGCAAAAATACTCTCTCCATTCCGATTCAAAAATATTTAGCCCAGTTAATTAAATATATACACCGCAATGGAAAAATCTATGGAACAAAAAACCTCAGAAATATCAAAGCTACCGGAACAGGTATATCTATTTACGATTATGAATAGCTAAATTCATAATTCCTGAAAATCATGATATGATAAAATAAATTCATATTAGTTACTTTATAGTAGAATTATTCGAAAAATAATATGTTAAGAAGTTTATTAGCAAAGTCGAAACGGAGAAAAATCCCAAGGAACTATGCCATCCTAAAGGTGAAACCAATGAGGCAAGAAGCCGTGGCGGGGAGTAACCAAAGTCGAGGCGCTGTTTAGGGGAAAAGTATCCGAATTACCATGCTAGTAGTGACCGAAGAACATGTTATTTAAGAATAATCTAGTATATAGTAATCTGAGATGACTATATTTTATTATGTATATGATTGCAGGGAATATTTTGAAGAAAGCAATTTTATGATAATGAATGATAATATATCTGATGTCATGGTAGATAAATTTAAGATACTTGTTTTGTATGCACTTAGAGATATAGGTGTTGCAGATATAAGAAAAATTATATTAGAAAAAGCATATGGAAAAAATTATACGGATAGAATAAATTATATACCACACATACCTAACTACTCTTATAAATATTTATTATGTTAAAATTACATAGGATTTTTAAAGATACGCAAAAAATACAGTTACTGGAAAAACAGATAAAAATAAATATAGGCAAATACATGGAAAATAAAAAATATATAAAATCTCTTAATAAAAATATGCAAAAACTACTAAGTCTAAAACAAATAGCTATAAAATATCAATTTTAAAAAATAGTCCATTTAGACTACCTTAGATTTTTAATCTTATATATACTTAAAGATATAGAAATAATAGATATTAAGAAAATGATATTAGAAGAAGTAATAAACTACGAAATAGAAATGATAAATGCTACAGCACAAATATACGAAGACATTTACCCAGAAGGATATTATTCAGATCAAGATTGTGGATGTTGGAATATATTAGAAAAACTAGAGAAAACCAAGATAATCTAAATAACGAAGTTAATTATAGAAACCATATTAGAAAAATAATGGAAGATCTAAAAGAAAAGTTAATATGGATAGAAAAAACCTTAGAAAATTTAGAAAAAAGTACATGTAACAGTTTATATAATATAAAAAACTCACTACGAGAAGAACAACACAAAATAATAAATGACATAGAAAATCTAGAATTAGATATACACTACAGTACAGAAAGAATAAGTTATTACACAGAAATTTGTAACTCAGCAGTTACTACAGGATAAAATAATAAGCTAAAAATTAATGAATACATCTCACAAAAAGAATAACTTATTAAATAAAATAATAAGCTAAAAATTAATGAATACATCTCACAAAAAGAATAACTTATTAAAACAAAATTTAAGAAATAACCACTTCAGTTCTTAGTTTAGATATTTATTGAAATTTCAATTTTTGTTGATTTATTATGTTTCAGAAATCTTCACACCCATCAGTATTGGTCATCCCAGATTCTACATGAAGCAGTTGCCTTTTTTAGGTGGAATTAAACAATATCAACATTAAGTTATTTGGGAGTTGGTCTGTCTATTATTTTATTTGAAATAAATTACTAAATAACAATACATATATTAGTAATGCAATTAGTAAACTATTCAAAGATTAAAAATAATACTCATTTAAATTAAGTGTTTGATAATGTACATCAATTTCTTCACTAATACTCATCACATAAACAATCTCTTCGTAATAATGCTCACATAACTAATATGTGAGTCAACCCACTCTAGTATTGGGTTCAATTCTCGTGAGACCACAGCACACAAGAAAGAGTATATGTAATAATTCGGTGATGATGTGTTTTACATTATCAGGTAAATTACAACAATATCATCAATATATTAAGGTATGTCTTTTTATTTTTTCTATTTACAACAACAACAAACCCAGTGTTTTTTCTATTTAGTTTTTAAAAAGTTGATCCTAACACTGGTATGTGAAAAATATTTAAAGTTGATTTTTTGGATAACATAATTTTTCTAGTAATGTTTGTAGAACATCTTGCGTAATTTCTAGGATAATCATCTTTAAGAATTATCTAGATATTCTAGGTAATTCTAGGTAGAGGAATCTAGAAAATGTAGCTTATTTGATATTTGTATTTAGGAAATATCTAGATGTATTAGAGTGTTAGATATGTGTGGAAGAGGATAGAATACTCTTGATTTGTAGTATCTAGAATCATCCCTACACAAGTATAAATAAAAGACGACATTAGGCATTTGTAGCCCAATGAAAAGCAAATCAATTCAAGTCGTTTTCTTCTATACCCAAGTTCTCTTATTCAATATCTTCTTTCTATTTTCATAACTTCCTATTCTTAATCGAATCTTACGATCTTAGTTAATGATCTTGGGCTAGCAGAAGGTCTCTACAATTACACCTTTCTTCTACTATTTTCTACATGGTATCAGAGTCAAAGTCGTAGATTTACTTGTGTTTATTCAAGATCAGGTTTGTGGTCAATTCAACTGGTTTGTCCGAATGAATTTAAGCGATCACACTAATGGACTGGGAATAGAGTTGCTAAATCAGTCCAATTACAAAGTATGAAAGACAAGTATGGAATCATACCTTGTGGGCAAGAATTTGTGAGATATCGTTAACGGAAGCTACACAAATCCTCTTGACGACGGACCGGAAAATGATGGTCCACATAAGAAGTGAAAGTAGACAAATGCGAAGGCTGAGTTATTCTTGAAGAGATCCATATCCTCCAATTTGGTTGATTATATTATAAGGTGCAAATCAACCCATGAAATATAGAGGATCCTCGTCAATTATTTAACAAGAAGAATAAAGCTCGGCTATAGATATTGGAGAATGAATTCGCCAATGCCAACCAAGATAATCTTTCTATTGTTGAGTATTTCTTAAGGATTAAGAATTTATGTTCTGAGATTTCTTTATTGAATACAGATGAGACTATCTTTGAAGCACAAATAATAAGAATTATCATTCTTGATTTGAAATCAGAATATATTTTCTTTGTGACATCAATTCAGGGATAGACCCAACAACCATCCTTAGAGGAATTTAAGAATTTATTGTCGTCACAGGAGTTACTAGCCAAACAATTGGCTGGTGAATTTGTCAAAAAAAATGAAAGGAAATGATCTTGTAGTTAAAACGAGGAACTTTAAAGAAAAAGTAAGTGATAAGTATCACAGTTAATTATCAGGTGGTTCAAGATCACCTAAAAAGAAGGAAGAATATTTTAACAAGTATAGTAAGAAGTCTCTCAGATGTTATCAGTGTGGCAATGTAGGACACATAAGAAGATATTTTTGCGCAATGGAGAGAAATATAACTCATACTAAAAAAGTTATTGAAGAGGAAGAAGACTGGGAAAGATGCTTAAAAGCTGAGAGTCGAGAAATAAATGTCTTGGGTTCCATAAATTTAGAACGAAATTGGATTGGATATAATATAATCCATTATGTGGAGAAGGAGAGAACTGATAAGAGGCAAAATGATACAGAAGACATTCAAACTGGAGATGTGGTATCTGCTATCGAGGAATTCAAAGAAGCAGATCCTGAAACTGACAATAAAAGTCTGAATGTGATAGATGTAGCAATAGAACTTGAGTAGGAAGCTAGTGGAGATCTTGTCAAAGAAAACATTGATTGAGATATAATGAAAGTTAAAGTCTCTGATCAATCATCTACTATATCAAGGTCAATCACTAGTGCAGAAAAAAAATACCAAAAGTAGATGAAGAAGCAAAAGATCAAATACATGAAGAAGTTGACCCTGAAGTTTCAATCTCAGATAGAGAGACAGACCATATGATTTTCTAAATGTTTGAAGATGCTAGATAGTTTATTGAGGAGTTGAGAAAGAACGCTGGTGGTCAACCCTCCGATGGTTATGAGGTTTCGAAGGAAATTAATGGTCAGATCATCACCAACTCAAATAAATTAGCTAATACTGATAAAATTTCCTCATATCATGGAGTTGTATTGGAAGAAGAGATATCACAAAAATTAAACCTTGGAGTTCCTTATTATCCAATCATAGGTGTTTTTCCGAATAATATAGTTGTTGAGGAGCTAAGAGAAAGGGGGAGCCGAGAAACTCAAAAGTTTAAACTTGTAAAAGAAGTTATTCATATGGTTTGGATAGGGCAACGAGGACTATTATGAAGCCAGTCCTCTATAAAGATGAAATTTTTGTCAATACTTATTCTTGTTTTTTAGCAGAGTTAGTCATTAACAAAAAGCCTTTATCATTTGAAGAACCAAGAGGATTCACGCAAAAACTGCTAAGATTTTCACGAAGGCACGATTTAAAGATTCGTTTGAGTTCTTCCACGACAAGCTTGGGGTAGTTTTTAAAAAATTACCGTAAGGGGGAGTGTGAATAATATTTAAAGTTAATTTTTTGGATAACATAGTTTTTCTAGTATTTTTTGTAGAATATAGTGTTTAATTTCTAGGATAATCATCTTTAAGAAATATCTAGATATTCTAGGTAATTCTAGGTAGAGGAATCTAGAAAATGCATCCTATTTGATATTTATATTTAGGAAAAATCTAGATATTCTAGAGTGTTAAATATTTGTAAAAGAGGATAGAATACTCTAGATTTGTAGTATCCATAATCATTCCTACACAAATATAAATAGGGGATGACATTATGCATTTATAACCTAACCAAAAAAATCAATTCAGGTAGTTTTCTTCTATACCCAAGTTCTCTTATTCAATATCTTCCTTCTATTTTCATAATGTAACACCCCACATTTTTTGGGCTAGATATTGAGCCGTTGTTCCTATATGTGTAAACTCTAATTCCATAATTTATCTTTGAATACATGTGTCATGATCTTTATCCTAGTGTGTGAGGTATTTTTGAGGTAAAAAATGTCATAGGAATCACTTAGAACAAAGTTGAGCTAAGAGTCTTTCATTCGGCCAAATTTATATATTCGATTCTACAAGGGTCAACTTTGAACGTGTATAACTTTTGATGTATATGAAATTTTGCAGCTCAAAACTCACCAAACTTTAGATAATTGAATAAGGTTTCCAATGATACCAATTTCGTCTTAATCCGTTATCCGAACAAAAAGTTATGATCATTTTCGTCAGAACCAGTAAGCTGCCGTGGTAGCACCGCGATGCGGGACTAAGTTACCATGTCTAGCTCCACGACGCAGAGTAATATTTTCCCGTATACATAAATAAAAGCTCAAAGGGAATTTTAGTCATTTCCCTTAGCCCCGAGGCACCTAAGTGATGGATCCAAACACCAAAAGGGCATTAATTGTCCACTTTTCATTATCAAATCCATATGTAAACCCTTTCCTTCCCAAGAACAAAAAATCCAAACCCTTTCCCCCCAATAAATCCATGAATTCAAAACCACAAGTTCTAGAATCGCCTAGAAAACATCATGAATAGGGTTCCTTTCACAAATCCATCATTCAAGTCCCCAAAGATCTAGTTTTTCTTCTCTAGTCAAGAAGCTTAAGGTATGTGGGACTATTCTAAATTTCATAGATATAAGTTTGCAAATTTTTATAAGTTTTAAAGTATATATGTTTGCACATATCATGAGATTTGAGATAGTCTTGAGAGCATGCGTTGGGGACCCCAATTTATGATGAAATCTTCTTTAAACTATGAGATTTTTTCCTAAACTTGAATTAATTTCATGTTTATTGATGTTATGAGTTTGAGAAGTTATACGAAAGCATGATTAATGGAATTTTATCTCTTGTTACAAAGCCCAATGTTGTTACATGTTATGGGTTGATTAAACGGATTGTTAAAAGCTTGAGTTTGAAGGTTTACTGTCAATTATGAATTATACTATTTTTATGACTAAATGAGAGGGTGTTTCTTAGATTTGTAAATTCTCATATTCTTAATAAAGAATTATATGCGATTGATGAAAGAGATGACCACCGTATCTCAAAGTATTAAAAAGAAAGTATTTTGCATGAGCTTCAAATGTTTTGAAATAAGAACTTTCTTGAAGTGTTTAAATGTTTTGATGGTCAAATAACATATTTTGAATGAAAGAACTAAGACATAATATGATATTTCTAATATGACTTGCAAGTCTTGGTAAGATGATACCAAATCAGATAAATGCCATGACAGACTTAGACCAGAAAAGATTACAAACTTTTCAGACTTTAGACCATGTTTTGAGAAAGATGCATGTTTTAAAGGACTAAAATGGGCTATAATAGAGTTAGATGGTTACCCGAAAAAAACATTTGAGTGTAAGAGATCATTGCTTGAAATCAAGGTTTGCCGACTAAAAAGATATGATTGGCATACCGGATACATGAATGGATAATGTATACTTGCCTCTGAGCACTTGTATACTAGACTAGTACGTAGGATCCCGATCTTTGTGGAAAACTTGGATTTGGGGGCTTGACTAATGAGTTAATGGCAGACCCATATAGCTCATGGGTACTAGACTTGTAGGGTGTACCATCTAGCTCATGAGTAATACAAAAATTTGAGTCATGATTACAAGAAAATATTTTGATGGTCACCAAATTATGCCCATATGTTTTCATTTACCTTATTCCAAATTGCTTTATGAAACGGTCTCACTTATGTTATATAAAAATGTATGCTATTTTTGGATTATTCTACATGCCAGTACTTTCAAATACTGACCCCCTATATTTCAGGTTCTAAGGCCCATCCTTGTGGTCCTACAAACTGGTAGATTTTGTTTTAGACTTTCAGAGATTGGTGAGCCTCCCTTACACTGAAAGGCATCTATCCCATATTTTAGTTCCTTTTTATGGTTGTTATGGTCCAGCCTGGGGCCTTGTCCCGGTGTAGTCATACTAGTGTTTTTAGTTCAGCGGAGGCTTCGTAGATGGTTTTAGATTAGAATTAGGTTTTCCTTTTTGATACGATGTTATGAATCTTTCAGTTTGATTTTAGGACTACTGAGTTTTCAGTTTATCTTTGGCACATTCATGCCATATGAGTTATGCTTATGATTACATGCTAAGGGGTCTCTCGGGCCTTCATAGTTTGGGATGTCCGTCGTGGCTAGGGCCTCTGTTCAGATCGTGACACATAGCTTCCTCTTGTTAGTTGAATATTACGATCTTATTTAACGATCTTTGGCTAGCAGAAGGTCTCTCCAATTACACCTTTCTTCTGCTATTCTCTACATAATGAAATTGGTAAAAGTATTTCTACATAGAATCTTTTAATAATATGATGAAAGTATACAAAATTTCAATTTGATACAAAATATTACTTATTTTAATGATAAACAAGTTTCTTTTCTATAGTTATTATTTAAATTATTCTAACATTGACGATAATCCTTAAATGATATATGATTATTAGTTGTGCATACTATGCATTTTTATTAGTGACATATATGTGGTTTTCTGTAGTGATTGTTACGATTTTCTATTACTGTTACATTTTCTAAAAAAGCATTGTCCGGTTTCATGTGCCCTATGTCGAAAGTAGGCAAGCCCCCATAATATAAATTTATTATTTTCCTAAATAAAATAATAAAAATTTACCCTTTACCAAAAATAAAATATAAAAATAGAGCCAATAGGTTTACATTTCATGATTGTTATAAAAAAGAGGGTTTACATTATTAAAAATATTTTTAAATGTTTAAATCAATCTAAATTTGATAATAGCCTATAAACGAGATATATGGTTGTTTAATCGTGCACGTTACTTGCTAATTCGGTGACATATACATGCTTGTCAATCTTTTTATACATTTATATATATATATATATATATTACTTATTTTAAAAAATTATCACAGAGAACTTAAACGACGAAGTAGGACAAGATATGTTAAGGAAAGATGGTAGAATTTATCTTTTACCTTTCGGGCTAACATATTATAAGATGTAGAGTGATATTGTTGTAGAAGAACTCAATCAAAGGTAAGTGGTCATCCCAACTACCCTTGAAGTCAACAACATAGTCCCTCAACATGTTCTCTAAAGTCAAAATGGTCCTCTCTGCCTGATCATCCATCTAAGGATAAAATACTGTACTGAGGTGAACTTGGGATAGACCTTAGATCAGGCTATCTTCAGCTCAGAGTCAAAGAATGTGACATTCCAAAAATAACTTTCCGAACTCGGTATGGTCACTTCGAATTTCTAGTCATATCCTTTGGTCTCACTAATGCCCCAACAACTTTCATGGGATTAATGAATCATGTGTTCAAGTAGTACTTGGACATGTTCATTATAGTCTTCATCGATGATATTCTTGTCTATTTTCGTTGCAAGAATGACCATGCAGATAACCTCAGAATCGTACTTTAGACTCTCAGAACCCATCAATTGTTTGCCAAATTTAGTAAGTGTAAATTTTGGATAAGATCGGTAGCTTTCATTGGCCATATAATTTCCAGTAATGACATTAGAGGTTATCCTCAAAAGACCAAAGCAGTGAGAAACTGAACTAGACCCATCTCTCCGATATATATCAGGAGTTTCTTGGGCTTGGCTGGCTATTACCGTCGATTTGATGAAGGATTTTTTGCTATTTCATCCCCTATATATAGATAGACTCAAAAGAGGGCTAGGTTCCAGTCGTCAGATTCTTGTGAGAAGAGTTTTCAGAAGTTGAAGACTCGACTCAGTACAACCCCAGTTCTAACGTTATCAGACGGTTCAGACGAATTTGGTGTGTATTGTGATGATTTTAGAGTTGGTTTGGGTTGTGTCCTAATGCAGGAGGGTAAGGTAATAGCCTATGCCTCTATATAGCTTAAGCCCCATGAGATGAATTACCCTACCCATGATCTAGAGTTAGTAGCAAGTTTTATATTATCAGCTGTAGTCTTTCAAGGAAAGTTTATCAATTTACGCGTATTAATATCCCCCAGATTTTAGAAGTAAGGTACCAGCAGTTCAGTTTAGAGGTATTGATTGAGTTATTCCCAGGCCTAGAATGGCTGCTTTAAGCTAATAGGGAGATGTTAGAAGAAGTAACTAAGTCAGGGTCCCAGAATCTAGTAGTAATGTCAGTATGTGTAGAAAAGCAGTGGGAGAGGATGCCTCCTAACATGTCTGCCTCAATGCAAAGTTTTGTACTTCAGTTATCATAATATCTTCTCATACCCTACATTTTAGCTCAATGATCATAACACATATTCATGCATGTTATCGAAAATCATATACGCTTACAGTTCCTAGTATAAGTAGTTCCAGTTCACTCAGTGTTACGAATCATGTTCCATGAATACAAAAACTCCAAACTCAGGTCATACTGCTCATGACTCATGCACTCATGCATGCTTTACACTATGCTCAGTTCCCATGACTCATGCTATAGCCCTAATGATCAGCTAAATTCAGATTTATTCGATGTTCATCATCAGTTTAGATCTCTTGATAAATCCATGATGTTGATATTCTATTCCTCAAGACTCAGTTAAGTGTCGAGTTCGGTGTAGTGTCCATTCATGCTTCAGGTCCTCATGTTTTAACCTTCTAGTAAACCCTCCTTATGAAATATATAGTAATGAGTAGTTTCTTAGAAGGGAGAAACTAAATGTTTCATGTTAAGGAAAGATTATTGCATGATTGTTTTACACGATGCTGTAGTTATGAAGATAGGTTCGAATATCATGCTGATGTGAAAGTGGCTAAATACATTTCGGAGATTTGAGTAGGCTTGAACATAGAGGGAGAATTCATTCCAACTCAGACCTCAATAGGTAGAGTGATCAGTGTCCATATGAATATTTTTAGTAGCCTCAAGTGAAATATGGTGTTGAAGTAGAAATTATAGTTGAGAAATAGGGCTAAGGTTGCAATTTGGTAGTTGTAGTGCATAAGTCTTAGTAACTTTCTCTTAGATGATGTTTTGTAGGCCTTGTTCTATGTTACAAATTTTTAGCCATGATGTGATCTCTTATTCAGATGTCTTATTTAGACCATGCCAAGATTTCCTTACTCCCTAAAGTCAGTAGAATTTTATAGAAAGAGTGTGAAGAAATGCTCTAGTTGAGTATAAGTTTCCAGTATGAGTTTATCCATAAATCCAGTAATTCAGTTTAGTAGTCAGGAGGACAAGTTTGAATGGTTTCCCATCTTTTCACCCAGTCGTCCTATCCGAAATCTCATAAATATGACCGTTCAAGGATGGAGCATTCTTGTAGTTGCAAGTTCATCTCCATTCATGTATTATTCCTCAGTTTCAGATCCCAGATATTCAGTCATGATTCAGTTCGTAGGTGCCCCGTGCATCGTCTCAACTTTTCCTCAGTATCTCAGCTAAGTCAGAATTATTCGAGGGACATTATGTCCCCAAGGGGGGGTGCACTATAACCCCTGATTTTTTATGTCCTAAACCTTCCAGTTTCTCTTCACATAACAAGATCCAGTTTGGAATAATGAGTAATCATAAGTTGACTCTCTCATTCCAAATCTCAGACGTATGACATGTTTTCAAGGTTAAAATATATTTTGGTTCATGTAGTATGTTTCAGACTCAGTTATGTTTTCATGTTCCCGTTTATGCATGCTCAGTAAATGATCTCAAGTTCATCAGTATTCTCATCTTGAGGTAATAGTCTTTCTTATATTTACTCAGTTTCATGTTTAGATTTAGTACAAACTTCAGTTACCGTGCATATAATCTTCATGACAGTCATGCATTCATGAATCAGTTCAACCATGTACTCATGCATCAGATATGCATGTTCAGTATGAGAACTAAGCTTATCAATAGTTTCAGTCATGTATTACCTGCATCAAATATGCATGTTCAGTGTGTAAACTTAGTTTATGAATGTTTCTCACCTTAGTCAGTCTCATTCGAGGACGAATGTTCCCTAGGGGGATATATTGTAAAACCACATATTTCCTTAGCTCATTTTAACACTCAATACATGAGTAATCATATATAATTTTTTCTAAATACTCATAATTCTTCAGTTAGCTTTCCAACGATATAAAATTAGCCCAAATTTGATACCCGGGTGAAGAGTTATGGCCATTTTTGTAAAACAGTGTGCCAACTGGCACATCAACACGTCGCAGAGAGGGTGTAAATGGTAATTGTCATTTTCCAATGTGCCAACTCGATCCCACAGTGTTGCACCAAGGACCAAATTCGTGTTCAGTTAGGCTCCACGATTGCACCGTGTCGTGCTATCTGTCCAGTTCCCAATCGTCCATTTTGCAGTGAGCCGACACGATTGTATCTCATCGTGCCAGCATGAAAAATCAGTTTTTTCAGCTTTCGTGATTTTTTCAAGGACTTTTTGGTCAATTCCCAAATCCCCTAATCAGCCTAAACACGCGATTTAACTCCCTAAAGAACCTAATGAGTCATTATTTACACATTTTCTCTTAAGATTAAAACATTCCCTCTCAAAATGGCAAAACCCAAGTTTCAAGAATCAAGAACAAAGTTCAAGAATTCCTCCAAGAACCTTCAAGAATTAATCCTCTCAGGTATGTTAGGTATTCATCCATGGGTTCCTTTCACCCATGAAGTCCAAGAACCCTTTTTAAACATACAAGATCTCTGATTTATTATTTTCATGCGTGAATTAGTTTGAATTCTTGTTCATGCTATTATTTTGTATTTAATTCCATGATTAATTACAAGCCTCATGAAAAGTAGATAGTTGTGGATTGAATTATGTGATCTTTATGTTGAACTCTTAAATTACATGTTGGAGGTACTATTCATTATATTATTATTTATTTATTTCTATATGAAATAAACATGCTCCCCAAGTGTTTGATAAAATGCCCATGTGAATTGAATAGGGAAATCATGACATGCTATTATGTGGTCCCTTTTATGTACAAGTTCATGCCTTACAAGTGTTTGACAAAATGTCTACATAAGTGCATTGTTAGCAAGAAAGTATTATTATGTTTTTGTGATCATGCTATACTTTACTTTTCACGCTATCGAGTCCTGGGGGTATCCAATACCCAAAAATCTAGCTGTTTACCCAGAGCCATAGTGAGTTACAAAGTAGCCTCAATAATGTCACAACCAGTAGTAACAAGTCAGTTAACAGAGCCCAGTGAACTTATTCAGTTACAAAACTCAGTGAAACTCAGTATCAATCCAGTTCAACTCAGTATAACAATCATTGTCCTTCAGATAGGAATAGGATTCAATATCGAGTGAACCCAATGATCAGGGTTCACTTTCCAGTAGAGGGTGTGACCCTTAGTAGTAGTCCTTGCATTCCAGAAATATGTAGCCAGCATAGGTTGAGATATCAACCTGCCAGTTGAGGGTTGATGAGATATTTTCACCTGCCAGTTGAGGGTACAACCATTCTCATTAAGGGAACCTACCATATGAGGGTGATTCTTCAGCTTGTCTTTACCCATGGCATGGTACTGACACCCTTCCAAAAGGGGTTACAGGTTAGAACCCAGTTAACTTATTTGGGGTATGTTGGTTAGATGATTACCTCCCATAGCTTTAGTTTTAGTCTCAATATAGAACTCATTTCAGTTCAATAGAATCAGGACTATTAGATGCAGTAACTCAGTATTAGTAACTTAGTCATCAGTAAATCTCAGATTATCAGTTACTCAGTATTAGAACTCAGTACTCATCTTCAGTAAAAGCTCAGATACATTAGACATATACGTATATGCTCAATATTGCATACTCAGTATTTATCGTAGTTTAGTTATCCATGTAATCTCATATGAGCCCTTGGATTCAGCCTTACCTCATCTAGCATACCAGTATATTCCACTTACTGGTGTATACTTTTTTTTGCGCTATGATATCTCATATCATAGGTTCAGACGCTCAGGTTCCCGATCGTGCTTAGACAGATTCAGTTAGCAGCAACAAATTCAGTAGTGAGTTCTCATCCATCGAGGATATACTTTTATTTTAGTATTTTAGTTTATCAGTACTTCAGTAGTCGGAGTTAGTTGGGGGCTTATCCCATCAACTCCATATTCAGACAGTTTAGATAGAGGCTTTTCAGACTACACTTGTTTAGATAATTTTTAGATTTCAAATGATTTGATCAGATATTATGTTTTATCAGTATTTCAGATTTTGAATCTTATGGGAATTCAGACTAATTTCTGCATTATTTTCAGTATTATTATTCAGTGCTCACAATTAATAACAGTCATGGGTTAGCTTGTTGTCCTTCGGGGTCATCAGCACCGTATGGCGTTCGGGGTACAAACTCGGGGCGTTACAAACTTGGTATCAGAGCCTAAGGTTCAACAGATTCCTAGGGAGTCTGAAAACCACGTCAAGTAGAGTCTTGTACATGGGTGTGTAGCGCTCCACACTTATGGACAAGAGGCTATGAAACATTTTTGGGAAAAGTTTCCCTTCTTTTAGTATGTATTTCCTGCGAGTGAGCATGAGATCAAGTTAAACTCTCAGTCTAATTCATTCCTTCCTTCCGTCTAAAGAACATGCCTCTTAGAAAAGTTAATGGAAAAAGTAATGAAAATCAGCTAGCACCCCCACCTGTTCAGGCAGATCCCCTGAATGAGCACATCCCCCACAGAAAATTTAGAGCTAATTTTATTGCCTTAGCTTATTCAGTAGCTTTCTGAACTCGGTATGGTCACTTTGAGTTTCAAGTAATGTTCTTTGGTCTCACTAATTCCCCAACAACTTTCATGGACTTAATGGATCACGTGTTTAAGCAGTACTTGGACATGTTCATTATAGTTTTCATCGATGATATTCTTTTCTATTCTTTAGAGAGAATGATCACGTAAATAACCTCAGAATAGTAATTCAGACTCTCAGAACCTATCAATTGTTTGCCAAATTCAGTAAGTGTAATTTTTAAATAAGATCGGTAGTTTTTCTTGGCCATATTGTTTTTGGTGATAACATTAGAGGTTATCCTCAAAAGACCAAAGCAGTGAGAAACTGGCCTAGACCCATCTCTCTAATATATATCAGGAGTTTTTTGGGCTTGGCTGGCTATTATGATTGGTTTGGTGAAAGAATTTCATCTATTGCATCCCCCATGTACAGATAGACTCAGAAGAAGGCCAGGTTCCAGTGGTTAAATTCTTATGAGAAAAGTTTTCAGGAGTTGAAGACTTGACTTAGTACAACCACAGTTCTAACATTACCAGATGGTTCAGATAGATTTATTGTGTATTGTGATGCTTCCAGAGTTTGTTTATGTTGTGTTCTAATGCAGAAGGGTAAGGTCATAGCCTTTGCCTCTAGGTAGCTTAAGTCACATGAGAAGAATTACCCTACCCATGATATAGAGTAGGTAGCAAGTTTTATATTATCAGGTGTAGTCTTTCAAGGCGAGTTTATCATGTTGCACATATTACTGTCCCCCAGATTCTAGAAGTAAGGTGGAGGTAGTTTAGTTTAGTGGTATTGATTGAGTTGTTCCCAGGCCTATAATGGTGGCTTTAAACTAATGGGGGGATGATGGAACAAGTAACTAAGTCAGGCTCTCAAATCCTAGTAGTAATTTCAGTATTGTAGAAAAGCAGTGGGAAAGAATGATTCCTAACACGTCTTTGCCTCAGTGCAAAGTTTTGTACTTTAACTATCACAATATCTGCTCATTCCCTATGTGTTAGCTCTATGATCATAGCTCATATTCGTGCATGTTATCGAAAATCATGTACGCTTATAGTTTCTAGTATAAGGAGTTCTAGTTCACTCAGTGCTATGAATCATGTTCCATGAATACAGAAACTCCAAACTCGGGTCATACAACTCATGGATCATCTACTCATGTCATGCTTTACAGTATACTCAGTTCCTATGACTCATGCTACACCCCTAATGACCAGCTAAATTCTGATTTATGCCATGTAAATCATCAATTTAGATCTCTTGATAAATCCATGATGTTGATATTCTATTCCCCAGGCCTCAGTTACATGCCGAGTTCAGTGTAGTGTCCATTCATGCTTCATGTCCTTATGTTTTAACCTTCTAGTGAACCGTCCTTATGAAATGATATAGTGATGAGTAGTTGCTTAGATGGGAGAGAGTAAATGTTTCATGTTAAGAAAAGATTGTTGCATGCTTGTTTTACACGAGGATGTATTTATAAAGATAGGTTTGAACTTCATGTTGATATGTAAGTGCCTAAATGCATTTCGAAGCTTTGAGTAGGCTTGAACATAAGGGGAAAATTCAGTCAAGGTGTAACTCCCTGAGTCTGTACCCTGGACGTCACACGGTGCTTACGGTTTCGAAGGACCACAAGCTAACCCATGACTGGTACCTGCTGTGGGCACTGAATATTAATACTATAATAATGCGGAAGTATAACTTAAATGCCATGAGGTTTATAACATAGAAAATCAATACTGAAATAATGTTGTAATACTGAAAAGAAAAACTAAACAACTATCTGAAATAATTTAGTCTGAAAGCCTCTAACTGTCTGAATGAGGATTTGATAGGATAAATCACCAACTAACTCCAACAACTGAATAAAATAAGTCTTGTAAAATATGGAAAAGAATAATTCAGTCCTCGTAATATGAGGACTCACCACTCTAGTCACTGCTAATAATCTGAACTGCTAAGTACGATCTGGAGCCTTTGCATCTGAAATTATAATATAAGACATCATAGCGCCAAAGAAAAGTATGCATCATTACTTTGAATGTACTAGTATGCTAAGTGAGGTAAGCTGATATGCATGGGTTTATATGCATGAACTATAACTAGCTGAGTAGCATGGACATAACTGAATAAGAGTACATTCATGAATACATAAACTATAACTGAGATCCTGTTAACACTGGCTACTAAATTCCTAATACTGATTAACTAATATCTGAATAACTATTTCTGACATTCCTAATTTTGTAGAATGGAATTGAGTTCTATAATGAACTAGGTGACTGTGTCTGACAGTCTTAAATATGAATTACTGAACAAGTTCTATACTGAGACTGAAACAAAAACTGTGGGAGGTAGTTATGTAACCAACATGCCCCTCTCCGAATGGATTAAGGTCCAACCTGTAACCCCAGTTGGAAGGGTGTCGATACCATACAACGGGTAAAAATAAGCTGTGAGTTAACCTCTTTAACAGAAAGCACTTTCGTCAAACCTCACTGGCAAGAAAACTCATTTGAGGTGTATCAACCCTAGTCAGGCAGGAAAATATCTCAACCTATTCTAGCTACGTAGTTTTTAAACTCAGGGATTGCTACTAAGGGTCAAACCCTATGATGGCAGAAATACCCCCATCCTTGGGTTCACTTGGTGCAGAATTCTATTAACAACTAAAAGGACACTGAACTGATCACTAGACTGTACTAGGCTTGACTGAGCTGTTACTGATTGTATTGACATACTAAACTGGACTGAGTGCACTGAGTTCTATAACTAACTAAATCCTACTATTCATGTCATTACTGAGACTATTTTGTAGCTACTATAATTCTAGGTAAACAACTAGATTATCAGGTAATGAATACCTCTAGAACTCAATAGCATCTATACTAATAGAACATGGCAATACTTGTAACATGAACATAGTCAACTGTTCAAAATGCAATCATTGAGACATTTATCAATCACTTGGAAGTCATGAAATTGTAAATGAATAGAAATACATGCTAACATGTAACAATTCCACTATTCAATTAACATTGGCATTCCAACGAGCACTTGCAAGGCATAGCTTTAGCATGGTAGATATTTAAACATATTGTAATGGCATGATTTCAACACTAGGCTCACCAAGGGATCATAATTGCCCAATTAACTCAATTAAGCATTTTTTCAAACACCTAGGAGGCATAATATTGTACTTGGACATGAATAACATGTTGATGCATCATGACTACAATCATTAATTC